>CM044433.1:146315289-146361271 GCA_024363595.1 Xenopus borealis | reverse complement strand
CATATAAAATGTGTCACTCACGTGAAAATTGTTGCGCTTCAAAATTATTTTGATGCCCATTGACTTCAATGCATTTTGCAAATTTTCTGGCGAAACGTGACAGATTCACCCATTACTAGTGACCTCTAACTTTCACTCTTTGAAAAAAAAAATCCTAAAGGAGGGTATAGAGCTCACATTTTGATTAGTTTGCCCTGTGGAGGCCTATTTATCAGCAATCTAATTTTCGCGGTTTTTGAAACCATGACTAAACTCACTTTCTCTAAAACACTGCATGTCATGAAATTTATTAAAAAATCTGAACTGAAAAAGCACTAATGCACAGAAGTAATTTTATCACGTTAGTCAAGCAAAATAAACTTTAATTACTCTGAATAAATTATTTAAATATCGTTTCCTTTATTCTAGGAATTCATCCTTATAGCAACCAGGCAGGAGCCATTTTGTGGACACTGTTATTAAGGCAAGCCTTGTACCATGTCAAAATCGTGTTTGTGCACCAGAAAGGGGGACCTGATGTCTATCCCCATGCACTAGTTACACAATTAAATGGTAAAGAGAGAGGGGGACTGTGGGGAGTGCAGTGACATCTAGTAAATGCTAAACGGAAAGTGAAAGTAATTGCTTGCCCGGCCTCTATGCCTAAGGCATAAAGGAGGGGCAGGCAATATTTGATTGACAGCTGAGATTTTTAAATGAATTTACAATAGCTACAAATGCTTTAATAAAAAAATTTATTTGGCTTCCATGTTTAATTTGAAAAGGACTTTTATTATACAGATTTGTATGTCTGGGTGACAGGTCCACTTTAAGACAAAATTCTTGAAACTGCTGAAAAATTCACAAACATATTAAAGCCTATGGGTGACTTTTTTTGCGTTGCCTTTTTTGTGGCAAAATATATGAGTCTATGTTCGACAATTTTTCTCATTCCAATTGCATTAAAGTCAATGGGGATTTTTTCTAAAGGTTTTCTCCCTCCAAAGCCATTAAGTTAAGGGGCATTTTTTTCTCAGTTAAACGTTTCACAGTTTCGCAAAAATATGCGGAATCCAATATTAACTGCTATGGCAATCATTTAAAAGCTATTACACTTGTCAAAGATTTTATCATATGTAAAAGTGAACTGCTAAGCTTTCATGTAACATGTACCTGATAAGAACTTGAACAGGCATTTCCAGGCAATTTCATAGTTTATTTTCAGTTGATTTGGCACTGCTCCCCATTAACTGCAGTGTCATCAAAGTAATACTTTTCCTAACCAGGCCAGTAAAAAACTAGCTTTATGGCAACTCTAATTTCTTGTAACATTCACCATATTATTTTACAAAAAAAACTGATTGTCCTAGAGATTCTACTACATGTTTTCAATCTGTATCCGGAAACCCGTTATCCAGAGACTCCATTTTATCCAAATTTTTTAAAATTATTTCCTTTTTCTCTGTAATTTTAAAACAGTAACTTGTACATGATCCAAACTAAGATATAGGTAATCCTTGTTGGAAGCAAGTCTATTGGCTTTATTTAATGTTTACATGATTTTCTAGTAGACTTATGGCACACGCAAAGATTCAGGGAGTTTTAGTTGCCCGGCGACAGATCGTCTCTTCTTCGGGAAACCAATCTCCCTTAAAAGCCTTCCCGACCAGCTAGTATCAAAATCGTTGGTGGGATAGCACTTGGATCGTCTTGTTTTCCCGAAGTCGCCTCAAAGTTTCCTTGTGAGCCCACTTCGCACGACTTTGGAAAACAAATTATGAAGATCCAAACCCCAGGTCCCAAGCATTCTGGATAACAGGTCCCGTATCTGTAATGAAAATCAGCATCTAGCTGGGTAAAGAATGCCATATTGCTAACAAATGGCTGGCAGCAAATACAGTCATGTGAAGTACTGATCAAGTTCCAATGCTTGGCAATGTTTATAAAACTGCTAGCTAAAGATGCTTTATGTTATTAACTGTTAATACTTTATATATGATAATTCTGTATAAAATGTACGAAAAATAAAGTGCCAAATGCATAAAGACAGTTCTTCAGTCATTAGCAATAACATTTAAGGCAGGGACTTGACATAGACACTGTTCCCTTATCATTTCTTATTCGTCTCATTTCTTTTTACTTCCCATGGATGACTGCAATCAATTACATATATTATGTGTGAGACTCTCATTACTCATTCTGATGACCAAACTGTTGCCCTGAGACCCAGTGACGGTTGACTGCGCAAAGCTTTTAAGTCCAAATTCCAGCTTTCTAAATGACTGAAATTACATTCATAGATGTTGGTTGGAGGTGCCACCTATTCAAAGGTTAACCGCCTAGTTTAATAATAATGTGTTGGTTTGAAGTTCACTTTTGCAGGATTCTGAAAGCCTTACAGATTATAATGTGTTTTACTGCCTGCTTTATTAACCACGCTGCATAGACCTGTTTCAATGGACAAGAGGCTGATTTAATATCCAAAGTTTTTAGTACAAATGCATACTAACAGGTTTATAGTATCCAAGTCTAGATTGGGATGGAATGCTATTAAGCTTATTGTGAAGAATCAATATAATTACGCGAATGGAGCTAGAGGTGATCGAACAGGCTGTAACCAAAACCAATTAAGGAATGGCCAGGTCAAGGGCAATCTAAGTGTAAAACCAAAGTTCTATTCTCACATTAATATCACAATGCAGCTTCATTTAAAGGGAGGCCAAGTGAAGCTCATCAAACTCTGCAATCAATAGCCTCAAACTATACATCAATACAGCAGAAAAAAAACCTTGGCAAAAATAATGTTCTTGTGTCTTCAACTATTATGGAGGTTATTTTGATTCAACTTGTAGTGGGCTTGTAGTGGTCATATTGGCAAGTCAGGGCATTAATATTAATTTAAAGTTTTACGCCATACCCATATTTTAAGAACAAAACCATGTTTAAAGCCAAGCTCATCTCGAATTGTATCTTTTTTTACAGTTACTGACAACCTGCAATGCAAAAAATACTTATTTCATCTACATTCATCTATGATACGTAATGGGCACCCTTGTCATATTATACTAGTGGGTCTTGATATGTCCCGCATATCACATTGAGACAGCAGTTGGGATTGGCATGCTAAGCACATTATACAGTGAGAGATAGTAGGTACTGTCTACTTAATGACAGACAACTGGTAACAGGTGCTCCATTTATTATACAAAGAGCAGTGAGCATTGTTAACTTCAACTTCTCTATCACTATATCAAAAGCTATCTATTAAAAATCTCTTCTTGTCTCTTTTTTTCTCAGAAAGAGAATGGCCTGACAAAGGTGGGCTAATTCCTCAGGACAAGAGTCAACATCCTATCTACATCTAAAAGGAAAGGGGCACTACTTTAAAGACTGCAATGTGGATATTTTGGTCCAAGAAGAAAATTGGTTTGAAATTGGAGTGAAGGAGGCCATTTATGCCCAAATGGAAAAACTATCCCTAAACAGAGGAGAGGGCTTGCAACACTGCTTGTTAGCAACATACTATGCTGCTTTGACATCGTTACCCTGGCGGTTTTCACAACAATTCACACTTCCAGTCATGCACATTGAAAAATTATGCCTGCCTTAAAAGTCGGGGAATTTCCTACCACTCACTTGAACTGAAGAAGTCTCTTGGATAGGTAGAGAAACTTTTTCAAGAAAACTATCATGACATGGATGAATGGAAATCTTTATAAACATACCAACATTCCATTCAACATTTTATCTACCTGTGATTTCTCAGGTAGCATTACATTTTCCTTGTTTCTCTGCCCCACATTTTGCACACATCACTTACTTTCATAAACTCAAATACTTTTTCTTGTTACTTTCTCGCCTCGTTTATTACCTTTAATATTTTATTTATTTCTCATTTTCCAGTGTCTACATTTTGCCTCCTTTATCAATTTCATTTTCTGTCCCCTTTTCCCCATTACTCTTTCTGTATTAAGTCTGCTCATTATTTCTTTTCACCTACTCATATATAATGTATACAGAATATACTGTATTATTTTTATATTCTTCTTTAATTTCCACTTTAGCTGCCCCTTTAATGTCCAATAAAGGGTAGACCACAACCTTATCTAATGTCACAAATGGAAACAACATTTAGACAGTTGCCACCATATTAAAGGGATTCTGTCATAATTTTTATGGTGTAGTTTTCATTTCTAAATGACATTGTTTAAACTGCAAATAACTCATTGTACCATATACAATTATATTCCTGTACCAAAAGTAAATCTTTTTTAGTTGTAATATTAGTGTGTAGGCAGCCATCTCAGGTCATTTTGCCTGGTTATGTGCTTTCAGAAAGACCCAGCACTTGGAACTGCATTCAGTTAGGCTATTGCTTCTCCTACTACATCCCCAACATCTAACTGAAGGGACTTAGATTTGTATAATTGAATGCTGTTCTCATATCTACTAGAGAGCAGTTATATTGTGTCAGAGAGCTGGTATCTGGTTACCTTGCAATTATTCTGTTTATTGGTTGCTGGGGGGGGGATGACAGCACTCCAACTTGCGGTGCAGCAGTAAAGTTTGACTGAAGTTTATCAGCGCACAAGTCACATGGCTACAGGCTCATGGGAACTAACAACATATCTAGCCCCAAGTCAGATTTTAAAATTAAATATAAAAAATCTGTTCACTCTTTAAAAAAAGAGGGTTTTGCCCTTGCAGGATAAATCAGAAAATTGAAAGGGAACTCAATCTAGTGACAGAAGTTATAGGTGATCCCATTCTGTTTTATCGCATTGTGTAATCGTTTGAGGCTAATCTGAGCATGACACAGAAAACTGGAGGTACTCTAATGTTTTGTCACTAGTCTTTCAGCCTTTTGGTCCCTTTGGACTAAGAAAAATAGTACAGTTACTGTATTTCTATTTTCAAAAAGTGCCATCAATGGTCCAAATTAGAGTCTTTATCCTAAAATTATAGAAGCCACTAAATAGCAGGTCTGCCATTAATATTCTTCATTTATCCTGTGTGACTCCTAAAGTGTATTAAGGGCTTAGTATAGCAACATATAAATATTAAAAAAGTAGCATTACTGTTTCAAGAAACAACTGAAATAAATGAATTGTATATGTCTTTAATATATATATATACAGCTTATTGCAATTATCTTCTTGCCATTATCTCATCATGTCTTCAAAACAAAGTTAAGGGCTGGTAGTTTAGACTATCAGACAAAACAAAGCTAAGGGCTGGTAGTTTAGACTATCAGACAATACAAAGCTAAGGGCTAGTAGTTTAGACTAAACAAGGCCTTCTGGACATATTTTTGCAACACTCAACTTTCTTGCTCAAGGATATTTAGTGCTGTCCTTCAGAAAACTCTGTAAACATTTTGGAGCAAAACAATGTAAAGCGAAGGCACAGGGTCAATGACTAGGGCTTTCAAATCACAAAACTGAGAACTAAATTCTTCACAGAGTAAAGCTAATAGATGTGTTTCCCACTTTCGTTTACATTCTTTATACCACCTACGGTATTTTTTTGTTTATATAGGAGTAATGCTCATTAAATCTTCCTTTAAACATTATACATATTTGACATGCAAGCAGATGACACATGATGTAAACAATGTATCTAGTCGCACAGTTATATCCGCCCTCGTTTTATCATTTTTCGATAGAAAATTTTGTTAAATAATAGCACTTGATTTATGGAAACAAGCAACATATTTTTTAAAAACATCTCTTAGCTTTAGTGAAGTGACTTTTTTTGTCAATAACACTGGAAAACTTAAATTGTAGAGCAAAATGTTTGAATCTACAGTTTCCCCTTTGCAAGAAGCAAACATGGAGGAGCTTCAGTTTCCTTTTTGCCGTTTAGCTCAAGAAATAACGAAAAACTAAGATCGTTTGTGCTTAAAACAATAGGCAAAAGTACATTTTACACAAGCCCTATTCATTGAGCTCTTACTGAAGATGGTACCAAAGAGAAGAAGATGGTTGCCATGAACTCTGCAGGACAGAATCTGCACAGAGCAGTAAGTAATGTAAAGGGGTAAGTAAAGAGTAATCCAAGCCAAACACGGCCAAAGTAATTTTAAACAGGTCATGCATGTAACTCTGAGTTGGCTTCTAATATCCTCATATTTTACAACAGGGGATACATTATTTATTAGGGCAAAAACTACATCACTACATATGATTATATCACTAAGCACCAAAAAATTTACATTTCATGGCTCTTATGTATTTCAGTCTTCTCCTATTTTACATGCAGTTTTTTGAACCACTGATGTATAATTGTCCTGCAGAAAGGTGGTCCTTGTTGATCCAATGTTTCCAATTAAAATAAATCCACCTACATGCCCAATTATTAACAAACATAAATTACATACACATCAACTGATCAATATGAGAATAAAAACCGAATTCCATCATATTGTGTTTTGTCTGACAATTCTTATTCAGTTGATGAATGGTGGTTTTTCCTGTACCTAAAATTAAATATTCATGGTGCTATATATCAAAATCTCCCAGCTGAAAATCTACAAAGAAGAAAACAGTAGACTCTGATATCATGCAATCAAAGCTATGGGACTTTCTGTAAATATAAATATAAATATAAAAAGAGGATTGATAGTAAAATGGAAAAACAAAACAATACTGGATGAAAACCATATATATACAGGTTGACATATAATTTAGACAAATTCAAATACCCATACCAAATAGGCTAAAAATCAACAGAAGAAGATAAGCCAAGAAGATTTATAGTATAGAAATATTAATAAACACCATTTAACTGTCAGCAAAGGCATTTGGCCTGGTGAAAATGCCTTGTGCAAAATATTTTATTGGATCTCATACTGGAAAACATAGATTAATCTTAACAATATGTCCCCTAAGGACCCAAAGCAATGGAATGAGTGCCAGCCTGCAGGCAAAACATATATCATGATATAATGAGCCCTGACCAAAAACTCTGCCCCAAAGTAGTCTGTATATTAGTGACATTATAATGAAAATAAAAATATTTCAAAATATTTTTTAAAATGTAAAGATTTATAAATATTTTAAAGATTTGGATTTTGCTTGAGTTATTTTCCCTTAATAATTATTTGTATTTTCCTTTAGTAAAACACTTGAACACTCCACTAAATTAATTGTTTAGTAAAGTCAAGGAAGTATTTTACCATTCTTAGGGCAATTTGACTACTAGAAGCCTCTCTATAACAAAACTATGTGGCTCAGATTAGACTGGTCTATTGAAGAACAACATTGGGTAAACAGTCAGGGACATAGGTGTGGTATCTTACAACCTTTTAACTCATCTGCAATTAGCTTTATTTGCCTAGTGCAGTAAACCAAATAAAAGCTAAAGATTGGTATGTGTAAAGGTGGCCTTAAGGCCCCCATACACGGACCGATAAAAGCTGCTGTCTCAATACATACACGTAGAGCTGAATTGTCAAATATACAGGTAGAATTCTACCTGTATCTGATGATTCAGCACTAACAATTGGAGATGATCAGGTTCCTTCAACGGCTCCCAACAAAATTTTGTGGCCAGTCCCATCAACGAGCGGTCTGATACCAAGTCTTCTGACGATATTGGTCTGCTTGTCTCCCACCATACACTCACTGAATATCGTAGGAAAATTTATTTCATACAATTTTATATGGATGGCCATGAAGATGACAGTGGTTCCTCCTTGATATGGTCAGGAGGCAGATCTGATCAGTGCAGTTTGACCAATTACATTCCAATTATATGCTTATAATTTGTCTACCTACAGTATCTGTCACTTTTGGTATCCCAAACAGATGCCAAGGTTCCATGGCTCATGCTTCCACCTAGCACCACGTCCTTTTACTTCAGGAGGAGCCCTCCGCTACTCGGATGCCAACAGGTCTTAAAGTGATAGAACCAATGCAAGAGTTTTGAGCAGACAAGGGAACCATAATGTATGACAGGAGAGATGGGGTTAGAGCTAAGCACAGTTATAGAACAGTCTGGGGTCAAAAACCAAGCAGACAGTGCAGTACAGAATCAGGAACCAGACGCATAGTCAGGGACAAAGGTGGGGGTCAAACCAATCAGTAAATACAGTCAGGATCAGGAAGAATGCTCAGAAACAGGCAAAGGTTGTTCAAGCAGCAATACAAGAATGGTCAAGGACAGGAAAGGGTCTAGGGACAATAAATCAAACCAGAATCACACCCAGGAACTATGATAATAGACCTACATTGGGCAATGAGTCAGTGCAGAGCAGAGAGTTTTATGGCCAGACTAATGGCTTGCACTGATCAGACAGCATGGAAAAGCCAGGTAACTGGTTCAACTCCAAGCACGATCTTACAATTTCTATCTGTCTACCTATTTATTTCTCTAAAAACTATTTTTATAAAGGCAGAGACACACGTGGAGATTCGGGGAGATGTAGTCGCCCGGCGACAAATCTCCTCTTCTTCGGGCTACTAATCTCCCCGAACTGCCTTCCCGTTGGCTAGAATCTAAATTACCGCATTGCACTTGAAGTGCTTCACTTTCCAAAGTCGCCTGAAGCTGCATCATGAGGAAGAGGTGATTTGTCATTGACTACTAAATCTCCCTGAATCTCCACTTGTCCTTAAAGGGAAACTGTCATGGGAAAACATGTTTTTTTTTAAAAATGCATCAGTTAATAGTGCTGCTAAAGTAGACTTCTGCACTGAAATCCATTCAGTTTTGAAATCTGACATGCGGATAGCCATTTTGTCAATTTCCCAGCTGCCCCGGTCATGTGACTTGTGCCATCACTTTAGGAGGGAACTGCTTTCTGGTAGGCTGTTGTTTTTCCTTCTCAATGTAACTGAATATTATGCAATGGGACATGGGTTTTAATATTGAGTGCTGTTCTTAGATCTACCAGGCAGCTGTTATCTTGTGTTAGGGAGCTGTTATCTGGTTACCTTCCCATTGTTCTTTTGTTAGGCTGCTGGGTGGGGGAACGGGAGGGGGTGATAGCACTCCAACTTGCAGTACAGCAGTAAAGAGTGATTGAAGTTTATCAGAGCACAAGTCACATGACTTGGGGCAGCTGGGAAATTGACAATATGTCTAGCCCCATGTCAGATTTCAAAATGAGATACAAAAAAAATCTGTTTGCTCTTTTGAGAAACAGCACTATTAATTGATGCATTTTGAAAAAAAAAATGTTCCCATGACAGGATCCCTTTAAAGATAGACATTCCCAACAGAGACTGACATGGACCTGGGAAGAAAGAGTAATCAAACTAGATCTACTCCCTACATGATTCAACCAACTAACTGCCCATACAATTAAAAGTGATTCCATTATAAAGTAGAGTGTCTCTTAAAGATGTTTCACAATTCATCCAATTGGCTTCTTCAGTTCAGCTGAGCGGTAGGGAAAATGTGGGAATGCATTATGCATAAGAAACATAGTACAGTCTCAGACTTGGTTTCTGTATTTCTATTACAATGGATTCTTCTCCATTACAAAGTACTGGTATGGTGCATTCTAGCCTATTTAGTGCAGCTTCTGTAAACAGTTCTTAAAAGAAACAATAATTGAATAATGGAAAAATAATAAAACTACCTAAGCTGCTAAGAAGCATGGAAGGTCTCAGCTATGAGGAAAGGTTGGTCAAATTGGCATAGTTTATAATGGAGGTGTTTAACATGGAATATGATAAATATGTTCAAATATACAAGGTGACCATATTAAACTGTCCAATAATTTAGGCTACATTCATACCCATTAGAAATTACTGTGAAGTTGTGGACCTCTCTCCCCATAATGCTTGAACTGGAAGATACATCAGATAGTATCACACAAGGATTGATGCCTTTTAAGAAAGTAGAACATTACAAAGCTAAGAAAAGTAACTCAAAGTACAAAATTGATCCAGGGATTGGTTGGATTGCCCTTTTAGATTCAAGAAGGAATATTTGTCCACTGTCAGGCCAACTGACGAGGCTTCAGATGGAGTTTCTTTGTCTTCCTTTGGACCATCTATGAGTTATGTTTAGCTTGACAGCAGAATGGGTTGTACTGAAAAGCTTTTACTTGGCACCATCATAAGAAGCCACCTTTCAGTCTGTAACCAGAGCTGCATTGTCAAGTTTGAAAATTAAAAATGAATAATGTAATATCTATGAGCAGCAACAGTTAAACAGGTATTGGTAACCACACAAGCTCACAGAAAGGGAACCCACAGTACCAAACTGTGTAGTGCAAAAATGCAGGGAATATTCACTACAGAGTCTCTGTGATGAACAACAGGGCAAGAAGTATTTGTTGAGAGCATAACAATATGTGTTTTAGACATGGAGTAATACACAAGCATAATATTGTCATGTACAATACATGTGAGTGGTATAAAGTTTGCCAGTACAGGCCAAAGTTAAAATGAGTTGTCTAAAATCATAATTGAAACTTCAGCTTCTAGCTAGCTTGGGTTTAGAGGAATGTCTTACTGAAGGCATAAAACCAACTGTAACATTTCATGGTATCAGAGGAATGCTCGTCATTGGTTTTCAATGGTTTAGATTAGGAACTCAGGTTCCTTTGAAAGCAAACGCTATAGATTAACTCAGGATGTACTGCCCCTGTGCATTAAACAAGTTCCATACACAGTTTGGTTTGCTGAGATGCATCACAATTATAATATCCCTTTAACAGCATGGAATCAAACCTCATCTTCACTTAATAATTGGTGATAAAGGGTGATAATCCTCTAGGGTACTCTCCCCATCTTTTTGGTGAAATCAAATTCCTCCATCAATAAAGCAACATCTAAGGAAAACTGCCAGAGAAGTAGAAGCTAACCAAAGCTTATTGCAGATGCCAGCACAGTAGCATTAGCTATTAAAATTATGGACCTTAACCACAGACACTGTCAAGAATTTTAAACCTTTTATGTCTATAAAACAGAATTTGTCTGGAAGGCCTTGTACATTTAAAAAAAAAAAAAAAAACTGCTCAATGGTTTATTGAGGAACTGTAGCACATCATGTTCCAGATTAACTCATCCTTCAGGTCCGAAACACGTTGTGTTACATTTCTGCAATAAACAATTCATCAAAGTTTTTTTATATGAACAAGGATTTTTTTACTTTGTGGACTTATAAGGGCTGTTATAGCAGCAAATACAGGATAAACTTCACACTTATACCATTGATTTCTGAAACATAAAAACAGACAGCGATTCCCATCTGTTTTACCAACAATACATTGCATTGTTTTTACCCAGTTTCCAGCATAATTGTGGGAATGTGCTATGCACTACAACTTGCACACAATTTAATAATACAGCCGCATATCAATATCTGCTCTGGAAATGTAATTTTCCTAACTGTATGGGTTTGAAGGCCACTTCCACTGTGATGATGCTGGTGGTATTGAGAAAGGTGTTTGCCATTATATTATTAGATACAAGTCAGTTACGTATATAGATGCAGTATGAAAAGAAACCCTTGAAGTAACACAACTGTGGTGTTTATACAAATGGCCTGCAGGTGGCACTGTGCATACATAGGACTTTCTGTACAACTTGAAAGTGAAAGTAAGACTTTATGCTGTTATGTAATGGCCGCATGACCTGCTAATAAAGCATTGTTATACTCTCCTCATCCTCGGCTACCAAACACAACAACAACCTCATGCCGTGTTAATGTCACTAACATATACCAATGTTGCTGTGTAGATTCCTATGTCCATAGAAAGTCATGTGAAAAGGTAAGCACTCCCATTGACATTGTTCGATTTCATACAGCTATTTGATTTTCATTTCAATAATACTGATATATGAAAGTGGTATAGCAAATATAATTTATATTTTGCAGTCAATGGTATGATTTAAACAGACAAAAAATTCAACTTCACATGTGGAAAAATTAAGTGCACCCCTACAGTTATTTACTCAGATAAGTTAAATTAGAATCACGTGAAGTTGTGAACCAGATCAGATGCAAATGATAAGAACATTTTTAGAGGAACCTGCTTTAAACTTCAGGCACTTGGCTTGTTTAGCTCATTGATGTTCAACAGTGTGGAATCACAATGCCTAGATTAAAAGAGCTCTCTGATGGCTATACATGCTTATGGGTCTAGGAAAGGTTTTAAAAAAGATCAGTGAACAAATGGACAATCATTCCACTCAGTCCCAGCAAGGTCAGCCAGAGAGCAGAATGCAAGATACTGAAAGATGTCTCTGAATCCTAGAATTGTATCATGGGACCTACAGGTAGCTCTGGCCACTACTGATGTCAAAGTGCATGAGTCTAGCATTAGAAAGAGGCTATTACAAATTAGATGGGAGGAGTGCCAGAGCCACTTTGCCAGCCCTGGTAAAGTGCCAACTGAGACAAGTTTCTCAACTTGCTTTATGGCAGTAATGGCACTGAGTTTTATGGCATCTCACAGGCTATGAGAAAACCAAACAAAGTACTCCTGCAATGGTAAGATCCATCAAAAACCATGTTTTGCTGACCATGCCTCAGCATCCCAAGATGATATGGAAATTATAAAATGATTGGTTCCATAATGGTGAGAAGGATAAGAGGAACGAGGTAGGGAATAAGAGGAAGCTCGGTCCAGCTAGCAGCTGTAGGGCAGTAGCCTGGGTCGAATGGGCCAACAGGACAATGGGAAAAAACCTAGAGGTCCCCCGACCCTGGCCTGCTCCAACGATTGTCCTCCCCTGTTAAAAATAGATATACGTGTGGTATGTATATGCATAGTGGGGGGGGGGTGGAGATTGGAAGTTGGGAGGGAGGCCCTGGTGGCTATCAGGAGGGTGCTTGGGGTACCAGCCCCAGTGGGCCCCCAATGAGCAGTCCGACGCTGGCAGTAGCATCCTTGCTAAGAAAATCAGCAACTGCAAAGTCTCAGGAGACACTACTGGTGACATATTTCAGATTTTTTTGGCTGCATCCTGTCAAGTAAGACTCTAACTAATGCCTTCTGCAGGGTGAATTCCCAGCTGTCCCAGTGGAATGCCAAAGGACCAATATTCATTGCTGACCTCTGGAAATACCTATCTCCCAGAACTAAATCATCACAAAGATTCGTTCATGACAGATTTTTCTTTTTTGTGTTCTTTAAGTGTTCATTTAGGAAGCATATTGTACATAACACTTGCATTTGGGTTCTAAGCCTTATTATACATCTTTGCTTTCCATTATCACTGATCTCAACTCTAGATACAGTATTTGAATTCTGGTCAGACGAAAGTCCCAAGCCCTATTACCATTGGCAAGCAGCCCTGATATTAACAAACAGCTTGTTAACATGTGAGCATTTCCACAAAGGAGCATTTTATTTATCTCCTTTGAGTCCATTCTGAACCATCAATATTTCTCTCATTAAAGCTGTTGGTTTCTGATGGCCATGCAATGCCTGACATTTTCTTCTCAAAGGAGGATTTATTGTTACTCCTGTCAAACACCTCCTCCTACTTTGCAATTTGCAATAGTGATATTTCATTATCGGTAGGGGTTTATTACTGTGGATTCCATGATAGATGCTGGGAATCACTTTTCCACAGACAGTTATCCCTCCAGATATGTCATCTACCCAGTGTGTCATGAATTTTAAAACAGATACTTATTACAAAACTTAGTATTGGACTCTATTACGGTGAAGTACTCCTCCTGTTCATGTGCTGGTAATACTTCTCAGATAACACTGTAGTTTATAGCTTTCTAATAGATTTCCTAGTTCTATTGGTTCTGCAGTTCTATATATTTCTCCCCCTTGTCAAGGAAATAGTTCTGCTTAAAATTGTCTGCCTTTCTACAGCTATCATTTTCTGTCATGCTGCTGCACTTTTCACCTGGCACAGGATGTACAAAAATTTCTCCATATTTAATAGCTGAGCTACTTTCACAGGCATTTATAAGCAAGTATGCCTATCCATCTCACCCATTTCCCCTGCCTGTCAGTATTTATGCATTACAAAAATAAAATAATAATAACCTTTGTGCAAAGGTTTGAAATTGTGGATATTTTTCCCCTACTGTCCTCTTGCACTTTGGGAGGGAGAGTTGGCAGGGAAAATGCAGATGGGATTGGATGTTAATAAATGTAAAGCTTATCCTTCTTTAGAAAGATATTGTATTAAGCAAATCTGTAATGGAGAGGATTAAACAGTAAGACCAAAAAAATATATACATTATATCACATTTAAATGCATTTCAAGTTTAACTTTCTTTATTTACAAAAAAAAAAAAAAATAGCCTTCTGGCAACTGGAGCATCCACACTAGAACTTGGCTTTTAGGGTGAAGGCACACAGCTACTAGTAGTTGATACTTGTAGCTACCAAATGCCAAAAAAAAACCTGCCATAGACAATACTGAGAATTGCCCCAGCTAAAACTCAAGTAGTATCTTTAGTAAAGCCAATTATCACTACTGTCTATTTTGTAGCTGTGACAAGTAGCTGCTACTAGCAGCTCTGTGTGTCTTCATCCTTAGAGCAAATACTCTTGTTGTTTGGTAGTCATTGTAAGGGAGACCAGGACCAGTAGTGATGCGGCCTTGAGTAAGGAGTAACCCCTCCCAACATCCTTCATAGCTTTGGGTACCAAGCTATAAATCAGACATAGGAGAACTGCAAAAAGGTTATCAGAAGGGCAACAAGATTAATTAATAGAACTAACGATATTTAATTAATACAAGGAACATTACAGTTTTTTTTATTAGTAGCAGGTATATGATGGACATGAACAAATGCATTAGTACACCAGTATAAAAAGTATGTAGCAATTTTCCTCTCTAAGGCACAGGTAACAAGAAGACATCCATTAGGATTAGAGGACAGGGGATTTTGAAATTAGCATAGAGAAGTATTACTTATTGTAAAGTTAGGGGATTCCATACAGATGGGGCACCAGGTGATTCAGCAGTGTATGTATCTTCATTATATATATTCATGGCTCTACATTTTTACAGTATATTAATAGTACAGACTAGAAAACTATTTCTGCAATAAATGCAAATACCTACAGTATGAGTAACCAAGTGTTAATAGACACAAAAAGGGGGAGGTCTCTCTCTGATTTTTTGGCCTTGCATAGGTAACATAAGCTGGCCTTACAAGGGCCAATAGAAATTGCTAACTCAGCTTCTTCATGTTGAATTGACGGCTTATTGGCTCAGGTATGGTGGCTGTTGATCAGCCTGTCCAAAACATGGCTGGACAGAAATCAGCCAGCTATTGATCAGGCAGTGTTTTATATCCAGTTGGTTGAGTACTGCATCTAAGTGTTGATACAATTGTTTCTGGGCAAATCACACTGTGGAGGTGTTCAACTTGGGTTCAGATCTCACCAGCTAATGATTTATCACTGTGTGGAAAGCTTTACAGGTATAAAGAGTAGGAGGGCTGGTTTTATTCCCATTGTTTGAACCACTGGTCCATAAATGGCAACATTGAATTAGTTTGTGCCATTGGGCCCTGTCTGCTTATCATAACTCCTGATGTTGACAAATGGAAAACATTGTGGTTGACACACACGCAGGGTGGTGAAATACAGTGTGTATAAGGCTAATGTCAGACATGGGCTGAAATCAGCCTGCCGAAATACACAAAACGAACATCTGTCCCTATGCAGAGAATAGACTCCTATCCTTCCTGCACCAGAACTGTTCTGTTGGCTCAACATGATGGTTCAGTGCAGGCAGGAGAGGAGGCTACATAGAGACAAAATCAACCTGCTAAAATCTGCAGGCTGAAAATCAGCCCCCACATGGGCATTAGGCAATGGCCACACGGGTCTGAAATCAGCCTGCTGAAATTCACAGGCTGATTTCAGCCCCTGCCACAAGGAGTATCCTCCATCTAATTTCACATCTGGAACCACTGGTTCCGAATGTGAAAGAAGACAAAGGATACTGCTGCATTAGGGGCTGAAATTGGCCTACGGATTTCAGCACCTGTCTGACATTAGCCTTAAAGGAGAAGGAAAGTCTAGAGTTCCTTGGGGGTGACAAATGTTAGGCACCACCAAGCAATTGTAATGACTTACATGAAACCCCAGGCCAGTGCAGTTTTCTGCTGATAGGAGCACCGGCCCGGGTTTCAGGTTGTTTTACCAGTGAGCACCATAAATCGATAGACTTCCTTCTTCTGCTTTCTTCGCGCGTCTGTGCATGCATAACGAAAAAGACAACTTTTAAGTTAAAGTTCGGCTTTTCGGTCTCATGTGCATGCAGTTTCCCTGGGAAATGCGAAGATAGAAGAAGGCAGAGTCTATCGCTCCATGGTGCTCACTGGTAAAAACCCAGGCCAGTACAGTTTTCTGCTCGTAGGAGCACCAGCCCAGGGTTTCAGGTAAGTCATTACAATCGCTTGGGGGTGCCTAACATTTGGCACCCTCAAGTAACTCTCAACTTTCCTTCTCCTTTAAGCAGGTCTACATGTTACCACCCTATACGTATGTGTCAGTCACAACATTTTCCATTTTTTAACATCAAGAGCTGTGATAAGCAGACAGGGCTCTATTGTCCGAGACATCTGCTCCCTGGTAATGGATGGGTGGAAAAAACTTCCCTGTGTGCCCTAAGCCTAATGTACTAGTGGCTGCATAAACAGTACAGAACATCTACTGCCCTACTGTTTCATCACTTTATCACAATCAGAGCCCAGCCCTGCACATCAGGAGTCCTCAGGCAGCAGGCCCAAATGGCACTGATTACAATCGCTTGCAGAACACAAAGATGCAACGTGATAAAATCTGGACTGCAAGAAAGAAGGGTTTCAAATAGTAGATATTTGTTTATGTATGCATATTTTGTACATTAGAAAAATACACAAAAACATCAGACAGAGAACAATACACAGCATTAAATAAATACAAATACAAAGCTAAATTGCAATCTATAATCTAAAAAAATCTTCTTTGTACAAGGCCCCTCTGGAGATGTAGCTCCTAAACTAAATTTAGGTCAATGTGTAAACAATGATGGTTGCTGGGAATCAAGAAGAAATACAGTACGGCCAAGACAGTTTTGTTTTCTGCATAAATCATATTTATTCCTACACTAAAGGAGACTGTATTTAAAGGGCAAGTCAATTCAAAAATAAAAATTCGCGAATAAAGGAAAACATTAATCTAAGCAACTTTCCGATATTCATTTATTACAAAATTTCAGGGGGTAAAAGCACTTTAAAACCCAAGTGCTATTAATTACTGTCTAAAGGTTTAATAAAAATACACACACCAGATGTTACAGACTCAACTGATGCATCTGGCAACAATTATTATGTGGTAAAGGGAACAATGTTATGTTTCGATAGGATTTCATGTTTATTCATGGGAATTTACACTTATTAATAGCAAGTTTGTGGTTGTGATAGTTAGTGCTAAACAGTCACATCTCCTAATAAGGACCTTGATAGGTAGATAGCACACAGTCATTTTCTGGCATCATCATCAGCGATTAGCTTTGTTCGTGGAAGGGCAGGGGTTAAATTGCTCACAGAGAAACCATATTTCAGCACACAAAAGTGTATGATAGTGAGCTAGGCAAGTGAGGCACAACTACATGTTGCAGAGGTGGGGATAAATATATACTACTGTAGGAATGTACAGAAGATATCTCACATGCATCCATTCAGAATGCAAGATTTACTGCTGCCATATATCCTAAAACAGTTCTATTTTTTAAAAAAATTCCTGCAGCAGGTGACTGGAAATTGTTCAGCCATGTGCACCTTTGACAGATACAATGCAGCAGGATGGTATATACTGATATATAGAGGAGGCAGGATAATAATCCAGAGAGGCCAAAATAATCCATCCAAACGCACAAAATGAAATAGCTCTTGTGGTTCTGAGCACTAGAATGCCTCTCTGCAAATTGGACACAGGACACAACTGGACATTGTTATGAAAGATAGAAGTTCTGTATTCACAGAGAGATATATATATATATATATATATATATATATACTGTATATATATATATATATATATATATATATGAGCAACACACTCTTTTAAGATGTGTGCTTGTGCACAATCACCAAGTTTTTCAACCCAACAAATATAACTATTGTGCATGTAGAGCATTTGTTTATGAGAATACTCTATAAAAAAAGCAGGGAAAGGTTAAAACACTTTAACCACCTTATTATCTGCTACCCATCCAGAGATTTTCCTTATCCAGCTACTATACTGCACATGCTCAAGCCTAGAAAGATTTTGAATATACTGAAATGATGGTACGGTGGCACTCGTTAAGAAAGATCCCCAGACGGGTGCAATTCCTTTCTGAACATGAGTGCCAGTCAAGAGAAAAAAGTTTCTGTGAATTATCTGGGTGGTACCTTATATTAGTGGCATATCTACAGAGGAAATAAACTCCACGGTCCTACCTGAGAGAGGGGACAGGGAGCTGGGGCAGGTTGTGAGCGCTGGGGCCCCTCTGAAGATTTATTTGCATGGGGGGAAGCACCACATACTTATGCCGCTTCCTTATATATTAACAATCCAAATGTATTACCTTCCTACACTTTTTTCAGTTCAGCTGGTTTCAGATAGATCACCAGAAATAAGGAATTTTTCCAATGACTTTCTATTTTCTATGTGTTTTTCTAATATTGAAGTGTAAAGTGTCATTTATCACCTTCTAAAGCAGCTCTGGGGGTGGGGTCGCTGACTCTGTAAACCAGGGTGTCCAAACTGTTGCCCGGGATGGATAAATGCGGCCCAGCTTGAAATGTTCCTGAGGAAAGTCATGTCACAAAGGATATAGGGGGGGGGGACTCTGCCCATTTAGTAATAATATACTGTAATAATAAGTCTATTTAAAGGGGACATAACATTTTGCCTGATTTTTTCTTTAGTTTTAGATAAAATGCCAGATTAATACTGTATTTGTCTCAACCTAGATTCCAGGGCTTCAGATATTAATTTGCCTTCAGTATTGTTTTTCCTCATTAAATATGAATGAGGGCAACACACGAGGTGATAAGTGCAAAGATATTGTACCCTCCATAGCCCCACACAGATGATTAACAGCAGCATGCCAATTAAATAATAATGGTTCAAACAATGTCAGGCTAAGGGCTGAACGCCACTGTTTTTGCTCAGCGCATCGGATGGTGCGCAAATCGTCCGTGCCGGATCATGCACAAATCGTCCGTGGAGTTCAGCCCTGAATGGTCGGCCCCCACACATTTTTACCTCACTAAATCCGGCCCTCGTTGCAAAAAGTTTGGACACCCCTGCTGTAAACTGTTCTAAATTGATACATTTAGTTGCCACATTTCTTATCTTTGTCCCTTTTGAGCAAAATATCTGGGTTTCATTACAGGCAGCTGTTAGAACTGATACAAGAGTTGCTAATACTCCTGAGATGCTGCTGAGAAATGTATCAATTATATGTTGCATAATTGTAACAGTTCAGAGTCTACGCCAGACTGAAACACCAAAGACAGAGACATTAATAAACTTAGATTTATTAGATTCCAAACCTCATATCTAAGGTGCAGTCTTTGAATCCAGTGGCGTAACTACCAGGGGAGCAGGGGGTGCAATTGCACTAGGGCCCCTCCCTCTCGGGGCCCACTGGAGAGGCTAGGAAAACTCCAATGTGCAATTCATAGGGGGAGGGCCCGATAGGGGGCCCGGGTGCCAATCCTGCACCAGGGCCCACCAGCGAGTAGTTACGCCACTGTTTGAATTTATCAATGTTCTCCCAACGTGTATGTGTACCCCAAAGTTAGACACAGTACACAAAGGGCTATAGAATAAATCCATGATTTCCACAGCAACACATCAGAAAGAATTAGAAGAGTCTGACTGATTTGCTGCCCCGCACATACTTAGTGGAGATTTCAGCAATTTCCAGTCATTAGCGACAAGCTGAAAGAATACAAAGCAAAGCTTCCAATCTGTAATTAATAAACATCTTTTATGTGAAGACCTGTGCAGACAGAGAATAATAGCTGACAGACAGGGCAAAGTGAAACACGGCTGCTAGCAATGGCTCGCAATGGCAATGCAAACGCTCAGCTTTTATAAAAAAAAAAAAAAATCAAATCATTGTATTATTTCCAGCTCTTCAGATAATAAGAAGTTGCCTTTCCGTTTATATAGCAACATTTTTTACAATGCATGTAAGTCCCTCTCACCCTTTTAGAACAGAACCTTGTGACAGAGAGCTGTTACTGCCTTTCTGCAAGGTTATATAGGAAATAACAGAACTGTTCCTTTCTATGTGATTCAGCGACAAAAGGGAAAGACACCCCCACAGTCTAGATATCGTTGGACTAAGGACTAAATACATCATTTATAATATTATCTCTGAAATATTTTTGTTTTAAAAGCCCCTTTACTGTTTTCCTTTTGGACCCTAGCAACCTGAAACTGAAAACTGAAGAGCTGTTCAATAAAAAGCTGAAAAATCCCTGTAGTGCATTGAACGGCACTCCTGGAGAAAGAGAGTTGGAGTTACCCCATGTACATTTCGTCACAATTTACACTAAGGCTTATATCAAACCAAGAGTAGCTTAGTGCCTGTAACTACAATGGCAGCCACCTCTCTGCCAGCACACAAGTTGGATTTCAGCCCAAAACACCTTTGTGTGTATGTTCACCCTACAATTCCCTCATAAGACATTAGTAGTAAGCCAGGGGGTCAGTTGGTGCTGAGCGTGTGCATCTTTGCCTTTAATGCATGATAATTATCCTATAATCATTAAACTGTATAAGGAAGTCATAACAAAATACGGAATTGTGCTATTCTCCCTAGAACTGAAAACCATATGGCAGGTGGGTGTACAGCTCTGCAGATTTATCATGTGAATCATATTTCAGCTCTACAAAATCTAGGCTTTACAGTTACATTTCTAAAGTATACATAGTACATACATGCTCAAATTGATTGAGTTATGCAATTAAGGGTTAATTCTGTCCCTTCTGGGAGTCGCCCCTAGTGTAAGCATGCTTTGTAAATGGGCCTCCATTCTGTGCAAGCTGTCAATGTTAATTCAGTAGGAGCTTGAGACCTAAGGTAAGGAGATAATCTCAGCAGAAGTCAGGGAAAGAAACCCTATGGGGCAAATTCACTAAAGGGTGAATTTTCGCCAGCGACTGCTTCGCCATACTCTGCGCCAAATTCATTACCACTACGCTAATTCACTAAAGAGAAGTTGTGTCTCAACAGCCGGACACTAGCGTATTTTCGCTACAGGCTGGGTGAGCATTTCATAGTGAATTTTCGCTGGCGTTTATTTCTGCCTAGCAAAACTTCGCTAGCACTCTTACACTTAAGTTCATTTAAATATGGTGGGTACCTAAAAGTTGTATGGATGTCTTTAATAGTAATGTTGGTGCAAATGCTTGAAGTGGCCATGTTTTCAAACACGTCCAATGAGTCATAATAAAGACAAAAGAGATCCTCTAATGCCCTAGTCATGAGCCCAATCTTAAACAAATGTGGCATGACCCTCAAATTAGTTAAAAAAAAATGTTCACACATAAATCTTTAAAAGTTAGGACTTTTGAAGACAATCCCACTTTAAAAAAAGAAAAGATACCAGCGTTCTTTTTTCCGGAATACAGAATAAGATGCCACTAACATAAGATTGTGGAAGATGTAGCTTTGTTTTATTAGTTTGCCTGGTCTGAGGTGGCGAAGTAAACTCTGGCAAAAGAGGTAACGTTCTGTAGAATTTTGCAGAGTAACAACCGTAAAAAGTTGCCCGGCCATAGGGTGCGAGAGAATTGTTCACTAGTAAATTGTCCTCTATGCTTGTTAGGGAATTGGCAGGTCAAGAGATGGGGACATCAGATTGTTTCGAGATAAGATATTTTGGATCTAACTGTCAATTACTATCTGACACCCAACTCCTTCAAGAAGACAGAATGAAGAGAAACAGATGTTGAGCGAGCGATAGTGAAGATAAACTTGATTATTTCAGAAACAGTACAGAATATTTAATTGATTATATTTAGAAAATTCCTTATTTCAGTATACTGAAGCTTATATTACATTTTAATTTTTTGCGATAGTTCCCGTTTAAATTCCAGACCCATGCCCCCTTCAGTTACCACCATAAATAAACTGTGCCTGTCGTTTAGTGAGGGAATCATAACTGGAAAAGGGGGAACAGCTGTGGGGATCTAAACTTTGCCTCCATTGTAAATGACCCCCCCAAAAAAGTTTCTTGGGTGTGGGTGGTTAAGGATAAGCAAAGTGCATAATTATTGGCAACCATGGATCATCTAGGCACTAAAAAACATGCATGAATTCTGTTTTTATTACGTTACATAATGATGAAGAATCTCCTCTAAGCATTAGCATTTAAATCGACTTCACATTGCACTGAGCATTCAGGAGAAGTGGTGTAGAAGTCAGATCTGCAGCCCATGTAAGACTGAGCATTTCACTAACTCGTGGAAGAGAAACGACTGGATTTAAATGCGTGTTGTTAATTTAATGTGGAATTCAATATGTTCAATGTTGTGGAAAACGCTGTCTTTCAAAGTTAATGGCAAAGCAGCATGTTTATTATCTTCCTTATTTTTAATACTTACAAAATTCAACTTAATGTCTCTGATGATCACAGCGACCTTTCCAAACATATTTATAAATTCCCATGAATATAAAAAGAAATGATTATTTACAATGGAATGGATAATCAATACATTTCAGATAAAGCAAAGACCGAATACAAATGAGACAAGCACTCTCAATGTGAATCTGGGCCTTTTTAATAGTTTTTTCATTGACTTAGTGCTGTATGCCTCCATAATGGGGCTAACAAAGTTCAGCTTTGCGGCTTCTTAGCTCTGGGGTACTGAGGGTTTGGGGTTTGATTCCGGCTAGGGAATCTGTGAAGAATCTGTATTTTTTGCTCATGCCTGTTGTTTCCACTGTGTTCACCAGTCCAATAAAGGTTTGTCAATGTCACTCGGAATTAATGTGTTTGTATTTCTTTAATAGGGAAATAGGACTGGACACTTTTATAGGGTGTTGTAGAATTCAGGAACCAGAGACCAGTAGATGTGAAAGGCAAAGTTTATTTGACATGATCTCCGTGGATTCTGAACGCACAAAGGGGCAAATTCACTTAGAAGTGAAGCTGCGCTAGGGCAGCGTTCGCCGCACTTCGCCTGATGAATTTTCGCCAGCGCTCGTCTAATTCACTAAAAAGCGAAATTACGTTCATGTAAGCGAACGGTAGCGAAATTGCGCTAGCGAAAATTCACCAGGCAAAGTGCAGTTGCGCTAGCGAAGGCTAATTTGCATACGGTGGGAACTTGTAAGTTTGAATGGAGTAATATGTTACACTTCAAACATTACACTACACAAGCCCAGGGAACCCTAATAAAGCCTAATCTAGTTGTTTTATTTCCCTACACATGTGCCCCTAGTCTAGTATATTTGCCCTATGTTAAGAAATTAAGAGGGGGTACCCAAATAACATTTTTTTATTTCCCTACAGATGTGCCCCTAGTCTAGTACATTTGCACTATGTTAAGAAATTAAGAGGGGGTACCCAAATAAAATTTTTCATAAATTTTTTTTTTCTATCACCCTACGCTAAGGAAAAAATGCCAGCGTTTTTTGGGACAGAAAAAATTTCTACTTTTTTTACAAAATCTCCTATCTACTCTATTGCACTTCGCCTGCTCTAACCTGGCGAAGTGAACTCTGGCGAGGGGGCTAATGTTCAGAAAAATGTCAAGCTTAGTGAATTTGCAAATTTTCACCCCCTTCGCCAGAGTGCAACTTCGCTAACATTCGTTAGGGTGCGATGTTGCGCTAGGCTATCCACATCGCTGGTGAAGTTACGATTTTCACTAACGCTGGCAAATTTATGCCAGCGTTAGTCACTTTGGACTTTAGTGAATTTGTCCCAAAGAGTCAGAACCTCGAACAAAGGAATCAAAGAGTTTTTATAGACTAGTAAAAAGGGTTTTTACCAGTGGGAAAGAAAATAGATATTGTTCCATAGCAAAGAAAAACAAAGAACTGCTCTTACAGCCAAGCAGGTGGTTCTGTCCTCAAGGCCAGAGTTCTAGTGACCAAGGCTAGCTTGAGAACAGAAGTCAGGGGAATCTCCATAAACAGAATTATATTTTCTTTCAGGGGCAAAGTGGTATAGATCAGTAACCAGAACAGTCCTCAATGCACTCTTACTGCTTTCCATCGCTGGATGTAGAGAAGCGAGTGTATATTTGAAATTGTGATTAAAAACATAGCAAACATTGCTCCCCCTGCCCGCATCATCTGAATGTTTGCTATGTTTTTAATCGCAATTTTTCAATAAACAACACATTTTAAATATACACTTGCTTCTCTATATCTAGCGACGGCAAGCATTGAGTGCATTGAGGACTGTTTTGTCTACACCACGTGACACGAGTGGATTCGCGGCTGTCTATTGGTGCTGGATGTTCATTACCGTTTCCCTGGACTGACTTTTCTTCCACCCACCCCCCCTCCGAGTCGTTTGGGCTTTTAGATCAGTAACCAGCACCACTTACACTTTTTAACAATTAGTTGCAGATGAACAACATCTGGAGGGCCACTTGTTGCCTAAGCCTGCTAAAGGGCCACCTTTCTCCTGCCAGTTGATGTACAGTGTATACTGTAGGTTAAATTGTTGGCATTCTGTACTTCCTTGCAAAAGAGAAAGGGCACAGCGACTAGCAAAGAGGTCTTTATCTGCCATTGTATTCTAATTTATTGAGTGCATGTGCACACCTACAGTATGTATTTTGTAGAGCTGATAGAGCTGCTTCATTCCATGTAGTGGAATTTAGTAGAATGTAACTTGTTATGCCACAGCTGCTAAAGCAGCCCAAACTCATAACCTCAGATTAAATCTAAATGTAACATGGCTGTAAAACCCCCCATGGACAAATCACAGGCACGCTCACTATATCAGCTCAGATCTCAGAGAAGTTTGGGGCCAATGTAATAAGATTTATTTAAAAATAGGACAATAGATTGGTTCTATATTTTACGGTTTTCTAGTTTTTCATTTCTTTAAATTGCTTCTCAGCACAGAGTAGTGGCAGGAGTGTGTTTTCCTTCTAGTTTAATATTATAAGTTCACAATAAAATGTGTATCTTTCCAGTGGATGGTGGAGCTCTGTTCTTTGAAGGGAAGGTATCATTTCTCTGTTCGCCTCAGGCAACAGAAGCAGAAAGGCTGTGTTTTCTTTTAATTCCCTTTAACCATGTACAGTATAGCTGAAAAGCAATACCTGTCCTCATTCTGAAAATATACAAATATATATATATATATATATATATATATATATATAAATACAGTAGATTTTTATTTATTGCGTATTTTCAGACAAATAAATTTACAGTTTACATTTTTTCACATGCTATGGCTTATACACCAACTTTTTGCTGAATTATATTAAACAATAGACTGCAATGAGTTACAATTATATGCGTTCATATCAATTTATATTCTGATTCTTTGGCCTTTGAGTTGAGCATTTGGTGGCAATAGCTTTCCTGAAATATTCATAAGGCTGACAAGACAAAAGAATTGGCAGAATTCTATTAACAGCTAATAAAATATTAGCACTGGAAGATATTTGTTAAGGAGTAATACATTCAGGTCTCAACACTGAATTAAGAGAATCTAAAGAATCATTAAGTGTCAAAACCCTGGCCAAAAGAGACAGAAAATCAGGCCTTGGCTGTACATTGGCAAACAGAGAAAATCAGATCAATGGCAGAGCTCTACAGCATGTAAAATAGGCAATTAGCTTGATCATAATCCCTTGAAATAAGAAGGGCAGAGATGTCCATATCACAGCGAGAGTCTACAGTTATAAACTGTAAATTAGCAAATCACTCAAACAAAAAGTTTAAATGAAAATAAAAAACTTGTTAGACTTTGCCATTGATCAATGGCAGGAGATAAGCAAATTAGAATCTGGGAAAACCAACTACCAGTTTCATTTATCTGCTGAGCTATAAATATTGCTTTCCCAAGGCTCAAAAAATTGAAAATATTATCATTATTATCCCCAGCATAGTATCTTGTACAGTAAAAAACAAACAAACATTCTCAAGCATGGGATACAGGAACCCGTTATCCAGAAAGCAACAAATCACAGAAAGGACAATCTACATTTTAATTAAATAATTTGTTTCTTTAAAAATAAAATGTCTAAGTAGTAACAAAATGGTATATTGTAGTTGATCCTAACTAATATATAATGAATCATTATTGTGTTTAAATTATTTTTTTTAATAGACTTAAGGTATGGAGATCCAAATAAAAAAAAAAAGGGAAAAACCCCAGATCCCAAGCATTCTGGATAACAGATCCCAATCTTGCATCAGAAATTCCTTGGACACGGACTTTAGTGGGTATCGGGTCCCAGTTTCAGTAAAAGTGATGTTGAGTTCTCCACGACCCGCACCCGACCCAGACCAAACCTCTCTCTATCCACGCCCACCCGTGCCCGACTTCCCCGTCCTTCTATAGACCCATGCCGCCACACTGATGACATCACAAAAGGGGCGAGGAGAGCAGGCGCTTGTCTATAAAACTGGAAGTCAGAAGAAGGCAGTGTAAGGTAGTGAGGGAGGTAGTAAGGGAGCAGGCAGAAGAGTTCAACCCGGACGCACTTGCAACCCGCAAGTTTGGGAGCAAGGTCGGCCTGAACCAGTCCGGCCCATGGGTCCTGCGGGTATCGGGTCGGCCCCCACATTACTAGTCACAGGCATTCATGGTACGTTGTGCTGTCGGGTGCGAAGAGGTCTGGTGCCTAGGGCAGCAAAGAACCAGAATACATTCTTGAAGAAGATTATGAAGATGTTGAATTCTCTCCCTGAATTGCTTGCTCTAGCAGACATATAGATTTTTTTAAAAATGGGTTAAATGCCTTTGGAAAATATAGAGTTTAACTCTTAATTGATCCAAGGCAGAACAAAAGAAGAGGCTCATCAAACAAGTCACTTCGTGATTGACTTTGGCTGCAAATTGTTTTCATAGGCAATAAAAAAACATTGCAATCAATTATTTATAACTTTTGGTTTGGTTAGCACTTTTTCCATTTAAAAAGATGATTTATGTTTGTTTGAAGTAACAAAGAAAAGATTTGAGATTTTTCCCAATCATGGGGTTATCAGTTCTCTATCAGATGTTTTCTGTTTAAAGATCAGAGTTTACTGTTTTGTCTCTTATAAAATCTGACTGCACTGGAAATAGCAGCAGGAGTCAACTTGAGATGGTAGGACAACTATACCTGTATTACTGAGACTGATCTGCAGTTCACTTTCACAAGGAATTATAGGAGGGCACAAAAGATGAAACATATGACCAAGGTCAAGAAGGATGTCTAGTCCATGGTGCCCATCACTGTAAACTGGGTAGGAACATATCATCTGAATGAATATGCCAGACCAGATTGGTGAATGGGCCCTTTTGCCCAGGATATACCAAATCAACTAACTTGTCTACATCTGTCTTCTACAAAACTGACTGAATATAGCATGTGTGGGGTGCCAATAAATATATTCCTTCAGATTGAGTCTGCTTGTTTATGAGCTCTGTCTTTATAACTTTTTGAGGCTGCCCATCTCACTGCCCCATCAGTGTTATCTAACTATTCAGACTCTACAGTAGGCCAGATCTTCTAGACCAGGAAAAGTTGGCCATTCAAGTACGGGGTCAAATTGCTCATGATCTGATCTTAAGGGAACAGGCACATCTATGTTAAGCGTGAGGCCTTCATTTTTAAAATTAAAAAAATCATGAAGAAATAAAATGAAGGAATTAAATAAAAAAGAAAAGGAAAATACAAGGGTTACATGGCCCATGTGCAAGATGCATAAGAATATACAAAATGGCATTATATTGAACTCTTAAAGCCTTCATCATCTGCCATTAACATTGGCTTCAAGAACACACAGTAGACCTGCCTGCAGCTGTGACACTTGCAAATCAGAAAAACACTGAGTTATCATGTACCCGACTGTCTACAGTCAAGTAATTGATTATCCAGTAGCCTTTGCCAATCCATTTGCTGCAGCCAGGGCCAAGAAACTGGAAAAATTGACTGATCCCAAGTGTTGCTCTTCCTCTCTCTTCCCCACCCTGCACTGAAAGTGTTATTTTTACCTCTTGGGTTCAGGATTCGGAAGTAGGTGGAACAAGATGGGTTTGAAAACAATCAGTGCAGGTAAGGGGGCATGCAAGTGTTTGGCTCATGGTCCATGCAACATATTCTCCACCAGCATATTTTCAGCCAACAGAGGTGCTCAAATCTCCCAACAAGTCTTGTCATTAGTTTTAATCGGCAAGCAGATTTCGGCCAGAAAATGTTCATGGGAAATGCCTGTCACCTGTTGGCTTCTATTAAAATGAATCACATGCTCCTCAGATGGATTCAGGCCATTCTCTGCAATCCAAGAGATGAGGCCGAGAATATGTTGATTGTGTCATGAACCTTATGCATGTATAATTTATTATTAACACTTATTTATTAAGCATCATCATATTCTGCAGCACTGTACAAAAGATGGTGTATACATAAAAATACTGATTACACAAAGATACTAACTAACACAAGCATAGAGGTTCATGCTTATAGAGTTTACTACAGGTATGGGACTTGTTAACCAGAACGTTCAGGACCTTGGTGTTTTCTGGATAATCATCCTTTCCTTAATTTGGATCTTTATACCTTAAGTCTACGAAAAATAATGTAAAGATGAAATAAACCCAATAGGCTGCTTTTGGTTTCAATAATGATGAATTATATCTTAGTTTAGATCAAGTACGAGCAACTGTTTTATTATTACAGAGAAAAAGGAAATCATTTAAAAAAATTAGGATTATTTACATAAAATGTTGTCTATGGGGGACGGCCTTTGCATAATTCGGAGATTTCTGGATAACAGGTTTCTGGATTACAGATCTCATACCTGTATATAGTAGAATTAAATGTTTATATTAGCTATATGATATATACAATATAAAGTCTTGGCAAATAAAAGTGGTGAAATAACATGCAATCTTGGCATGTTTTTGGAGCTTTATGTATCTCTACAGGTCTTTGATAACAAAGTCACCATTGTATATATCTTTTCTTCATATATCAATGGTTACTACATGATGACTACAAACTGTATTAATCAACTGCTCAGCGGGGAAGTGTTTATTAGAGTGTGTATTTTCCACCCCAAAAGAAGAAAAATTCCACATTCTGAAGCACGGTGAGGGTTCAAGGCAGATGAACAGATGTGCTTGTGTTTCCTATGTATGGAGACATCTGGCATGTGAGGCTTTTATTATAAATAAGCAGATGCTTCATCCTACACAAAGGAAGAACTGGCACATACAGAAGGACATGGGGTTTACCTTGTGGCACTGAATATTATTTTCAAGAGTTCTTTATAATCTTTATAAATGACAGTAAACTAACAGGTTTAAAAAAAAATAAACAGGGAAAAATGTAGCTGTTTATGTATAACATAAGGATATCAGAAGTCAACAAGTAGTTCCATGACCATATAAGAGGTAAGAGTTTGCAGGCCAAGTACTTTTATAAGATATTTAATCTTATATTTTAAGGTACAAGTATGGGATCTGCTATCTCCCTTAGAAGCAATTTTAATCAAATAATTGTAATTTAAAAAAAACAAAACAAATGATTACCTTTTTCTACAGTTCATTGTTCTCGATCCCAACTAAGATATAATGAATCCTTATAGGAGGCAAATCAACCCTATTGGATTTAATTAACGTTTAATTTATTTTTTAGTAGACTTAAGATATGGTGATTGAAATTACAGAAAGATTCCGTATCCGAAAACCCCCAGGTCCTGTAGTGGGGTACAATACTTGCACATGTGACATCACTAAGCCTCATTTATATCTAGAACACTGACACTTTTACCTAGGAGTTCCATTAACATATAATACAGATCACTGAAGTTGACATCTACCCCTATATGTAATATAAAGCACTAAGTTTGCTCAGGGGCAGTAACTCATGGCAACCAATAAGATGATTGCATTTAAACAGATGACTAGTCATTTCTAGCTTCTGATTGGTTGCTATGGGTTACTGCCCCTGGGCAAACTTAGTGCTTTTTATTACATAAGGCTACTAATGTCTTTATATATTACATCAGGGAGTACATTATTTTATATAATACTGAAACTTCAAGGGGGCTCGTTTATCAACACTGGGTAAATTTGCCTATGGGCAGTTACCTATAGCAACCAATCAGGGATAAGCTTTTTAAAGCCAGCTGCAAGTCGAACAATGAATGCAACAATCTGATTGGTTGCTATGGGTTACTGCCCATGGGCAAATTAGCCCAGTGTTGATAAATGACCCCCTAGTTGTGTAACACTATGCACGGAGTTTAATTGATGACATTATTAAACACTGTGTTTATAAGAATATAATTTGCAGGATAGTGATGCCACTTATATATTATAATGATATGCAGTACATTATCATGGAGGGCTAAAGGCTGAACACAACTGCTAGCAAATAGATAGAAATTGTGAAATAATATACAGTATTGAATAGAGTGTACTGATTAGTAATTAATGATCCATACATTGCCACATAGATAGTAGCAAAGTGTGGTGTTTATACAAATGGCCTGCAGAGATCACTTTGCACATGATTTATACTGTGCATACACTTTACCTTCTATACTGTTTAAAAGCAATAGAATTCAAGTTACGGCTGTTGTGTAATGGCTGCATGAACCTGCTAATAAAGCCCTGTTATACTCTGCTCATCCTCGGCTATCAAAACACAACACAAAGCATCTCGCTGATGAATGTATCTATTGAAGTAACTACTATACAGATGAATGCATGTATACACATATAATACACAAAAGCTGTGAATATCTTGTAAATTATATCCTTATAAACGGCGAGTTCTGATGTCATCAGTTATAAACGGTGAGTTCTGATGTCATCAGTTATAAAAGGTGAGTTCTGATGTCATCAGTTATAAACGGTGAGTTCTGATGTCATTTCTGTCACGTGGCATAAAGTACCCCCAGTTGCAAAATATGAGGATATTCAGCTTGTGTTTTTATATGGTCATGGAACTCCTTGGTAACTTATAATATCCTTATATTTTACAAGAGGGGGTACTTTATTCACTATATAATACACAAAAGCTGTGAATATCTTGTAAATTATATCCTTATAAACGGTGAGTTCTGATGTCATCAGTTATAAACGGTGAGTTCTGATGTCATCAGTTATAAACGGTGAGTTCTGATGTCATTTCTGTCACGTGGCATAAAGTACCCCCAGTTGCAAAATATGAGGATATTCAGCCTTGTGTTTTTATATGGTCATGAAACTCCTCGGTAACTTATAATATCCTTATGATTTACAACAGGGGGAACTTTATTCACTATATATATCCTCACATGTACTCCAGCAAAGTATCATAATTTTATAAGCATTGCCGATTAATGTGTTAAAGATTCCCACTGTCTGCTTCCAGCAGATGAGAATTATTGAGACTAAAATACCACAAGGTTGAAATCAGGCTGCCTACTAAAAGCCTTGTAAACCTATAATTTCCTCATTAAATGTTCATTTGAATGAATTTCAATATATGATTAGTTTACAGCTGGGGAAAAAAAACAACTCAGTGTGTTCATAGCAGTTAACCCCTCAGATGCCAAAACCCACAGCCATGTACAGGTGCATTTTTGGCTCAATGTAAAATATTTGGTCCCTAAAGAAAACTCTAACGATTGCCTGTTTATACCATGCAGAGCGCGGCATAAACACCTCTATCCGGCACGTTAGGTTGATATCACAATGTACTGCCCTTTTTTCGCTTACAGTTTTTTTGACATCTCATTATCACTGTATAATTTGCTTCCCTGTGTAGTTACCTTGGCCCTTCATCAAAAAGCCATGGTTATTTGTTTAGCTGTGAAAAGGTTAAAAACTTAGCGACAACTATTCCTTCCACTGACTCAATCTGTCACATATGGAGAATGAATCATTGGCTGATATGTGAGGCACACTGTAGGGGAGGGAGTGAAGGTTATTGTGTGTTACAGCTCTCTTACTTACCAAAGTGTCTATGCACCAAGGCAAAGTTTGGAGCAATGGTATGAATCAAATACTGGCTCCCATTGCCCCCATACTGCAGAGAAACCAACGTGAGGAATGGCGCCTGGCACAGTTTTTCATCATTTTATTATGCAAGGTGTAAGACTGCATAATTATAAGCAACTTCCCATGATAAACAAATCACAAAATTTCTATGGCTTTAAAGTTCTTTGTACAGGTATGAGACCTGTTGTCCAGAATTCTCAGGACCTAATAACAAATCTTTCTGTAATTCAGATCATACTTTAAGTCTACTAGAAAATCATGTAAACCTTACCAATAAACCCAATAGGTTGGTTTTGGTAAAAATAAGGATTCATTATTTCTTTGTTTGGGATTTGGCTTCCGTGGAGTCTATGGGAGCTATCTGGATAATAGGTTCATAGGATAATGGATCCTATACCTGAACATATACTTGCAACTGAAGGTAGTATTTGTGTATCTTTTTCTGTTTTTTGTAACAATGTAGTAAAGGTAAATTTATGTTAATCAGCCAATTTCTGCTACATTGTTTTCAGCAGCAATTATATTTCCAATATATATTGGATAGTAGCTAAGAATTATATTCCCTTTCATTGCACAAAAATTATATTCAGTTGGAGTTCCCCTTTACGTCTCTTCCCTGTGTGCATGCAGTTTTGACAATTGTTATCACACAAAAAAAAAATCTACAGTTTTTACCTATGGCAATTCATCTGGACCACATCAACAGTTAGATGCAGGGGTAGGCATTAGAGGTTGTGCGTGTGACTGTGAATTGTGCAGACAACAGGAGGCAGCAGTGGGAGGAAAAAGAGGAGTGAGCAGAATGTTTTATGGATGTGGCCCCCAACCAGTCACTCCCGAGCATCATATTGCTTATTAACCCCATTGGAGGTTGTTCCCAGTGGCCTCAAAGCAGATGATTTTTTTTTTAATTTCTGGTGTACTGCCAAACAGACCCTTCTGTAGGCTGGCAGTCCACATACGGGCTACCAGATAGCCAATCATAGCCTTTATTTGGCATCACCTAGAAACTGCTTAATGCTTGTGTTGTTCCCCAACTGTTTTAACATTTGAATGTGGAACTGTCTGTTTACAGTCACAGGATAGAAAGGGGTAAAGCCTGAGTATTTAGTTGTCTTTATTTTGTGTTTGGGTAGTAGTGTTGTTTAGGGCACAAACACTACTTGGCCCGGATCACTTGGTTCTCATCTAACTAGATTTTCAAACCTATCCCATTGATTTTGTAACCCACCCGTGAACATAAATGCAAGTTGCATATACAGTATTTCAAAGCGAATATGCAGTGTTTTCAGTAGAATTCATATTCATTAGGTTCAAGTTAAGTGTGGGTGCAACACACAAATGGAACATTGGAAGTAACACCTCCTCAAGCCGGGTGTTCTAAATTGTGCCTGGAAACTGTAGCAAATTCTAATGGTCCCAAAGGAACCCTGACCTGTGCACCAGCCTGCAGTGAACCACATGTATTATTGTATACTGTGATATTGTATGTCTATACATGAATGAATTGCATATGTGAATGACATAAAAGACCTCCTCTGATAAAATGCCCAAGGGCAAAGCAGGGAGACCATTTGGCACTAGGGTGCACCTATTGTCATTTGATGTAGTTTGAAACTTTCTCATTTAAATTATTCGTAACCAACGAGTGTTAGTGTTTTTGTATTTTAAACTGCCAATTTGGTTGTTTAGCATCTCTACATGAAAATAGGCCTTAGATTTATTTGCTTGTATTATATAAGGACTCGTATGATAATATTATAGAGGAATTATGATTAAAAAAAGAAGTCTCAGGAAGACAAAATGCATATACCCTCAAATACAGTTGCTATTTCTAACTGGGCAGCTAATGTGAAAGAATAGTTAAAATGAGATTATTGCTATTTTTGGTTTCAGTAAGCATTATACACAATACACCACTGACGTATTAACTGTATCACTTGACAATTAGCTTAGAGAAAGGATTGTATTTCAAAATAAGCAAGTATCATCTTAATGCCTTCATTATTGGCATGCCTTCACAAGGAGGAACTGACACTTGTGGGGTACCCCAGGGATCAGGGCTGATAGCTGTTCTCTTTCATTTGCTCATCAGGTAATACTGCTACTGGGCTAGGAGGCAATCTGTGAATTTCTGCCAGAGACACAAAGAATTGGATGAGGGCTGCTGTTCCTGCTAAAACAAAGAACCAATGACAGTTTAGAGAAACAGATAAGAAACAGTGATCATAAATTTAATGCCACAAATGCTAAGTAATGCATTTAGGGCATGAAACCCCAAAGGCAGATTACACGCTTAATGGAATTTTGCTAACAACAGAGAAAAGGGATTTGGAAGTTAAAGCAACGATGCCACAAATGAACCATCCCTTGAATACAACATTCACTGATGTCTATATTATTGCTGGTAATTGTCATATTTTTTGTTAGGAAATATTCTCCGGCACGGAGACTTAATATTATGTAAAATAAACAGAACATATTCAGCAGCAACTGCCTAACTGGCCTCCTACTGCAGTGTATATGTTAGCTGGAAAGATGCTCAAAGGAAAAGAAATCTGGATATTAGCAAAAAAAGAAAGAGAGACAGAAGGGGGTAATATATTTAGTGATATACAGTGAATAATATAGCCCCTATTGTAAAATAAGGATATTATAAGTCACCAAGAAGATCCATGACCATTTTAAAACATTAGAACAAAGGCCAATAACTTTTACACAGGTCATGGCACTTTGAGGAAACTTCTAACATCCTCATATTTTAAAAGAAGGGGTACATTATTTATTATACACAACAATTTCAGTGAGTCATGTGACAGAAATGGCATTACTCAGGACTGATTCTAACCAATGACATCACTAAGCACCATTTAGATAGATATAATTTACAAGCTATTCATAGCTGATCAACTGAAGGTCCAGGATAGGAGCTATACTATACCAGCAGCAGACAGTATGAACATTCACTCCTGCAACCTTTCTATAAGTGTACTATATACTGAGTGATAGATTCGAGTTATTGGATTTATCTATCTGATTTAGGCTTTAAAGTTTTCATATGGGGATCCAAAGAGGGGTGTATTACAGAAAGTACCTGTTGGATAAGAAGGGTGAAGATAACAGAAGGGCAAGATGGCAACGTGAGTGTAAGATATTGATAGTGACACTTTGTATCAGTGTTGCTGATAACTTTCAACTCTCAGCACTCACTGACAAGCCATTAAAGATGTTGTTATTTTTATGTCAGCAACAGCTTGATGGGCCATAGGTTGGATAGTCTTTTTTATATAATAAGGCCCTGCAAAGTCTGTTTCTTTTTTTTTTCTTTTTCTTCATGATCTATTGGCCTTTCCCACTTCTAGGGGACTATTGAAATATACTGAAGAAGCCAAACACAATGACACCATGTTTAGAACTTTTCCATTTCTACATTAATATTATTACTATTTTGAGTAGAATCTAATTATGTTATTGTCCTTTATTCCCCTTCACCAGCTTTAGCCCTAACACTTTTTTAAGAAATGCAAGTATTTATTTCCTGAATAACGTACAGTGATAATAGCTTACAAATGGAATCATCAACTAAAAAAAGACACACCAGCCCCCACTCTCATCCTACTGTTATTTGATTCCTGGATATTGCAGAGATGGACGTGAAACCCAACAGCCTCCCTATACTAAGGTTACTGTGAACAATCTACTGTTACAAGTCTAATTAACAAATGACAGAGCCCTGAAAATGATGGAACAGCCTGTCACAAGTAAAAAGGTTTCCTCCTGACCCATGAAGACTTGGCAGGGATGTGCAAACACCTCTATAGGCTGAAGGAAATATACCCTTAGTTACTCTTTTAGTATCTTCTGATTTTTATTACATGGCATCTAGTTACCAGGGTCAGTAATGCTCGCCAACCAAGCAAGCAGATTCATTCAGAGGATACATTTTTTTAATTGTAGTAAGATTGTTATTGTGTGACGTTTAATTCTATTCAGACCCACTCCTATTCATCTTTCAGTCTCCTACTGGTTATTAGGAGCCAGATCTCCTCCAGGTCTGGCTGGCTTTACAGACAATATATAAACTAACTAGCTGTTGGGTTATACCCATATGATTGTATGTATGCATTAACTGTCACTTATACAAAGGGAGTGTAATCATATGACAATGGCTAATTAGCATGGACAGTTTATAATCATATTTGTAGACTGCAGGTACAGTCTTGCATGCAGAAAATGAACATTTACCTCCTAACGCTACAAAACGAATAATAGTGCTAGTAATAATGTCATAACAGAATAGCACAAGTTGCTGAGCAGGAGCGTAAAGAGTTACAATTAACAGGAATGGGAATCGGGCTAAGGAATTACATGGTTTGTTTGTTAAATTCAATACTCAATGCTTCAGTACAGTCTGCTTATATCAGCACTGCTAATTTTTGCCCCAAGCATCAGCCTGCTGTTTTCTAAAGACATAATTCTCTGTATCTGTAACTACGAGGTTGAGTGCACAAAAGCCAGACCAGGGAGAGAGTCAGTAGGCGTGGGTATGGACTGCTTAAGGGCTTTTTACAGAGGTGCCTGTTTATGCCAATAGCATAGAAGTAAACAGCAGGAACCTAGATGAACTGCAAAGGAGAAGGCAATGCTGGTAGTAGACTAGACAAGTTAGGTCGGAGTGTGCATATAATGAAATTTTAATACACTACAGACTGAATTTCAAAACAGAGAGCTGGAATGGATAGATAAACTAACAAACCACTGACTTTTTTTTCTACAACTTGAAAAACATCAGAAGGCACAGGCTTTTTTAGCTTCATCTGAAAGGACTTAAGGTTACATGCATAAAGCGGACATTATATACATTTGCATATTTCTTCACTATGACAGACATCATCACACATTTTTTCAAATACATATATCTCTCTCTATATACTGTATATAGTTATATCAAAGCAATGATTGATGGGTGAAGAGGGAGGCCGCTTGTCTTTGCTGACACTCTAATGCCCTATGAGTATGCCATGTCAGGTGGGGAGTAGATGGACGTATTTCCAAGATGGTGACTGAGATCACTGGGAAGGGAATATCTTAGGAATCCTAAATCAGAAATGTATTTTTAATATTTTAACCCATGTAGTCTACATGGGACAAATGGCGAGGCTTCTTTTTATACAATATGATCCAGTGATAATACTATGCTATAACCTCCAGTTATTATTAAGTGTTGTACCAAGTATAGGGGGATATAAAAATAGTAATTCCAACACATCTAGACAATAAAATATTTAGTATTTAGTCATATAATCAAATATTTAGTATATAATCATCTCCCAATGGCTCTGAGCGTGCCCTCCATGTGTAGCAATGTTTAGGCCACAGGTTAACGTGATTAACCCAAATTTTATGGCAGGCCTAAGGTGGGTCAGGTACCCGCGGGTTACCCGCAAAATCCCGCGGTACCCTGTGGGTTGCATGTAGAAGTTCCGGGTGCAGGTATAGAAGTGAGTAGGTCGTTCTGCGGGTTGAGGGTCTGGTCACGGATCTTTGCCATAGTGATTTTTACTCCTTTTTTCTGAGCATGTCTACTACCGATGATGTCACTTCCGGTTTACAATGACAGCACTTCCTGTTTTACTCCATTTTCTGATCACAGCTACTTCCGATGAAGTAACTTCCGGTTTTCAATGACAGCACTTCCTGATTCTTGATGGTCAGCGGGTCGCAGGTCCGGGTTGCGGATCGCAGGTACAGTCGCGGGTCCGGGTTGAGGATTGCAGGTTGCGGGTACGGGTCCCAAAAAATGGACCCGCGCAGGACTCTACCACAGGTGCTAAACCCTGGCACATTCCTATTAGGTCTGCTTGACTCCCCAGTGGCCACAGTATATGCTAGACACCTAATGCGACTGCACTTATTTTATGTCAAAAATACAGTGGCCCTGCACTGGATGGCTCCACCACTTCCATAACTCAAAACTCTTAATAAACTAACAGATGGAACTGTACAAGCTCACCTATCTCGCCAGAGGATGCCCGAGTAAATTTGACAAATATCTAGACTCCATGGCTTAAAGCTCACACCAGTTTTTATTCACTAATGGATACTACTTCCCAGTCACTCCTCTTTCTATCTTTTCCCTTTCCTTCCCCAACTCATCTGTAAAATTAGTAGATCTACCTGTATATTGCTAGCTTTAAAGAAAATGTTGACCAGTCAACAGATCTGACCTAGAATCGATAACATAAAGAAAATTAAAACAGTTCTTTTGAATAGAGATTCTGCTTGACTCAAAAATCTAGACTAGAGGCAAAATAACAAACACCCAAATAACAAAGAATTTTCATTAAAAGTATTATTATTTCTAGAATGTATGCTTTTTTTAAAGTACAGATTAAACATTTTGTATTTATGCAGTGCTGTTCTGGTGATACTAGCCCTTTAACTTGTTCAATGTTGTTTATTCCTGTTTTTACATTATTTATTTAATTAATTCTGCCATAGATAGCATGTAATAATGTCTGTGGAATCTAAACCCAGAAGTGTGACTGCTTAAATGTAAAATATTAGAAGCAATGGAAAACTGACAGATGACCCTTGTGAGCCTCTAGGCAAGTTTCTGCTTTATGCACTGTGTAATAAAGCATTCAACACAATTCTAGACAATATGAGTCAGATATATAATTTAGTATTTCATATGGGCAGCACTATAATAACTTAATCTTAGATTTATGAGCCACAGGCGGTAGATGATGCATACAACCCAAACAATTGCAAGGACAGATGCCTGACAAGGTACCCAAATAGGTTTTGAATCAAATGGATAAATCAAAAAACATTCGTATAGTATGCAAATTTAAGTTAATAACAAGGTAATAACAAGTAAGAATTTGGTCCATGTTTAATAAAGAGAGGATGGATGAGTCAAAAAGATACATGGCTTATCTAAATCTTCATTATACAATGAAACTTCACATTTAAGTTTTCGCATATTATCTTTTTTGGATTGCACCAATTTGAATACAGTCCTACAGGTGCTTTCCTCTGATTTTACATCTGATTTTCCCACATTTTGCCCCAGTACTGTCCTCATCTTACTAAAAATGCCTGTTAGTCCTTTGTGAATATCTTGCACCTCCTACTGAAATACTTGTGCATCAGAATTTCAGAGAGGTCTTCCAAATGTTTTACTGCTTAAACCTTGTCACTGTTGCACTAAAATATTGCATTTTGCATCTTTCTTTGGAGCTATTTTTCTGATCCCTGAAAAACCTAAAATAGGGGGTGCTCCCGCAGTTACCATGGGACATTAGGAAGTCATCTAATTTCTCCCCAATCAGGCCAATTTTGACTTAACTTTGCGTCTGCTAATTTGCTGCTCTAATGTAGCCCCCAAAAAAAAATAGGCTGACCAAAATATTTTGAATATTCACATTTGTGTTTTTTTTTTCTCATTTATCTTGTAACAGACAAATATTTTAGTACTGAATTTATGTTCACTTCTCTACACACCTATTGGTGTGCCTTGCTTATCAGTATTATCTAAATAGCCATAAGCCTAGCAGGATTGTGTGATATCATGTTTAAGCCTGTTATATCAATAACCTGCAACTGATTACACCTCATGATGATACCATCCCTGGACCCTGAGTCATACTTGGCTTACCTAAAGTTTTCTTTAAACTGGCTAAGGGGTAAATACTGAGCTATTTTCCTATAAAGGGTCTTTTTATTATTAACATGTATTTCTATAGCGCCAACTTGTTTCGTAGCGCTGTGCTTTTGTACAGATCCCAAACCCTCAGATTATCCTTGAAAGCTAAAGGGGTATTTATTTACGTATGAAGAAGACAAAGAAAGGAGATAAATAGATAGATAGAAGCAGAACTGCAGTTTCAAGATAAAATCAGTGATAAATTCTGTTTTATGCAGATTTTTTTGGATGTGGTCACTAACTAGTACATGGTTCCAAACTCAGGACCTGGAGTTTCAAAGATAACGGATCCTGCTATAATTTGGATCTTCATACCTCAAGTCTATTAGATATTAGTTATCTTTTGTTCAATGAATTTTCTTCCATCTGGAAACTCAGGATGGCGATTTTGCATATTGTCAGTGTAACCTGTAATTCTTCAATACAGAGAAAAGATTTTATTTGAAACCTAGTCCCCTGAAAAGATAGAAAATGCATGATATATCCAGTTATATACCTCGTAGATAAATATAAACCATGATACCAATATTATGAATAACAGACATATGAAGGCTGGTAGTACAGGTATGGGATCCGTTATCTGGAATCCCGTTATGCAGAAAGCTCCGAATTATGCAAAGACCATCTCCCATAGACTCCATTTTATCCAAATAATATGTTTTAAAAATGATTTCCTTTTTCTCTGTAATAATAAAACAGTAGCTTGTACTTGATCCAAACTAAGACATAATGAATCCTTATTGGAAGCAGAAACAGCCTATTGGGTCTATTAATTTTGTAAGATTTTATTTATTAACCTTTTTTCATTTATTTTAGATTGAGTTTAAAGAAAGAAGTAAAGAAAAGAAGAAGAAAATGAGAAAATGGGTATTCCCAGCGCATTTTCTTGTATACTAAACATCCTTTGTAGTAAAAGTTTAACTCTATTCTTGGTTTTCCATACCAGTTTGTGCACTATCCATCCAACGGTTCCATATTTTCCCAAATTTGTCTGGACACCCCCCGTCTAAGTAGACTAGTTTCTGTCATGGAAGAATATATAGTGGGTGGTTTCATAGCTTTCCATGTCAGGAGTATTGCTTTTTTGGCATAATGGAGAAGTTGATGAAGGCATAATCTGTCACTGGAGGGGAGAATTACTGTCCGGATGTTAGGAAGGCCCAAGGAAGAGTCCATAAAATTAAGAATTGAAGCCCAGAAGCATTGTACTTTGGGGTACTCCCAAAACACATGTATATAGTAACCTTGCTCTACATTACACTTTACACATACATCTGGATTTGCTTGGTATATCTGTACCAGCCTGTGTAGAGTTAAATAATCCCTATTCAAAAATTTTGTGTGAATATATTTGACTTTTATTGAAATATTTATTTCAGGAATTTGATCACGTATATCCTTCCAGGAGCCCTCCTCTAATGTGGGCAGGTCTTGGGTCCACCTACTACTAATGTGCTTTATTGGATTGAAATCTCCTTGCAGGTGGACAGCATAGAGCCAGCTAACAGGTTTAAAGAGTTCAGGCCTACGTAAATAGTGTTCAAGGGTGCTTTCTGTCAGACTCAAGGGTCCCTTTGGAAATTGGGCTACGACTGCATGCCTGATCTGTAGAAATCTAAACATGTTGTTCTGTAGCCCTAGTTCTTGTTTCAGTTGGGGAAACTGCTTAAGGGTCCCCGTGGAGACTAGATAATTAAGATATTTCACCCCTGCATTAGCCCATATACTGAAATTGGATATAGCTCTGAACTGGGTGAGATTATTGTTGCCCCAAAGTGGGGTCCCCTTTCTTCACTGTTCTGAAGTATATTTGAATTACAGTTCTCATATTGGGAGTTCAAGGGTATACTGAAGGAAGACCTCTATGGAGCTGATTAGCGAGGGCTTCAAAAGAGAAGATTACTGCTGCCTCAAGTACAGTGGCTTGATTGTTGGGATTTGGATTGAGCCACCACCAGGCATAAACCAACTGACTAGCGTAAAAGTATAGTAGTAAGATTAGGGAGAGCAAGTTCTCCCCTGTTTCCCGGGGCTTGCAGCATTTGTAAAGAAATGCGTGGTCTGTGCCCTGCCCAGACCACATTTCTAATTCTTGTATCCAGCCCTTTGAACCACTGTTTATTAGGTACGATTGGCACATTATGAAATGCGTAGAACTATTGGGTTTATTTAATGTTTACATGATTTTATATTATAGTTAAGGTATGAAATTACAGAAAGATCCATTATCCGGAAACCCCCAGGTCCCAAGCATTTTGGATAACAGGCCCCATACCTGTATATCCAGAAAAACGTGGAAGCCCTAATAATATATTATCTAAATAAAAAGAATCTCTAATAGGAATAAATTTGTCCTCCTTAAAACTCCAATTAAAAAGTTTGCTCTGATCAAAGGCTTCTTTGTGCTCCCTTTACCACTGCATTATGTAGAATATTAGAATAGTCCCCTCTTGTCAATAATAAAACCAACATCTTATTTTGTTATTATGTCAGTGTCATCATTAAATAACTTTGTGCTAAAACTCCAGGATGATTTCCAACAGATGTTTACACAAGATCTTTCTTACTATCTAGGGATCATGCAAGCCGTTCAATTTAATAGTATCAGCACAAAACCAAGAGGTTGAGCAACTTAAGTGACTAAACTGACAGATCAATTTTCAAGAACTAGATTTACCCATACATGAACTCAATATTCTACTGTTTCAGAATTTGAACCATAATCCTTAACTGTAACAGAGCCTTCTAATTATATACTCATAATATATCATTGTTAGAGCTATAGAATTAAATTAGGTTGATATATACAGGTTTGGGATCCGCTATTGAGAAAGCTCTGAATCATGTAAAGGTTGTCTTCCATAGACTCCATTTTATCAAAATAATCCACATTTTTAAAAAGTGCCACCCTGCCGGCGATTTACACCTTAGCTGTCGGGAAGGCAGTTTGGGGAGATTAGTCACAGCAATATTTATTTCTATAGTTTTGATAACCCATACATAAGGCTCATTTTCTTAAAACATATGGCCACCATAAAAACATGGCCATAGACATGCAGATTATTAGCCTCTGTCGGACAAACTATGGTATCTTTGCGTCTATGGCCATCTTAAGTTCCTCAGCCCACCATCAAATTTTCCTGGCCTGGATTTTGATACAAGCATTGCTCTTTTCATTCATATCCAGTGTCGGACTGGCCCACAGGGATACCAGGAAAACTCCCGGTGGGCCCAGGTGTCAGTGGGCCTCTTGCTTCTAAAGATTTTGCATATTTCATGGTCATTCCCAATTTATGGGAACAAAGAGGCTTATTAATGGAAGAATAGAGTACAGTACAGTATGTAGTGACAAAGAGAGTAGGAGAACATAAAGGTTGAGTGAGGAGAGGAGGTATAATAGTTTCAAAAGTGGGTCCTCAGCCTAAGGATTTCTGGTGGGCCCCTGGGATCCCAGTCCGACACTGTTCATACCACCCAGCTTTCCTGTTTTTGCTGGATAGTCCCATTTTTGACAGCTCAACCTGAAGTCGCAGATTGTTACTGTAATGTCCTGACTTTCTCTTTGATCTCCTTCACTGAGCTAACAGAAAAAGATACAAATTTTCTATAACTTAATGAAATAAGAGGCTTTTGGCAGGGGGCCCGGAATATGTGGAAGCTTCACTTAGACACATTTGTAACAATTTAAGATTGGCAAAGATACAATTGTAACTATTTAAGATAAGCAGGTCTCTTGGGGGGGGGTCTGAGACTTGCAGCTTGAAGGGCAATTCACCTTAATTCCCCCCCCCCAAATGTTGGGGGTATGTTTTCATTACTAGTTTTCCAGATAATTGGCTACTATTATGCCCACCTGCACTTATTACACAGCACATATACATAAGAACTAAACACGAGAGTAACAATAAAGATATCAGAGCATACGCCTGCTGAAGGCTAAGAGGTATAGAAGGTCCTATGGGGCCCTGGTAAACACACACATTGCAATAGATCTCCAATAAACGGCTAATTTTACTAGGGTTTCGGGACTTTGCTGTGGGGACTAAGAATGTCTAAATACAGAAAAGGGCTCTGCCTTATAATGCTAAAGACATTACTTTCCTAACCATCTAGTTTTCTCTAGATCTGCCTGAATTTTATATAATAAAAGGTAAATATATATATATATATATAGTTATATAAAATTTTTTTTTGGCATCATACACATAACACACTGCCTTTTTATTTCCTGCTACAAGTTTACAATTGTACAAATCCCCTTAATCTCCCTTGAATTATATAGAATTTGTGGATTGTAGAAAAAATACTAATGATTGGACTGTGTGGCAAGATGTGTACAGTAGTGTATGTGTGTTCTATACTCTATCCAATCTATCTTTGTGGAATTTTGATCTCATTGATCAATTTTGCCCATTTATTCAAACAAATTAATAAGCCAGTTTGATCACAATGGATACTTTTCAGTGTCCATAGCCATCAATGATTAGACACCCTTCAAATGTTCGACTGCAGCGAGAATTCATGTTATCGGCAAATATGTGGTTTTGGATTGTTATTTTCATTCTATGGATCATTTTTACAAGACAAAATTATATTATTTTGGCTGATTTTTGCAAAGATACCCTGCTCCGGCAAGTTTGGAGCATTTGATACATTTCTAACATTTTCATGTAGTTTTATAAGTTAAAGCTCAGCTTCAATTGATTTGTTGCTCATAGTACAGTATATGTAGGTATACATAATACAGTTTTGATCATTTAGGCATGTCAGATTTATATAATTTAGGTAAAACAATATTTTGGCCTTATATCCGTTTTATGGTACTGCCATAGAGATAAACCTCAAAAAGTCAAAAAACAGAAAATAGTCATATACAAATGTGTGACTGCATATTGTATCACATTATTTTGTATTAAATATTTTTTTTCACATGTAGGGGACCTGGGGTTTTCCAGATAAAGGCTCTTTCTGTAATTTAAATCTTCATACCTTAAGTCTACTAAAAAATCATTTAAAATTAAATTTGAAAGGCTAGTTTTGCTTCCAATAAGTATGAATTATTTCCAAGTACAAGCTACTGTTTTAATACTACAGAGAAAAGGGAAATCATTTTTAAACATTTGGATTATTTTGCGTCTATGGGAGGTGGCCTTTCCTCGATTTGTAGCTTTCAGGATAATGGGTTTCCAGATAATAGATCCCATACCTGTATTATGATTACCGCAACCATAGAACTCGAGAGTCCTAAAGAACAGTAAAGTTATAATTCCTAAAGAACTTATGTTCTGGATGCAAGTGTAAGAGCACCAAGGGTTACAAAATCACACCCCTTAGCTCTCCCATATACAGCACTTATATCAATAACATTGCAATGTTCTGCACCTTAGCCTAACCTGTATCTAACCTAAATCTGTAGAATCACTATAATGTAATAAATACTATAGCTGAAGGCTAACAATTTGGTACTGCTACTGAAAGTAATGTCTGCATGTTTCCTGAAAACACTAATATATGTAAAGTAATAAAGTTAAGCCAGGATGTGATGTTCTTCAAAGAGCTCTGAACATAATCCGGGGGGGTGCTGGCCATCGTTAAATGGATCATATATGCCTGGGAGGAAAGCATAATTTTCCCCCCTTTTATAAATCCTTAATGCAGCATACACTTTAGAAAATAAGTTCATAAATAGGAGCTGAGATAGGTAAATGGACAAAGTACAAAGAGGATCAACTCAGTTAATAGATGTTACAGGAGAGTTACAGTAAGCTTTATGGAAAGAGTTTACATTATTTGATGCCCATTATATCTGATACTCTTGGGGTTATGTAATAAAAGGCACTATATTTGCACAGAAGGAGTAACGCATAACAACCAATCAGAAGGTAAAATTTATTGGTCACCTGCTTAAAAACAAAGATCTTATTGGTTGCTATTGTTTACTGCTCCTGGGCAAACTAAGTGACTTTTATTACATATGGGGGTATATGTACTGTATAATCAGGGCCGGACTGGGAGGAAAAAGCAGTCCTCGCAAAAGTATCAAAGCAGCCCATGTATTTACGCACATGCAAAGCATGATATATATTTCCAACCCCAAGGTTAACTAGAACTAGTGTTATTTAATAAATATTTTAAAAGTCCATTATCATATAATCCCCAGCAATATTATACACATTATGTGCT
>CM044433.1:146254741-146271216 GCA_024363595.1 Xenopus borealis | reverse complement strand
TAAAGGAGTTATTCACTTTTGAGTTAACTTTTAGGGGCAAATTTATCAAATTCACACGAAGGATTAGAAATTCGATCGAATTTTCAAAAAGATTCGAATTGGAATTTTCGAATTTTTTTGAAAACCACTTCGACCATCGCATTTTGAAAATTCAATCGAATCGCATGATTCAAATAATTCGAATTAAAATCTATTCGAATATTCGACAGCCGAATAACTTCCCCTTTTGATATTTGAATTGGAAAGGTTTTAATTCCCATAAAATGCGATGGTTGAATTTGATGGGTTTTTTAACCCTCAAATTCGACCATTAGTAAATCTGCCCCTTAGTATCATGTAAAGAGTGATATTCTGAGACAATTTGCAATTGGTTTTAATATTTTATTTGTGATTTTTGAATTATTTAGAGTTTTATTCAGTATCTCTCCAGTTTAATTTCAGCAGTTTGGTAGCTATGGTGCAAATTACCCTAGCAAGCATGTATTGATATTAATAAGAGACTGGAGTAGGAATAGGTGCGAGTCCAAATAGAAACATGAATACTAAAAAGCAGCAATAACAATAAATTTGTAGCCTAGCTGCAGAGCAATTGTTTTTTAGATGGGGTAAGTGACTTCCATTGAAAAGCTGGAAAGATTTAAAAGAAAAAGGCAAATCATTTAAAAACTATAAAAAATAAATAATAATGAAGACCAATTGGCCATTCTATGATATACTAAAAGTTGATTTCAAAGTGAACCACCTCTTTGGCCATCGGACACACGTGCGGATTCTCGCAGCGGTTTTGGCACTGTCCGTAATGTGTTTTTTAAAAAAAGCTGTATAAATACGCAAACTTAAGGTGCCATTGCCTAAGCTTGAAACTGTTCGCATATTTACGCAGCGGTCATTTTATTTGTTTATTTATTTTTTAAACCGAGCTGAAACCTCAGTGAGAATCCGTGCCCTTAAAGAAGTTAGGGATCAAAGACCCTTTGAACAATGTAAAAGAAAGTGTAATCAGCTCTATCAAAGCTAATTTCTAGGAGATTATGAGACAGACCATCTTAAAAATACAGCTTATGCTCCACCATGAACAAGCAGTGTAGAATTAAAACTTCCCCAGATGCCACCAGCCTAATTGTAGGGACCAAAGCCTGAAAAGGGACCATTTTCTAAGCTGAGATGCTTCCACTGGAGAGAATCCATTTTGTTAAGGTGCCTATTTACAATCTCCTTAGGGTAACATTGGATAATTGTTCACTAACCTCTTTAAACTGCTTGTTCTGCCTATACTGCTACACTGTCAAATTACTCACACTATACTCTACAGGCAAATCACAGCAACAATACTTTAGTGAGAGGGTCAAGTAGTGATGACCAGATTTGATAAAAATTCACAGAAGGGACATGAGAGACCCCAGCATATAAGCAATACATCACATCCATCAGAAGTGAGCATACTTAGATTTCATTTTCCCACAGTACCCCACTTTATTTTCCATTACAATGTTGTAGCAGCTGCTGTTTCTATCAGGCTGCTCCGGTCAGCCTCACTGAAAATAAGAACAGACTCAAAAACAAGGTGGCTTTGGCTGATGAAATCCAGTTGTTGCATTATGGGACAGCTTCTATTAATTAAGTCTCTTTTTTAAATTGAATGGTGAACATGGCTAATTACTTTCTGGATCCTTTAGATGTACTGATTAATCACAGGCACTTGGAGTAATGAACAACAGAACCGTTTCAGCAATGACAGCTGCCTAGAAGCATATGATCTGGATGCTGGGTAAGGTATGGAAGGTAAAGCTAGAAGGAAGATATAATTAATTGTGGTGTATGAGGAGTATTTCATCCAAAAACATCAAACTGTCAATATATTACTCACTCACAGCCTTGATTTGGCTAAATACAATTTTAAATATATAAAATGGTGCTGTGGAGATGATTTTGTCCTCCTGTAGAAGATGGGGGTGAATCACCTTTTCATCCATTGCTGCACCACTGGCAATGGCTTCCTCAATGTCATGTTCCACTGTACACAAAGGGTGGCATGTTTTGGAGCAAGGCTAGTTTTATTTTTACAGAATGAAATAGGTACACGTCACCTCCAACTGTAATCCATACTGCATATAGCGTTCCCTCAATCACAATTTAAGAGGATTCTACATATTTCATGATCATTTCTTTACTAATTAGCTGCATAGAAGAACTGGATATCAGTTATGGAAGACACACAAAAAAAAACAAAATATTTTTTGTAGCTATTACAACATAGTAAGTAGCCCTTATTTGCTTAGGTACAGCATGAAACACATTAGGCTCTTTAGGAATGCCTGCCACAAATGTTATCCAGTTTTACTGCTCCCTTCGCTGTAGGCTCAGGTCGGTGCACCAGGGCCCCCTAATGAACAAGGTTTACTCTATTAGGATTTTGCATTTAATTATCGGTGTGCTTGTTTTGGACTGTTTTTGAACTGTTTATATTTCTTTGATGTTCTTATTTTTGTAAATTTTTGCAATACTAAAAATTTTTGCCTTTGGAGAAAATCAATGTTTGGAAGCATTATATTTACATCATTTGATCATTGAATCAAACTCTTATTTATATGCATTCTATGATTATATTTGCCATTGCCACAGCTATCTTGAGACAGTTGTAAACAGGTTAGGCAATGATCCCACTTGCAGGAGCTTCCCTACTTATGGTAGATGCATTGTTTGCTTTTCATCCCTATGAGCTTCATCTGAAAATACTTGCCAGGTTGGTCTTTTTAACAGAAGCTTTTGGCTTTTGTGTCAGACTTTGCTATCCATCTTTAATACTCACTGATCATTCCAACTATAAGATATTGAATTCCCCCATGTGTGGGGTCATTATCTGACCTAGAAAATGAATATAATGGTCCTTGGGCTAGATGATCAAAATGGTACAATTAACCTTTCCATGTATGTAGCCAAATGAAGCCAAACCATCACAGCCTCTGGATGATATATGTGTGTTGCCATCTTTATTGTAAAGAAAAAATAATGAACTCTTTAATGTGCATCCCTCCTTTACACTAAGGTGCAGAGAGTAAGGTTAAATATGGCTTCTTCATCTCTTAGTCCTGCTTTGAAGAACCAATTATTTGGCTTAAGTAAAGCTAACGATTCCTAGATACATATGGACCAATAGTATAAGGTATACCATGGAAGATTCTAGAAAGAGAAATTGTTGCACAGGGCAGTAGTACAAATTAGGACACAAATTACATGACTACAGTGGGGTAACTAAAGAGGAAGCAGACCAGAAACAGGAAGCAGATTGGCTTCCTCTGTAGTATTAAAATCCCCCTAATTACCGGAAGAATCGGGAGAGACCAGGAGAGGTAATGTGCACCAGGCCCCTCCAGATTTCGGTTTTGTCGTTGCATCGCTAAGCACCGATTATAACTGATCACATCCTATAGGAGCCCCATGAGGCCCTATAAAATGAGTATTTTCAAGATATATTGGTAAAAAAGGAAAACCTCTGGTTATGTTGGGGGCCCTAAAATTTTCTTTGGGACCCAGTTACATCTAATTACAGCACTGGTAGATGGTAATATTAGTTTTGCAGATATTAGTATTTAGTCTTCTTAGGTGGGCTAATATTTAGAAAGACAACCAGGGAAAGAGTAAATAGTAATTTTGGAAATATCAATATTACCATTTACAAAAGGAAGCAAAATGCCAGAATGTGATCTCTACTGCTGAGAGTCATTTAAAGGGGTGGTTCACCTTCAAGTTAACTTTTAGTATACTGTAGAAGGACCAATTCTAAGAAACTTTTCAATTGGTCTTCATTATTTATTTTTCATAGTTTTTTTAATGATTTGCAATTTTCTTCTATTTCTTTGCAGCTTTCAAATGGGGGTCACTGACACCATCTAAAAACAAATGCTCTGTAAGGCTACACATGTATTGTTATTGCCACTTTTTATTACTTATTATTCTATTCAGTCCCTCTCCTAATCATATTCCAGTCTCTTATTCAAATCAATGCAGGGTTGCTAAGGCAATTTGTACCCTAGAAACCAAATTGCTGACACTGCAAACTAGAGAGCTGCTGGATAAAAAGCTAAATAACTATAAAACCACAAACAATAAAAAATGAAAACCAATTGCAAATTGTCTCAGAATATCACTCTCTATATTATACTAAAAGTTATCTCAAAGGTGAACAACCCCTTTAATCCTGTATTGTGTATAAGTCTTGTGCACAATGCCAGGCAGCTTGTCCTTTAGGGGATTTCCTTCAGGGTCAACCGGTAAATAGGCAAAGCATGAGACCACAATATATATAAGATATATCAAACAATTATGTATTGGGAAATTGATTCATAAAGAGATGCAACTAATCCATTTTTTTTAAGGTGAACCTAATCTATTATTTTTGGATTCAGTCAGATACTGAATCCTCCACAAAGGAATCGACCAAATACCAGACTGAATATGAATTTGCATATGCGTATTTGAGGAAGATATAAAATGGCATTACTTGTGAACAATAAAGTGTCACATTCAGTCATTTCAAGTATCACATGACTAAAGGTTTACATTCTCTATAAATGAACACTTTGGATTGAGCCAAATCAGAATATTGGATTTGGTGCCTCCCTAGTAGTCAAAAGCGACATTAAAAATTATGATTGAAAAAGTAACTTAAAGAGACAAATTTTCATTTTATAAAACCAAGCAAGTGGTTGCTTTTAGTATGGACTAGAAAGTGACATTCTGAAACAATTTACAATCTGTTTTCATTTTTTATTATTTGTGGTTTTTAAAGGGATACCGTCGCGAGAAAACATGATTTTTTTTCCAAAGCACATCAGTTAATAGTGCCGCTCCAGGAGAATTCTGCACTGAAAACTATTTTTTTTATATTTTATAAAAATATATATTATATAATAAATTATATTTAATTTTGAAATTTGGCATGGGGCTAGACATATTGTTAGTTCCCAGGAACCCTCAGGTCATGTGACTGATAAACTTCAGTCACTCTTTACTGCTACAATGCAAGTTGGAGTGATATCAACCCTCCCTCCCTCCACCCCCAGCGCCAATCAGCAGCCGATCAACAGAACAATGGGCAGCTAAGCAGATAGCAGCTATCTGACACCTCTGCTGAAGAATTTGTTCGCATTGCTAAAATTGCTCCCTAACCCAACCTAGTCGTAGACATGAGAATGGCACGAAAGCAGAAAACCACTGTGTTCTTCCAGCTTGGGTGCTAGTCTCATGTCTAGCACTAAATGGTGCTAGGGAGCAATTTTAGCATGACCCAAGTCCTGGTATATTTCAATGGGAAGGGAAGAAACAGCTGTCTCAAAGCAGTTCCATCCTGAAGTGTTGGCTCCTCCTCAAAGCTCAGGATCAGGCACAATACACTGAGATGGCTGCCTCCACACCAATATTACAGCTAAAAAAATATATTTGTTGGTTCAAGAATAAACTTTTAAATAGTAGAGTGAATTATTTTCAATGTAAACAGTGTAATTTAGAAATAAAAAGTAAGCCATAAAATTTATTACAGAATCCCTTTAAGTTATTTAGCTTTTCATTCAGCAGCTCTCTGGTTTGCAATTTCAACAAACTGGTTGCATAGGGTCCAAGTTACACTATGAATAGGAAAGGGCCTGGATAGAAAGATGAATAATAAAAAGTACACAATACATGTGCAAATTCCCTGTTGAACGACTCCAGGTCTTTCTGCCACAAAGTAAGGCAATTTTTTCTGCACTGATTCTGCAGTTTGTGACGTATATATATATATATATATAAATATTTATATACATTTATATACAGCAGATATATATATATATATGTATGCATATAAGCCCATCCAGTGTATGCACTCTTACCAGATATTCCAAACTATTTTGGGTGCGTGGGTCAATACTGTTCAGATAAAGTAATCAAAGGACTCGCACTCCAATTCCTTTTTCGTGAATAAATGTGTTAATTTATTCTTAGTAACATTTTTCCAACGTTTCGGCCCACATTATATATATAAGGTTCACATATAATAATAATTCTTTCAGACAAACCCCAGTGTTGCTGGTCTTTTCTTTGAACCATATGGATTTCCTTACCCTGCACCTGGGTTAACAAGCAAGTTGGAGTGCTGTTCTCTGCTATGTTATATATATATATATATACGGTATATTATAAGTGGAATTAGAGTGAAATGTCCAACTTATCTGGTTTCTTGTTATTAATGAGAGCATTTCTCTTCTGGCATTATATTAAAATAGCTGTGTGTAAAGCTGCTGCAGATTTCTTCATTCAATGGCTTTCTATGAGAAATTCATGTGATGTACAGAATATATGGGTTTGCACCAGGAGGAATTTCATGGGGATGACTAAATTGGCATCAAAGGTAGCAACAAAAAGACAAAATTATATAAATCGGCCTCATAGTATGAGAATTGTCAGAATAGTTTCTAACATCCCATAGAACAGTCAGACACATTGTGATGAATCAACACATTTATCAGTCTAGATTTCATTAAATCGCAGGCAGCAGAAACCCCTGAAAATACATTTCCAGTGCAATGTAAATCACAGCGGGCATGTCAGTATAATCGTGCAATCATAGGAAAAGGCTTCAGCAGGTATTTTTGCGCATTTATTTGGACATACCCGCAGCTATTTACATTATCAGCAATGGAAAGTTATTTTTGGGCGTTTAGCCACCAACGATTTTAATTGGGCAGCAAATTAGGGCAACGTTATTGCTCATAGGCAGGGGTGGATTAAAGAATAGGCTAGCCTAGGTTACAGCCTAGGGGCCAAGAGTGATAAGCAGCCCATCTATTTTTGAATTACAGGTAAGGGATCTGATATCCAGAAACCTGTAATCCAGAAAGCTCCAGTGACCATCTCATTTTATTCAAATAATCCAAATTTATTTTTTGTAGTAATATAACAGTAATACGTACTTGATCCCAACTAAGATATAATTCATCCTTATTGAAAGCAAAACAAGTCTGTTGGTTTTATTTCATGTTTAAATGATTTTCTAGTAGATCCCAATTAAGGAAAGATCAGTTATCCGGAAAACTCCAGGTCCTGAGCATTTTGGATAACAGGTCCCATACCTATGCTATTTTTATTTTCTTTCCTTTAAATAATGTAGTTTCATCTGCACTGTTGGGCCCGGGGCCAGTCAGGACAGTTGATCGGTGGCTTCCAGGAGAACATTAGGCAGCCAGACAAGGCAAGATGCATGTGTTGTTTGCGCCTGAGCTCTCTAAGATGCATTGGGTTCACTGAGCTCAGTGGCAGAAATTATAAATCATAATTGAAAAATAAGCTAGATCACTGACACCCTTGTGTCTCCAGGTGCGCCTGTGACCCCAATTAATGTATATTTAATAACTTGTGGGAGTAGCCTAGTAGGGGGACCTGAGGAAAGTGTAGCCTAGGGTCCTCACATTGTTTTAGTCCATCAGTGCTCTCTTAGGAACATTTTTCTGACAGTCTGGAAAGTGTTACAGTCTGGGGATTACATCACATATCGCCCTATTTTTTTTCAAGTAGCAATAGGCAACTTGCATCTACTCCAACTGCCAGCATCTCATCAACAATCACATTATTCCTCTAAACTACCACTCCCTTTAACTACAATTAAACTATAGCCAGTCTACAACTTCCAGCATCCCTTCTAAGTGATATTCTGCCTCCACCCATCCTCCTGATATATTTCCTGCACTCGATCTATACATTACCAGTCATTCCCTTAATGATGTCATGGCCTCCCCACCCAGTGAGACAGGAGCAGATCTTTCAGTCACCATGACTGTTATTTATAAGAAAGAAAATCGATGGTATGCCTTCGACCCTTCCCCGGCTGACATACTCGCACAGGCTGTTGTCTCAGCAATGGATTGAATCCCCTTGTCACCAATTGATTGAATTGTCGAGCTCAGCAGTAGGAGCTGTGACAGACCTGCCAATTAACTCTCTGTCCAACCTGAGATCTAATGTACTGGTGTGTAAAGGACAGGGACATACATGCCAGGCTGCATTCTTACACTAGGGTGTTTGTGCTGGTGGTTAGTGTAAACTAACAATAACTAAACAACATGAAAAGACAAGGTATTGCAATTCTGCATCAATGACACACATAAGTGTTTCTTTTCTAGTGTTGGTTCCCACAACATATTGAACTAGGTGGATGTATCCCCAAGTAGCACATCCTATCTGATTAGAGTGCATTTGGCAGCAGAGTGGCCTGGAACAGCAGAGATGTTCATCTCGCAACCCATCCTGTCTGTCTTGCATTGAGTGGGATAAGGAATTGCTTTTTTCCTCTTGTTTTTCAGCAGAGTTTAGCTGCAATGAGCCAGATGGTGAGCTGTGCTTGTGGGTAATAGAATAATTTTCCATATGGTGACTGTGTTACGTTATCTATTTTGTTGTGAGGATGTTATTGCATTTGTTCCATTTATGGAGTCTTTTATAAGTCATGTTGGACAGCTCCAGTCACAGCCAATGCAATAGAGTGTAGGCCATTATCCATTGAAGCTCAATGCACCCCCTAATACTAATCTACATAAATCATTGTTTTATGATAATTACACAGTGCCAAGGTCAGGTTTGGGTTTTAACCCTTTTCCCTGGCAATCTGCAGGGGTCTAGTATAGCAGTCCCATCTGCGCAGGTGTCAGTTGCAGGCTGAGGGGTGGGGCTTACAGGGATTGACTTCTTCACAAGTGTAGGGTTAAAACATAATCAATGATAATCTTAGAATCTGTAGTGCCAGTGGTTCTTTAAAACAGCAGAACATTTATTAAACTGATGGTACACTTCATGAAGCAAGTAGTGCAGCAGGTTATTTATACACAATTGTATTACTCACAAATACTTTCTGATCCTTTTGTTAGTCAACTTTGTGAATTGAGCCACCTTTCCTGCCTCTGGTGTACAATCCCCATTGAAGGCGTCCTCACAGCTGGTTGGACACTCCAAGGATCTCTCTATCTCTGAGCTTAACCACTTGAGTCCCTAACCTGGCAGATGTCACACCGCAGGGTGCTAACCCTTCACTAAACTCCTCATTGGAGCCTTAGCTGCTCACTAACTTTCCTGAACTTATCGGTCACTCCTATAGTGACTTATGACAGTTTCTGACCTGACACTAACTTTCTCCTATCCTGAGGGCTACCTCCACCTCAGGCCTCAGCAGCACACCTAACTTCCAGTGGGCGCACTGGAAAGAGACAGAACGCATGGCACATCCCTTTTTTATTACTTCTGGTAACTACTCCCCCTCCCCTATGGGAAAAAGGACCCAGACTAGCTGGCTAACACATTCTCTGGGGCATAGGAAAACCTTAACGCTTTAACATAGTGACATCTACCGGCCAGTCACTGAACTGCCAGCACAATACTTTCCCATAGAACAAAGGAAACAGCTTCCCTTGTGTAACTGAGGACCCAATCTAGCTGTCTAAATTATGCCCATGCAACAAAGTTTAACTAAAGGTTAGCAAAACCTTTACCCTCCTACAGTAGTTTAATTATAATGTTGCGTAGAAAAAGTTGTCCCTTGTTCTAACTACTAATACCTAAAAAAAATGTATTTTAAGATTGTATAGTATATTATATGCTAGGATGAATCTTCCCAATCTATTCCTGGAACCGCCACAGACAGACGATATACAGTATATATATATATGGGCAATGTAGTACTGGTAAGATTGGTAAGATCACACTGTTTAGGTTTGAGACAGCTAGAGCTGTAATGTCTGCATGTGTTTGTGGCGTTTAGTAAAAGCAAATAAGACTTTTCCCTGCATTAAATATAACATTAGCATAGCAGCAGGTGAGTCATAGCAGGATTGCTGGCAACAGGGCTCAGTTTACTTGCATGGATATGAAATCTGAATCCATTAGCGCTCCTTCTCTCTCCCTCTCCACAGCCTGAGCCTGTCACACAGCAGCACTCACACAGCTTCTAATGCAAGCTCGGGCACACTCCAGCAACCAACTCAGATGGAGATGTCAGGAAGAGGCTTCTCAATGAGTGTTCTCGGAGTTTACTGATAAGGACAGGGAACAAGGGGATATGTCTTAACAAAGTGTCATTTTTGGCACAGTATAAAGCTAATTTGCCTGAAGAATTGAATTGCAAGCTATGCACAAAACAGAGAAGCATTTTATAGACTTGTCACTGCTGAAAGAAGAGATCTAAGGGGGGGGGGGTTTCTGCTGATTTTTCTTACTTTTGGAAAGCTGGGAAAGCTCTGGCATGCTGACACTAAAGGAGCACATGAAAACAATGGAAGGGTTTTAGAATGTGCTTTATTTAGCAAATAATTTCTGCAGGAACTCCAGCATAATCCATTTTAGCAAATTCATTGTCCATCAAGGCTAAGCTTCATCATATTAGTTGCTACCAGAGTCGGACTGGAGGGCTCAGGGCCCACAGGGACCCATGTCCAGGGCCCCCCCTCCAGACACCCTACTGACGCCTTGCAAATGTGAGAATGCGCATGCGTGAAAACAAACACTGCATGTGCCTGGCGGGATCCCATGAAGGCCTAGGCCCACCGGGTTTTTTCCCTGCATCCCGCCAGGCCAGTCCAACCCTGGTTGCTACAGAATAGTTGGACAACTTGTGTCACTCTAGAGCTGTGATCCCCCAACATGTTGCTCACCAACACCTTGGATGTTGCTCTCAGTACCCTTAAAGTGGGTGCTTATTTTTTAATTCCAGGTTTGGAGGCAAGTTCTGGTTGTATTAACACCATGTGTACAGCCAAACAGAGCTTCCTGTAGGCTGCCAGTCCATATAGGTGCCACAAATAATCAGTCACAGCCTATAACTAGCACCCCCAGGAACATTTTTCATGCTTGCCTTGCTCTCCAACTTTTTTTAACATTTCAGTGTGGCTCGTAGGTAAAAAAAAGTTTGGAGATCCCTCCCTGCTCTAAAGCATGGTTGGATTTAAACCTGGTGTGTACAGTTATATTCTATGTGTACTATATATTGTGAGTGGGTCCCTAAGCTCAGTAAGTGACAGCAGCACAGAGCATATGAATCAGTAAATCAGCAGAAAAGAAGATGGGGAGCTACTGGGGCATCTTTGGAGACACAGATCTTTACTGCTAAAGGGCTGTGGTTGCCTTGGGCTGGTACAGAAGCACAAAACATAATGTACAACATTTCTAGCTACTTCTTTAGTTAGGCTTTATTTCTCATTTAAACCCATTTACATATACTAGTATATCTATATATATATGTCTTTGCAAACAGAAACATACAAGGGATGCAAGAGACGTCCAACCTCTCTCCAAACTAGACCTGCCCATATGAAATATATCTAACTCCGAGGCCAAGGGGCATATTTATCGAATTGGGAATGTTATGGCTCCCTAGGATTTCTACAACCATATTTTTAAAGTGGTGAAAATAGAGCAGAGGTGTCCAAACTGCGGCCCAGGATGGATATGAATGCGGCCCAGCTTGAAATGCTCGGCTCCAGAGGAAACGTCATGTCGCAAAGGATATAGGAGGAGGGGGCTTTGCCCATTGTCCTGTTAATAATATAATAATAAGTCTATTTAAAGGGGACAATTTGCATAACATTTTGCCGGATTTGTTCTTTAGTTTTAGAATGTTCTGGTTTTAAAATGCCAGATTGAAACTGTATTTGTCTCAACCAAGATTCCAGGGCTTCAGATATATTAATTGTTAATTACGAATGAGGGCAACACACAAGGTGATAAGGACAAATATATTGTACCCTCCATAGCCCCACACAGATGATTAACAGCAGCATGCCAATTACATAATAATGTTAATGGTTCAAAGAATGTCAGCAGTGTCGGACTGGCCCACCAGAATACCAGGAAAACTCCCGGTGGGCCAAGGTGTCAGTGGGCCCTCATGCTGCTAAACTTTTGGCCTATTTCATGGCCATTCCCTTTTTCTATGAGAACAAAGAGGCTAAATAGATGGAATAAAGTAAAGTAAACAAACTAGGAGTAGAGGTTGATTGAGGAGATGAAGAATATTAGTACTGAGAGTTGGCCCCTGGTCTAAGGTTTTCTGGTGGGCCCCTGGTGTCTGACACTAAAGGTCCGGCTAAGGGCTGAACTCCACATGGATTGCGCGCAAAACATCCGTTGAGTTCAGCCCTGAATGGTTGGCCCCCACACATTTTCACCTCACCAAATCCGGCACTTGTTGCAAAAAGTTTGGACACCCCTGAAATAGGGTTGCCACCTTTTCTTGAAAAAAAAATACAGGCCTTCCTATGTAATTATCTTTTTTTCCTATTAACAACATTGGGATCAACCTTCAAAAATAACGGCCAGGCTGGTAAGATACTGGCCAGGTGGGAACCCTATGCCTGAAATAGAGGGAAGTCAAACAGGTGTCTAGTAAATACTGTCTGTTGCTCTTGATGACTAAGCCTTGTGCAAAATGTGTGACTTGGATTACTATGCCTTACCTGAGTGAATCTTGTAATGTATTGAAAAAAAATAGCAGATAAGGGCAACGACAAGTAGTCACCCACTGATTGAGTGATTGAGGCAGGGTCAGTGAAACCATGTAATCAAGTAATGGGCAGATGGTTCCTGAGCTTCTCTTGTTCAAATCCTTTGTTAAACTCCTCAGATCACTTGTTAAAGGTCACAACTGAAAGTATCACTTCAGTGCTCTCAAGTATGCTCTGTGCTCCAATGCTACTAACATTATTATACACAAATGCACGGAGAAGGCTGGATTGATTAGTTCATTACAGCAGTCCACAAGACAAATCTATTGGGCTCAGTGTATAGTATAGGAGATTTACAGTAAATGGACTCAACCTCTAATCAAAATCTTGTAGAGCTTAGCATGTAACTGATGGGGTTAATCCTCCCCAAGGTCAGGCAGGAGCTGCTGGGACTATTCACTTTAGTTGCTTCTATAATGTATAGTGAAGCTCTAACATCATGGAAATGATCAGCAACCTGAAGCAGAATATCTTTTGGCTACAAATAAACCCTGTTTTTTTTTCATTATTTCAAAACCGAATTAGAGCTTTTGGTTCCTAGGGAGGCTAAGATTACAAACACTTTAATAGATGGGTGAAAGTAAGGTTGAAACAGGTGCTTAAATTCATGGAATTTACAATATTCTATCCTGCAGTGTTGTGGACAAACAACGCATATTTTACTAACAGTATGCAGAACTGACCAGATGATTCTTCTCTGCTCACTCAGTTCGTTTAGTTAAAGGAATACTGTCATGGGAAAACATGTTCTTTCAGAATGCATCAGTTAATAGTGCTGCTCCAGTAGACTTCTGCACTGAAATCCATTTCTCAAAAGAGCAAACAGATTTTTTTATATTCAGTTTTGAAATCTGACATGGGGCTAGACATGTTGTCAATTTCCCAGCTGCCCCTGTTCATGTGACTTGTGCCAGCACTTTAGGAGGGAACTGCTTTCTGGCAGGCTGTTGTTTTTCCTTCTCAATGTAACTGAATAGTACACAGTGGGACATGGGTTTTTACTACTGAGTGCTGTTCTTAGATCTACCAGACAGCTGTTATCTTGTTAGGGAGCTGTTATCTGGTTACCTTCCCATTGTTCTGTTGTTAGGCTGCTTGGGGGGGAAAAGGGTTGGGGTGATATCACTCCAACTTGCAGTACAGCAGTAAAGAGTGACTGAAGTTTATCAGAGCACAAGTCACAAGACTTGGGGCAGCTGGGTAATTGACAATATGTCTAGCCCCATGTCACATTTCAAAATGAAATATAAAAAAAATCAGTTTGCTCTTTTGAGAAATGGATTTCAATGCAGAATTCTGCTGGAGCAGTACTATTAACTGATGCATTTTGAAAAAAATATTTTTCCCATGACAGTATCCCTTTAAGCATAGCGACATCACAAGACCTTGCTTTTTTATATAAAATTAATTTTCAGCCAGCTGTAGCTAGTCAGCTGAAAAAAAGAAGAGCATGTGGAACTGTTGTTTCATTTGTTACATTTCCAGTTTGAAAACTTCTAACATCTTGAAAACTAGAAACAAAAATAAGGCAAAAATTACAGCTGTGTGTCACCCTACCAACTAACAAGGAGTTGGGAAATCAGAAAAGAAGAGAAACAGGAAAAAATCTAAATAGAAAGGTAAGCAATGCAAAATAGGAATAAATATAAAATGAAGGTGCCATGGGCAGCATTTTCAGTTGTAGGCCAGAAAACCACAAAACAGGAAGGTAATAATGAAGACCAACTGAAAAATTGGTTAGAATAGGCCCATCTATTACATACTAAAGTTTACTTAAAGGTTAACTTTTGCTTTAATTCATTGTAGCTTAAACCGTACCATAATTGTTTCCACCAAAGAATTAATTTTGATGCACAAATAATGTAAAAACAGTTACAAATAATAAATGAAGGATAATTAAAATGTTGCTTCGGACGGCTTCGGCGGCGCACGTAAGCGGGGCCCGGCTCTTGGAGAAGTGCAGCACTGCCGGGCCCCCTTCAGCCCCAGGCCCGGAACACTTGTCCCCCCCTGATGGCGGCCCTGTCAATATATAGCCGGCAATTGCCATTCAGCATTTCCTAGTTGTCACTGCACTCACCACATGCCCCCTCCCTCCTTACCAACTGATTGTGTAGCCGGTGCAAGAGGATGGACACCAGGTTCCCCATCCTGCCACATAAACAAGATTTTGGCATGATGCAAAGTTAGCCCTAAAGGATCAATAACATAATTTTTTTTTCTTAATTCATTAGTATACAACAAAAGAAATTAAGAAATAACTTACCAAAATGCCGTTTCCGCTCCTTTTTAGAAAGGATGACACGGCAACAATCCATCGTGTGGTGCTCGATTTCTCCTCCCTGGCTATCTCCTATAAGGGTGCCAGGGCGAAGAAATAGAGTGTCGTACGATGGATTGTCACCCTGTTGGCTTTTCTGAAGAGGAGCGCAAGCCGAGTTTTGGTAAGTTATTTCTTTATAAAGATTTCAAAGTTTAATTTGTCTTTTTGTTTCATTTTCATTGTATGCTAATGAATTAAAAAAAAAAATTGATGTTACTGGTCCTTTAATAACAGCGTCTGTAAAATGGCACCCGCCTGCTTGCTGTAATTTGAAATTCCAAGACTAATTATAAACAAGATTTAAATAATTTTGGGGAAGTTTTTTTTGCTTGACAAATATCTTAGAATAGGATTTTGAATTATTTCCTAAGGTGACAGGCCCCCTTTAAAGGTGAACTACCCCTTTAAGAATGATGAGGCACAGCAATTGCTTTGGCCCACCTATGCTCTTCTTTATGGCCCCTGTTACAGCCTTCTAGTCTGGACTGCCTAGGCAGTCAGACATTGATGACTGCTGTCTGCCTTATTATGGGCTCATGAGCTGACTTTTCCTTCAGAACCTCACTACAGCTGCCATGCTTGTATACAGGGAGATCTCTTTATGATATATATATTATTATTATTATTATTAATAACATGTATTTCTATAGTGCCAACATATTGCGTAGCACTTTAAAGTAACTGTGTTTATACAACTAAATCACATGAATTACATACATATGGAGTTACATACAATCACAAACAATGCAGATAAAAAGGTGAGGAAGGCCCTATACAGAAAGAGCTTAAAATTTAAAGGTAAAGGAGTTATACATAAGATGTGGGAATGGGCAAGATCGAATTAAGTGGGTGAGAAATGTGGTACTGTATGTAGTGTTGCATTTAGTAGTTAAGAGCGAGGGTAGGCTTCTCGAAAGAAGTGCTTTTGAAGAGATTTATTGAAAGCAGAAAGGTTGGGATAAAGTGGGACAGACCGTGGGAGAGAATTCCAGAGGAGGGGATATATATATGTATATGTGTGTGTGTAGGGACCCATAGGTTTGTTACTGCACCTATGGAGTTAAATCCCTATCTCTGCTGTTACTAGGCAGAAGCCTATGTTTCAATTGTATATTTCTAACCATTAGTTATAGCCAAAAGTATTATGACCACTTTCTACCTCACAGCTTTATAGTGCTGGAAAGGAGTGGCCACTTCCTCTTTGGCTCCTGGTGTCTGTGTTGCTAGGTGTTCCCATTGAGCCTGGAATCACCAAGGCCCCAGTAAAGCCATGTGCCCTGAAGGGACCTTACCTTCAGAGATAGAGTTGGGAACCAGGCAATCCCGTGAACAAGGTTAGCTATCATTAGGGCAGATCTTTAATAGACTCTCTAGGAGAGTGAGATAGTCAGTGTTATATAGTATGAACAGCTCTGTGTTCCATCATGGAGTGATCTTACTACAAGGCTTCCCCGTATGCCTTTAGTGCAAGGACTTCATTGTGGTTAGGGATTAGGTTTAGCAGCAGCAGTTTCCGGTTCCTACACTAATGTTCCTGATCCCCACACTGGCCAGTGGTGTCCTGTGAGAAATTGATGTACTCTGCCTATTATGCCTTATGGGATTGACAGTCTTCATTGTGCTGTGTCATTTTC
>CM044433.1:146223785-146244980 GCA_024363595.1 Xenopus borealis | reverse complement strand
GGGGGGGGGGGGGAAAGGGGAAAATAAGCAGCAACTACAATGGCCCAATTCTGTGTGCAACCCCGCAACTCTTACACTGTAGGTCTTGTCCATAAATATTAAAAATAGGATCAGTCATTTTTCATGACAATTTCTTATTATACCTGTGCACTGTTTGCATTAGGCAGCTCTCAATCCAAGATGGCAAGTGTGAGGAGCAGAGCACAGGGAACAAGTGCTAGTTAAGCGAGTTTAGATGTATAGTAAACAACTCTTAAAGGGGTGGTTCACCTTCAAGTTAACTTTTAGTATATTGTAGAAGGACCGATTCTAATAAACTTTTCAATTGGTCTTCATTATTTATTTTTCATAGTTTTTTTTAATGATTTGCAATTTTCTTCTGTTTCTTTGCAGCTTTCAAATGGGGGTCACTGACCCCATCTACTGTAAGGCTACAAATGTATTGGTATTGACACTTTTTATTACTTATTCTATTCAGTCCATCTCCTATTCATATTCCAGTCTCTTATTCAAATCAATGCAGGGTTGCTAGGGTAATGTGTACCCTAGAAACCAAATTGCTGACACTGCAAACTAGAGAGCGGCTGAATAAAAAGCTAAATAACTATAAAACCACAAACAATAAAAACCAATTACAAATTGTCTCAGAATATCACTCTCTACATTATACTAAAAGTTAACTCAAAGGTGAACAACCCCTTTAAGGTGGCCATACACGTGCCGATAAAAGCTGCCGACAGACTAAGTTGGCAGCCTATCAGCCCGTGCGTGGGGCCCTCCGACGGGCTTAACCAATCGTTATCTGCCGGAAAGTCGGTCGGTCGGGACTAAAAATCCCGTCCAATTACAGCTGCATCTGTTCCTAGAAGGGGTCCTGCAATCCGACCGCCTGTATCCCCGGCATTATGATCCGATCGTTGGGCCCTAGGGCCCATGATCGTATCAGCCCGATATCGCCCACCTCAAGGTGGGCATATCAGGGAAAGATCCGCTCGTTTAGCGACTCACCATGTATGGCCACCTTTACTTTTGCCCTGGCCTAGTAACCTATAGCAACCAATCAGCATGAAGCATTTACTGTTCACCTATTAAAAGCAAGCATCTTACTAGGTGCTATGAGTTACTGCAGCTGGGAAAACCTGCAGCCGTTTATTGCATTTGGGGTATTTAGTGCCCCAAGCAGAGCAGTTTGGCTGCCCCATAGCATGTCGGTCCCTTCTATCTTTGCCCATATAACTATGACTGACAATATCAAACAAATGTAACTGTCTTTTTTTTTAATCATCAAATCTTCCTAAAAGTCACTAGAAAAGTAACAACATTTTAAAAAATAGTTTAATTTTTTATAGGAATTCCATTACAATAGTGAAATCTCTTTCGGTGTCCATTTTAATTTGGGAATATTAAATGGATAAGGGCTCTTTCCTAACTGCAACCCCCAGCTACTTACAGAACTCCCAACATCCCTCAACAACTGAATGGAACTGTACTTTAATAACAGCTGAAGTGAAGATGGATTATATATGATTGCACTGAACACATATTTTGCCCCAGGCTTCACCATTACTAAGGCTAGACATGATGGTGCATATAATTCTGTCTATTGTAGCGGCCAGGGAATTCTTAAGGTTTAACATTGTCCTTGGAATTTCTTTTCCTTACAGCTAAAATGGCAAATATAGCAAATCTATGGTATTATTATATAGCATTATATATCCCTTTGCAGTCATCTGTACTTCATGCAAAATGCATGGATGAACAATTTGAACACAGCTATAGTTGTTTCATGCCTTTAGTCATTAAAAATCAGCAGAATTTGTGAAGGTTGGAATGTAGATCTTCAATATCACAGCTCCCAGAAAGCCTGGAACAGTCCTGCTTTCATTGGGTGCAAAATCCAACTGGAGCATGGAGACACAATGGAACAAAAACCCCACAAGTCACATGACCGGGGCAGCTGGGAAATTGACAAAATGTCTAGCCCCATGTCAGATTTCAAAACTGAATATAAAAAAATCTGTTTGCTCTTTTGAGAAATGGATTTCAGTGCAGAATTCTGATGCATCTATTAACTGATGCGTTTTGAAAAAAAAACATGTTTCCCATGACAGGATCCCTTTAAAGGAAAAGGAAAGATAGAGGAATTTTATTGCCAATAGATTAGCTGCAATAGAGCAAGCTAGAATGCTATATTTAATCTGTAGAATATTTTACCATACCCAAGTATAAAAACTCTAGAAGCTCTCTCTGTTTGTTTAGGATAGCAGCTGCAGTATTAGCTTGGTGTGACATCATTTCCTGCCAGAGACTTTAAATTAGACAATAGGACAGAAAAACAAAAGGAAACACAAGGTAGCGGTTAAAGCCACAGATAGAAAGAGTTTGGAATTGGGGATATTGCACCTCCAATGGTCACAGCTACATACAATTGGCTCAAGGGAGAAAATGATCACAATTACCAAAATCTGCACACTTTATTGGCGTACATCTTTTCATAGGACAATTATAAGACACTGCAACAGGGTCACAGCAGTTGTATTGAAATTTCCTAACTAAACGAATGGGCATGTAACAGCATGGAGTCAAAAGGAGAAGTTCTGCAATATCATTCATGAGAGATGTGGTGGTAACAACCTAAACAGACATGACATTAGGAATGCTTCTAATCAGGTAGACAAAGAATTTCTTTCATGGCTGTCCCACATTATCCATTTGGTGCCCCCAATTTAAGACCTAGGGCATGCTGGCACAACTAAATACTTTGATACTGCAAGAGAAACAAAAAGTACTGTTTATGGAGAAGGAAAACAGGGCAAGAGGCATAGAAATGTCTGCAAGCACTTGATCTGGACCCAAGGCTGTCAACTGGACGGCCCTGCACAAAGCTGGACATAAATAGAAATATCTGCTCGATTAGTGAGGTCACCAAATAAGTTATCTTTAAAGGGGTGGTTCACCTTCAAGTTAACTTTTAGTATATTGTAGAAGGGCCAATTCTGAGAAACTTTTCAATTGGTCTTCATTATTTATTTTTCATAGTTTTTTAATCATTTGCAATTTTCTTCTGTTTCTTTGCAGCTTTCAAATGGGGGTCACTGACACCATCTAAAAACAAATGCTCTGTAAGGCTACAAATGTATTGTTATTGCCACTTTTTATTTCTTATCATTCTATTCAGTCCATCCCCTATTCATATTCCAGTTTCTTATTCAAATTAATGCAGGGTTGCTAGGGTAATTTGTACCCTAGAAACCAAATTGCTGACACTGCAAAATAAAGAGCTGCTGAATAAAAAGCTAAATATCTATAAAATAGGGATGCACCGAATCCACTTTTTTGGATTCGGCCGAACCCCCGAATCCTTCCCAAAAGATTTGGCCGAATACCGAACCAAATCCGAACCCTAATTTGCATATGCAAATTATGGGTGGGAAGGGGGAAACATTTTTTACTTCCTGGTTTTGTGCCAAAAAGTCACGTGATTTAGCTTCCTGGCCCTAATTTGCATATGCAAATTAGGATTCGGTTCGGCCAGGCAGAAGGATTCGGCCGAATCCGAATCCTGCTGATAAAGGCCGAATCCTGACCGAATCCTGGATTCGTTGCATCCCTACTATAAAACCACAAACAATAAAAAATGAAAACCAATTGCAAATTGTCTCAGAACATCACTCTCTACATTATACTAAAAGTTAACTCAAAGGTGAACAACCCCTTTAATGGCCTTGCCACTAACATGGTGGGTCAAACCAATATAATCCAAAATGTTTCAGTGAGGAAGGACCATGCAAGGGCCCCATACAAAGGTCCATATGCAAACTAGGCATGAAAAAAACTCATATATATAAAATCCTGGGTGCAACTCCCATATGAAAACAGTTAAATGCATGGGGATGGTTAGAAGTAAATGTATTCAATCATCACATATTCCCCCACATCAAAGCATTTCGGTTCCTTCTGAACCATATCCAGACAATGGTCCAGAAGGAACCAGAGCATGAAGGGCTAACCATTTAGAAATGTATTTAAACAGCAGGGATAATTTACAAGCATATGATGTTGCCTATGAATGCACATTAGCACCTATGTTTGTAAATCAGCAGCAGTGTCTGATATTATTACTTAGCAGTGCACAGTCTTCCCATATTCGGACACTAATAGAGAAGAAATCTCCAAACAAGACAACGCTGCTCTGTAACTGAAATGAGCCCACCTTCCTCATAAACTGTAGCTCAGCAGCACCAAGCTTTAAGGACAACTCACTTTGCTTCAGAATTTCTCTTTTATAAGTCATCGTTCCATGTTGCAGTAGAACACATTGTCACATGTTATTGTTACAAAACAATAGGGTAACTTTTCAATCCTTTTAAACGCGTACACTTGTCCATTTCAGTACAGGCCTTTATCATCGGCAACATTTCTGTCGCAAAATGACACTGCTGCAGATTGTCATATCACATGAAGCATTGCAGCAATAATCCCTTGAATACCAGAAAAAAAAAAAAAAAAAGCGGTTGAGCAAAAAATGTTATTGTTTATAATCTTACCAGTTAAGTTAAAATAGTTTAAGCAGTCAGGGCTGACAGAGAAGCCATAACCCACTTCTTTTGTTTATTTATTGACCTAACACCTTCACTCAGACCCAGAAAGGGGTTCTTTTGCCACTAGTTAAAGGGGAACTCCGCTTACAAACTAAAATTTGATAAAGAGGCCCATATAACACAGAAACCTCTAATATAGCCAACACAGTCATCAGTTTCTTCAAAAAGTATGAATAAATGCCATTTTCTATGCTGAAATCCAGCTGTGTAACAGTTCTTCTCTGTCTGCATCATTTGAAATCCTGGAAGGGAAGGAGGGACTAAAACACTGATGTTACAAATTGTAACAACTTCTCCACAGCTTACAGACAGCATGCAGGAACTACATAACCCACAATGCATTGTACTGTGATGTTCATATTCTTATTGAAATCACGTGTGCAGGGAATTGTGGGGTTTGGAGGATGAGGACAGATCGCTACTAATACACATTAACAGTAGTCAGCCACCTCAGCAAAGTAGTCAAATAGATCAGCAGGAGAGCAGGGGGCTCCAAAACATTGAAAATCATGAAAAGTCTGCATATTTTTTAATTGATGTATATTGTAAAGTTGCTAGAAATTAATTGTACTTTTCAAAAAGCTTATGTTTGTGTGGAGTTCCCCTTTAAACTGTATTGTTTAAAAAACATCATCTCAAGAATAATAGGCCTGTATTCTTGTATATAGATATAAATATATGTAAGTGTACACATGTATACTGGCCCATCATCCAATCAGCTCTTTAAAAGAATGGCAAAAAAAAGTGACCCCTTGTTTCACATCTTGGTAAGGACTCCGCATTTCATAAAGACTGCAGTTTGCATTTTAAAATATTAAAAACTACTGTTTTAAATGTCCTTTTAAGACCCCACACCCATACACAACGTCTATTTAATTCATGAACACTTGCAAATATGATCTGATTGCATTCTTGAAGGAAGCTCCAATTTCTTGAGGTTTAGCCAGGGGTCTGCTTCTCCCCATCACATGTCCCTGCATGACAGAACATGTTGCCCATAGGGGAGACGTGATCTGCAAAGGAATGAGGCTGATACAGGAGAAGAGACTACATGATTGAAGAGTCGGGAAGCAAAAAGAGAAAGAATACTATAGAAAAGCACTGGGGTTTGCACGGGGATCCTTCTGATTCCTATAGCGGAAAGCAAGCCACACACCGAGAATCTGTTAAAGAGACAGAACAGAAAATAGGTTTTCAATAAATATATGTATCTTTATATTTTACGCTTTTTTTACGCTTTTTTTCAAAAATTAGAAAACACAAAAACTTTACAGATCAATCATATTTCCCAATATAAAACAGGAATTCATTAAATTGCATTCGAGTAAAGGCCCCATACACGGGCAGATATTATTGGGGAGTGTCTGGGGCTTTCCCGATCGTCATCGGGGCGAACGTCAGCCAGATGTTGACCAGGCAAGTTTAAAAATCCTGTCGGATTGAGGAATGCGTCGGTTCATTAATGCAGTCCTCAATCCAACCACCCGTATTCTTCTCGTGTGATCCAATTGTTGGGCCTTAAGGCCCACAATTTGATCAGCCCAATATCTCGCACCTCAAGGTGGGCACATTGGGGAGAGATCTGCTCATTTGGGGGTGTTGCCAAACAAGCAGATCTACCTATGTATGACCAGCTTTAGTGCTATAATAGTATCAGGTTATTCACATCTAACCTATGGAAACTTTTGCAATAGGTATTGACAGTAGAAACAGAAAGACCTGTATCAAACACAATATCTCAGAGCTTCACTGATTCATACATTTCTATTGTAATCCTTATATATTCATTTTTTGCATAAAGTCTGCAGGCAGCTACTCCCAAAATTACAGAATTTTTTTTGTTATTATAAAAAGGCATGTTGTTTCAAATTAGTATATTAAAAATAAAATGTGGTCTAGAAAGAAATCTATAAGGAAAGTTACCTCTGTAAAACTGAAGAAAAGCCCAACGCCTCCCAGGATTTTCAGTGCTTCATCTGCATGATTTAACATTTTATCCCCACAGCTCGGGCACTTGTGAGGGTCTGGACAGACCTGCGCAGGATAGGAACAGAGTGAGCCATTAGCCTTTATTTAGTTTCCATTAGAGAATGAGCGGTCAGATCTGGTTGGGCAGGTTGGACAATTTCAACCATTTCAGCAAATCATCCTGAGGTCCTTAAAGACCTTCAACTGTATGGAGCCTTGAACTGGAGTGAGTCCTATATGTAAAATGATTTCTACAAGTGTGGGACTGGATTCCCTCTGGCATGACTGGTCACATACCATCCTCTTAGATGTAAAATACATGCATCAGTGGGTTTTGTATTGGTGATGGTATCCCAAGGCCAGATTAAAATCAGGTGCAGGCCACATTTATTACACCTGTGTATTATTAATTTGCAGCTACACACATAAAGCCTGTATAATAAACACCCCTATGTTAAGTGCACACGATGTACCTAAAACTATACATTTCCATTACAATTATTATAAGTTAGCATTAAAACAGGGTGGACGAATTTTGTTCCAATTGTAAGACAAAAAATTATTTCATCCATCAATGATTATTTTCCTTCAAACCTCAGGATGTCAGGAAAGCTTTGTTTCTTCAAGCACTCTCAGTGACTGTACCACTAGGCAGTAAAACGGATAGGGATTGGCTGGCATTGAAAATGCTGCATGAGCAAGTCATGCCTTGAATGCAAAGCACTGCCAAAGAGTAAGTAGCAAAATGTTTTAATGGCAGATCTTTACATAAAGGGCATACCTGACTGCAGAGAGCGACATCCTGATTAAACTGTTCCCTGGCCTCTGTAGTGTTTAAGAAGCCACAGCATTCCAATGTTTTTTCTAGATTCAGTCTTGTCTCATTGCTCATCCGGTCCCATGTTGTATTCAGGAAATACTCCTGCACAGGAAAATAAAAACAAATTACTCAAGGTCATTTAGCTTGATTCTAAAGTAGCTAACAAAAATGCACTTGTTAAAGGGGACCTGTTGGGGCAAAATTGCACCCCCAACCAAAGGTGCGGGCTGACAGAGCCCGCATTCCGGTTGGTGGTTTCACAATTTTTTTTTTTTAAAAATGCCCCTTGCCAGCGCTAGCGGTCTCGCTCCGGGAGGGAGCTCCCAGAGCGAGCAGCCGTCTCCCCACAAGCGCGCGTCTTACTGACGTCACGCGCAGAATGAAAAGAGGCCAGAATTGTGACCTCTTTTTCATTCTGCGCATGCGCGTGACGTCAGTAATACGCGCGCTTGTGGGGAGACGGCTGCTCCCTCCTGGAGCGATACCGCTAGCGCTGGCGAGGGGCATTTAAAAAAAAAAAAAATAGTGAAACCCCAACCGGAATGCGGGCTCTATCAGCCCGCTCCTTTGGTTGGGGGTACAATTTTGCCCCAACAGGTCCCCTTTAATTCTCTCCATCCCTGCCCTTCTCCTATTAATCGCTGTATAATGTACAGAAACAGCACACACAATCAGGCGAGATCGGTTTTATTATTGCAAGAATATTGTATTTCAAGGGGTTGTTCAGATACCACTTGTTTCAGTTGTTTTCAGATTGTTCAACAGTAATAAAGACTTTTTTTTAGACTTCTTACAATTTGCAACATTAGGTTATACAGTTGTGCTCATAAGTTTACATACTCTGGCAGAATTTATGATTTCTTAGCCATTTTTCAGAGAATATGAATGATAACACAAAAACTTTTCTTTCACTCATGGTTAGTGGTTGGCTGAAGCCATTTATTGTCAAACAACTTCATTTTGGGCTGCTAATTACGCTGTCAGATCAATTATTTTGTTATTTCATTGATTTACGCTATGGTTTTATTGCAATTTTATCCCTGCTTTATTGTTCCTTATGTATCTTTAGTATAGTTTTGCTGTTTGGTGCTTTGGTATAGAAAGATATATTTTACTTAGTTTGATCTGCCAGAATGTATGCTTGAAAATGCACATTTTTCATTTGGGGTTCGTAAACACCACATACTTTGGTAAATCTATGCATATTGGGCATCAAGCTAACCTCTGACGTCCATATTTAGGGTGACTTTCTTTGTACCTAAAATATTGTATGCAATAAATTGCGGCAAACCAACATTTTTAAACGATTTTTAGAAATGTTGTAAAAACCTCTCATTTTAGAAATGCTTAAGTTTGGTAGTTTGGTGTAGAAAGACATCTTTAACTTTGTTGGATTTCTTCAGAATCTGTACTTTTTGTTTAGGGGGGGGGGGTACTTTCCGAAAATAAATGGTTTTCTGGGGTGAACTTACTTTTTTCTAACTTTGCCCCCCCCCAAAAACTATGTAAATGTGTTTATTTGCAGTACCTGAAATGAAAGATCATTTGGGGGTCTTCCCTATATGCCACGTGCTTGGGTACACTTATACATATTGTACATCAAACTGTTCAGAGGATCCTAGGCTTTCATATATGGGCCGATTTGTCTTGATGCCTTAAAGTATGTAGGAAATACGATGCAGCAAGGTGGAAATTTTTAGGTGATTTTTGGAAATGTCACCAAAATCACCAGATTTAGGAATGGTTTGTGGCTTGGTACTTTGGAGTACAAAGACATGCATACCCAATTTGGATTTGAGGGAATTTGTACTTTCCGAAAATATATGGTTTTATGGGGTGAACGTGCTTTTTTTTTCTAACTTTGCCCCCCCAAAACTATGTAAATGTGTTGATTTTGCAGTACCTGAAATGACAGACCATATGGGGGCCTTCCTTTTGGGGCCCCTATATGCCACATGCTTGGGTAAACCTACATATACAGGACATAAAACTGTTCAGAGGACACTAGGCTTTCATATTTGGGGTGATTTCTCTTTATACCTAAAAGTTTGTGGGAAATACGATGCTGCGGGTTGGAAATTTTTAGGCGATTTTTGGAAATGTCACCAAAATTGCCAAAGTTAGGAAGGGTTTGCGGCTTGGTGTAGAAATACATGCATACCCAATTTGGTTTTCTGGGGTGAACGTAATTTTTTCTAACATTGCCCCTCCCCAACTAAGTAAATGTATAGATTTTGTAGTATCTGGAATTACAGAACTGATAGCTCAAATAGGGCATCTACGTTTTAGGGCCACTATGTACCACGTGCTTAGGTAAATCTATACATATTGGGCATCAATCTGTCCAGTGGACCCCAGGCTTTCATATTTGGGGTGTTTTACATTGATACCTAATGATGTGTGGGAGATATCATGCCGTAGAGTGGAAGCTTTGAGGTCATTTTTAAAAAACTTCACCAATTTCTATAAAACACTAATTTAGGAAACAATTGAAGCTTGGAAGTTTGGAGTACATACATATAGTTACCCATTTCTGATTCACCACAATCTGCTTTTTCTAATAACGGGTAGTTTTCTAGGGTAAACCTATTGTTAGGGGAATGTTTGGCCTGAAAATCAGAAGTATGCCATTTGGGGAGCGCTGCTTTGTAGATTTAGTAGTGTACTGCTTGTAGATTTTGATCTATACAAGTAAAAAATCTCCATAAAACTATCTATATTTGGTATTGCTGCGTTCAGGAGACATAGACCTTTCCAAATCGGGTGTTTTTTCGTACATAAAATAAATGTTTCTGTTATATGTGATTGTTCTTTGTGAAACATGATTTTTTTTTCATTTTATTACACACTTAGCTGTCAATTATTTTTACAGAAGTATAATTACAACAACATTCTTGCATATTCTGAAAATTCAGGTTGTCCTGAAAAAAACAATATATTATTTTCCTGGGTAAACTAAAAGACTGTCCCAGGAAAGGGCCTTAAAGTGAAAGAGTACAAAATGTCTAAAAACTGGCTGGCAGTAGATGTTCGCATTTAGGACAAAATGTCTGGCAGCACAAGGGTTAATGGTATCTTAGTTGGGATGAGGTACAGGTTACCGTTTTAGCATTACTGTACAGAGAAAGAGGAAATTTTTAAAAAATTTTGATTATTTGGATAAAATGTAGTCTATGGTAGACGGCCTTTCGGAGATAAAGGTTTTTTTTAGATAATGGGTCATATACCTGTACTAGCAGAAGAAAAAGCAAATAATCGACTGCACAGATAAAAGGGAGGCTGGCTTGAGGAGCTGTACTTTTCAGGGCTCCCTTTGCATGGTACTCTTACTACATGCAGCTGACTTGCACCTACAGTAATAAATGCACGTCAAATGATGAATTCACGCTCAATTCATACAAACAGATCTTGAGCAAATTACACATACATTGATTTGTGCATGTTACGCTACTTGATAGGTGCCTTAATTTACACTGGAATTCTATGAAATAAAGTCTGCATTGAGAGGAAAAGAATTTGCATCATTTTTAATAGCGGAACATCGAACCTGTTTCTAATTGAGCTCCTCTGAGCCTTCACCGAAATGAATGATGTCCATGAGAAACTCGCTTCCCCTGTGTAACAGTGATGCATACATCAGCACCACATATTAAAGGAGCAGTATACACCTATATTAGCAAAATAAAACATTCTATTTTTATCGTCTTATTCCTGTTTGCCATAATTAGCTTAATAAATAGCAAAAATATAATTTTTTTTAAAATACAAAAACTATGCTCAACACAAGCACCAATTCATTGACATCTTGTTGAATAAGGGGGTATACTATCCCTTTAAAGGGGTTGCTCACCTTTAAATTAAATTTTAGTATGATGTAGATATTGTGAGACAATCTGCTATCTGCTATTTTTTTATTATTTGGTTTTTTTTTTTATTTAGTAGCTTTCCATTTTACAATTTCAGTGATCTGGTCACCCATTTAAATAGATTTGCTCAACATGCTTGTGCACAACTTATTGTTTTTCTGTAACTCCTGTAAAATGTGTTAAATAAGCACAGGCCTTCAAATGAATATGCTGCACAGAATATGGGTTTTTCCCTCCTACCACTTAGTTATGCCCTGCTCTCCCACGCTCCTCCCTCACATTGGGACATAGATATCACAGAGTGAAAACCAGCTATGTCCCAGACAGGGAAAAATCGGACTATATCAGATCGATTTCGAGTGTTTATAAATAAACGGACTGTGCTCAAATGACAGCTTTAAGTAAAATGTGTTTTGCCGGGATCCAGTGGAAGCACATGAATAATCTTTTCATTGGGTGACTGACAACGATTTGAGATCTAACAAGCAAAATCAATGTAGCAGCCAAAAACACTTACCTGCTGTGATCTATTCATCGCTAAACATGAACAGGAGACTATAAACTGAAATATAAAGACCAGAATCAAAACAACCATATACTGGATTATGTGTTAAGGAAATCACTTATTATTGATTATAAAGGCAAATTTGAAAAAAGTGATGATTTATTAGAATTAATCAGAGACATTTAGCAAATCTGAAAATACAACCTTCTGTGGAGCAGTTTATTCACTTGAGGCACAAAGGATTCTGACTGACTAGCTGGATATTCCAGTGGAGAACTCATTCTCTGACCTTCACCTGGTCACTTATTATCACACAGCACAAAGGATACAATAAAGAGCATCACTTGGTGATGACTGACGGCCCCAATCAAACCAATGATAGCAATGAGTAGAAGGAAAAATCCAATGGCAATCACTCCGCCAATGATGTGTATACTGGAGACGATTCCAAAACCTTTACCCCATGCTGCCACGATAATCAGCAGCAAGCCCACCAGCTATGAAAGAGAGAAGAAGAAAAAAATTAACAGTAATAAAAAAAAAAAAAAAAGTATAAAATTGCATTCTAGCCATGGTGCTAAAAAGTAATATCTTTAAAAATGGCCCCTTTGTTGGGTAGCCAATCACAACACTGCAGTCACACAAGCACAGACAGGCTTCAGTTCCCTATCAGGCCCTGCTAGCTGCTGATTGGTTCATGTCCTACAGTGCAGTGATCAGAGTTCTGCCGGCTCCCATGCACAGCCTGGGAATTCAATGTTTTTGCAGAAATATGCAATAAATCAGCCTGAAACACTACTTTTTTTTTTTAAGCACAATTCTTCTATCTATATCTAAATGTGTATATTGCACTTTTTTTTTTTTTTTTTTTTTTTTTTACACAAAATGTAAACTGTTCTAAATTGAAAGTAGTTGATACATTTCTTATCTCTGTCATATTTGCTAATACTCCAGAGAAGCTCCTGAGAAATGGATCGACTAAATGTTGCAAAATTGTAACGGTTCAGAACCTGCGCCTGAATTACTGAGCTGCCAGACTCAAACACCAGATTCACGAGCATTCAAATTTAAACTTAGATTTTGGAAAAACAGTAAAACATTTAAAATTTAAAGTAATTGGAAAAAGTAATGTTTTCTGGTAAAATATCTGAAACCAACTGCAGTGAAAAAATGTTGGATGGTGATCAACCCTTGTAAAATTTAAACTTATAGATTTTATAACAATGTAAAGCAATTGGAAAAAGTTTATTTCTGAAAACAACTCAGTTGAAAAAGTATTTGGAAGGTGAACAACCCCTTTAACAGAATTGAAATGATGACCCACTTCTGTGGTACAGTTAAAAGTAAAACCAAGAACAGTGAATTATTATGAAACCCAGCTTTCTTTCACCCCTTTCCCTTCCCCAATAGATTTGCAGAGTCATTACACCCAGAATGAATTAAGCGCACTTCATTATCTAGGGATGTCAGTGGAAATAGAATTCCAAACTATTGTGCCAGCCAAAACTTGCAAACACTGCATTTTCAATCTTTGTTTTACAAAAATGAAGGCCACTCATGGTTTTCATTTATCTCCCGGCTTTTATACGGCACAAACATTCACACAGCACTTTACAGAGATTATTCATCAGTCCCTGCCCTAGTGGAGCCTCCAATCTAAGTTGTCCTTCACTGTATCCTACACAAGTAAGCAGCACAGCTGTAGGATTCACTTGCTTACAGAGGACCAAGCCTGCATGGAACTGTTCACTACACTGGGTCACATCAATCTCCATTGTCAGCCACACAAATCAATGTGCTATAAGTACGGTCTGCTGCTAATTCAGCAGGATCTCTGCAATGAAAACTCAATTGTACGTGCCCAGATTTAAAGAGCTGGTTCACCTTTGGGTTAACTTTTAGAATCTCCAATTCCTAGCAACTTTGCAATAGATCTTGATTATTTCTATTTTGTTTTTTAGTTGTTTGGGTAGCTTTTTTTTCTAGCTTTCAAATGGGGGTCTTAAAGAAAAACAAATGTTCTAGAAGACTACAAATTTATTGTTATTGCTACTTTTTAATTACTTATCTTTCTATGCAGGCCCTCTCCTGTTCATATTCCATTCTATTATTCAAATCAGTGCATGGTTGCTATGGGAATTTGCACACTAGCATCAGTGATCCCCGACCACTGACTTTGTGCCAGAAAGTTTAAGGCTTGTCTCTGTGTTTGACACATTTTAAGCGGGATACTTTGTGACATTTGTGTAGTAATGGCTTTCTTCTAGCAACTCCACCATGCAGCCCATCTTTCTTCAAGTACCTCCTTATTGTGCATCTTGAAACAGCCACACCACATTTTTTCAGAGTCCTGTATTTCACCTGAAGTTATTTATGGGTTTTTCCTTGCATCCCAAACAATTTTTCTGGCAGTTGTGGCTGAAATTTTTGTTTTATTTGGCTTGGTTTCAACAGAACCCCTCATTTTCCACTTCTTTATTAGAGTTTGAACATTGCTGATTGGCATTCTCAATTCCTTTGATATTTTCTTATATCCCTTTATAGAGTTCAACTACCTTTTCCCGCAGATCCTTTCAAAATTCTTTTGCTTTCCCCATGACTTAGAATCCAAAAAACATCAGTGCAGCACTGGATGAAAGATGCAAGAGTCACTGATCTTTTATTCAAACCCACTAATTACAAGCAAACAGATCACAGGTGAAGATGGTTACCTTTAATAGTCATTCTAACCCTTTTGTGTCAAGTTGTGTGCATGTTATTAGGCCAAATCACCAGCGTATGTAAACGTTTGATCAGGGTCATTTGGGTAGTTTGTGTAGTGATTATGATTTAAAAAGAGTAAACACAGTTGTTTGACAATAAATGGCTTCAGCCAACCACTAACCATGAGTGAAAAGTTTTTGTGGTATTCATATTCTCTGAAAAATGGTTAAGAAATCATAAATCCTGCCAGGATATGTAAACTTGAGCACAACTGTATAAAGGGAAGTGTATTTAAAGAGATAAATGGGCAATAAAGTAAGTACAGTGTATGAAATGCATATTATAATATGTAAGCACGGGTTTAAACAGCCACTTCTGCCCAACATCAGGGATGATGTCACACAATCACATGTCCCTGCATTTCCTGATCATCCTAAATACAGGGCCACCATCAGAGGGGCACAGGTGGTACAAGTGTAATGGGCCCAGGCCTAAAGACGGCCCTGGCTGTGCTGCAGTTTTTGAAATAGCCGGGCCCCCCCTTGGCAGCGGTGAAAATTTGCCACCTCTTCGAAAGTCCTGAACCTCTAAAAAGCCACAAAAGAGCCGAACTGCAAAGGCTGTAAAAAGACCTGAAGTCACTAAAAGAGCCGAACTTGAAGTCCTGAAGCAGCGGAAAGACCCAAAGTAACGAAAAATCCATGCGTTCAGTTTTACTGAACACCAATGTGTTTTTTTTTTTTATTTAAAAAAATAAAAAAAAATAAAAGCCACCAATGTATTATTTTAATACACCAATGCCACCAATGTTTTTAAAAAAATATTCTCCTGAGGTTGCGGAAAGACCCGAAGTAAAAAAAAACACCCGAACTTGAAAACCTGAAGCAGCGGAATCACCCAAAGTAATGAAAAGAGGCAAACAAAGTCCTGAAGCCACGAGTTCAGTTTTACTCAACACGAATGTGTGTTTTTAATTTTTTTTCCCCAAAGTCTTAGCCACTGATTATATTAATATTTTGTTGTAGGGCCCAGTGATTTCTAATGGTGGCCCTGGTGACATACATAAGAAGTGCCTATTTTCCTAATCATGCTACAATTTTAATATAAAGCATGGCAGTTAGCATTTATTTTGTACTTCAGGATTAATTAATATAAAGCTATAAGTAAGTGTCAGCGGAGACTCAATAACAGGAAGGAAACTGCACATAGCGGACATTACATTCTCAGCATTAGTGGCAACAGGGCTAATATACCCGCGACACAACTGAGGACACACACATAAACGGGAAGCAAGCGAAAAGCGTTTCAAACACAAAAGGCAAGAGGCCAGGAAGGCAGGAAGTCGACGGAGACAGCTGAGGGTAAAGTCCACTAGGGTGGAGGGGTGTATCAATCCACCCGGAGGGAAGAAAGGGCAATCGGTAAAGGCGGCCGTGCTAATATTCAAGTCTCAGTCTTTGTACTTACCATGTACACCACATTGAGCGCACACAGCGCATTCTTGGAACAAGTAAAACCCCCGCAAACCATCTTTCTCCCACCGGGTCAACCCGGTCTTCCCAGCTCTCTCAGGCTTCGGGGTTTTTTTTTTGCTAAAGCTTTCAGCCCCGCTAGCCTCTGGCGTCACCACATTATTCCGATTGGTTGAGTGTGGGCGATCTCTGAATGTTCATTGGCTGGGCTAGACACGCTCGTTTGCGGAAGGGGAAATGCCAAGCGCGGCATGACGTTATATAAAAGCGCGCGCTAAAAAGGCAGCCATGTTGGTACTCTCAGTCACGCCCTGCTGTTGTATTTGTTCAGCAAGTTCCCGTTTTCTTTTCAAGCACTATTAATTTGTAGTAATAGTAAAATTGTCAGATTATTGGTAGAATAAAGAGTACCAATTAAAGGGGTTGTTCACCTTTATTAACTTTAAGTGTGATGTAGAGAGATTGTGATATTCTGAGATGATTTGCAATTGGTTTTTGTTTTTTATTATTGAATGTTTTTTGAGTTATTTCGCTTTTTATTCAGCGGCTTTTCAATTTGCATCTAACCCTATCTGGTAACTAGGGTCCAAATTACCCTAGCAACCATGCATTGATTTGAATAAGAAACTGGAATATGAATAGGAGAGATGCACAAATACATGGAAGCGGTCAATAGCCGAGCTCACCCGATTCTGTGCGTCTCCTCCTGTGCTGCCGATACGTAGTGCCGGCCGCTACACGCTGGTTCTATGTAGTACAATTTGAACTCCCGTATCCTCGGCGCTAATCAAGGAGAGTCGTCACGCTTTCTTCATTAATAACTCCGTGGCTTTATTAAAGGCACACACATAGTGTTAACAGTGGGTAAAACTGCACAACTGACTGACGCGTTTCTTGCCGACCACGCGGCACTTCCTCAGAGTCCACATACAGCTAGGGTTGCCACCCGGCAAAACACCAGCCAAGGCCGGGGCGGGTATTACAAATTTACCGGCAATGTAGCAGCCGTTAAATTTGTAATACCCCTTAAAAATGGCCCTTGCCTTGCATTAAATCCAATAAAAACGTACCTTTCTTGCGTCTTCAGCCGATCGCTCACGTGGCTCCGCCCCCTTGACAGCACACCACGCCCCCATTGATGTCACGTCATGCCCCCTTTTGGCCCCGCCCCCTGCCAGCCGGTAAGAAAATTTTCAAAAGGTGGCAACCCTACATACAGCATGTGATGAGAGATTTAAATAGTGTTCAAAGTGCTCATTAGTAGATTATTTGAACACTATTTAAATCTCTCATCACGTGCTGTATGTGGACTCTGAGGGAGTGCCGCGTGGTTGGCAAGAAACGCTTCAGTCAGTTGTGCAGTTTTACCCACTGTTAACACTATGTGTGTGCCTTTAATAAAGCCACGGAGTTATTAATGAAGAAAGCGTGACGACTCTCCTTGATTAGCGCCGAGGATACGGGAGTTCAAATTGTACTACTATGACTAGGAGAGAGTCTGAATAGAATGATCAGTAATAATAAGGAAAACCGAACCTGGTTAGGATGAGAAGGACTGAAAGGAGCCAAAAAGGCCATCGCAGTAATAATAAGTAACAATAGGAATACATTTGTAGCCTTACAGAGCATTTGCTTTTTAAAATGGAATCAGCAACACCCATTTGAAAGCTATGCCATGTGCTATGAATGACTTGTCAAAGTCAATTTAATTTTTCTCAACTATCAAAGCACATTGCACTTTATTTATTAATTTTTCACAGGCCATTAAATTGACTTTGACAAGTCATTCATAGCACATGGCACTTTAGGTATGTAATTAATTGGGGTAGGTTCCAAGGTCACCTTTAAGGGTAATTCTAGTACTGTGATAGTGTTTATTGATACAAATCACAAAACGATCCGGGGTGTTTGTATTTTTCGAGATAGACCGGGGTGTTTCTTCTTTGACTGCAATAAATAAGTGTTATTATAGTGCATATAATAAAAGAACACTTGTTTGATGGCATTGATCCTCCAGAGTGTTTTATCTTAACCTGTGAAGAATCGTGAGCCCAGCGACTTCCTACTCTGTTTGAGGTTCAGAAAACTTGGCTAACTATAAGAAGTTTTTTACCTACATTTTGCTTTAACTTGAGATCCTAATCCCTTTTTAAATATTGGAATGACATCAGGTACCATACCAGATGAAAGCGAACATGAGAAAATCAGAAATAGTGGCTAGCCTATAACTGAACTAAGCTCTCTTAGAACCTGGGGTGTATGCCATCAGGCCCTGGAGCCTTGTTTACATTAATTTTTATTAAAGCTTTATGAATCATATCCTGAGTCAGCCACTGACGAGATTGAGCTGAACCAACAGGGCAGCTATGAAGTGAGCCTGGGAACTCAGACTCCTCGATTGTATACAATGAAGAAAAGAACTGATTTAGCACATTTGCTTCTGTATCTGGTACCATTATTTAAAGGAGCAACATTCTCAATAGAGCAATACTCAATGTTCTCCTCATTTCCTTTCTTTGCCTCCCAAATTGCTATTTTACAACATTAATTATAGTATGTATATGAATTAAATGCAGCTTCTGTCCCCACAGACTTTGTAGTTTTTAAATGCCTTTCTCTTCTATCCTATTAACTTTTGCTATATGTTCTGGGTCATTAGAGATCACTAGATCCAGTATAGCATTTTTTAATTTTTTTTTTTTGGTTGTCATGCAACAAGTTTATAAACTTATTCCCATTAACTGATCTGGCAGTACTGTTGCTCCAGTCAATATCTGGATAATTAAAATCCCCCATTATCATTACTTTACCCAAACTAGCAGCCTTTTATATGCATCAGGAGCTTAGCCTCCTCCTCCTCACTTACAATAGGGGGTCTATAGCACACTCCTACAATTTTTTTGTGGGAGTGCCAATACATTTTGAGCTTCTGGACACAAGTTGTAAATTATTTAGCAGACAACCTTGACTTTCCGAGGATTATATCCCCAACTACCTGCCTCTTAGGAGTTGTAGATGAGATAATCCCTGCCAAATATGCTCGTATTTTTTACCATATCCTACTCTTTTACGCAAAAAAACAGTAGCGCTCAATTGGATGGGTAACCTTTCACCTTCCCTTAAAGCTTGGGTGCAACTAGTTAACAGCATAATACCTCTCTATAAACTCACATATGAGGCTAGGGGTACACTGACAAAGTTTGATAAAATTTGGGGCCAATGGTGTGACATTGACCCAATTCCACCATAGAAAGTCTACGGAGGACCAATCAACAAAATCTGAAGGGTTAGACCTAACTTTTATGATATATTGATACTTTGAAGTGTCCATCCATCCCTAAAGAACCCTTTCTGCGGAGATGTACTTCGAGTCAACTTGCTGGTATACCTTTCCTTAGGACCCAATGTGAATTATTCTGCTTGATTGTCTGTCATGTATGTAACTGTTAAGTGTTTAAAAGAAATAAAATTTACCTTTAAAAAAAAAAAAAAAAATTGATAAGGCTTAAATTGCCATTTTTTAATATATTGAACTTATTGCACCAGCCTAAAGTTTCAGGTTTTCAATAGCAGCAATGATCCAGAACTTCAAACATGTCACAGGGGGTCACCATCTTGGAAAGTGTCTGTGACACTCACATGCTCAGTGGGCTCTGAGTAGTTGTTGAGAAGCTATATATATGTGGGCGGGGCTTCCAGATTTAAAGGGGAAGTTACCCCGATGATGTTACTCACCACATAAAAAAAAGTAGAAAAATAAAAATTCTTTTTAACATTAAACTTTTATTATATGATGTAAAAACTCCAGGACACTTCCATAACAGACACCTTTACAACCACTCCAGCACAAACTTATTTCCACACATGCAGTTACAATGTTTCAGGGAAAACAGCTCTCAGTAGGCTCACCTGTCTAGGAACTTGGAGCACACCCAACCGTCAGTGATCCGATATATGCTGCCACCTGTATCCACCACTAACCACTAGTGGTCTGAAGATACCTCCGGTGATACCACTTCACTATTCCTTTTTTTCATCCAATTACCGTCAAAGGCCCAGGTGTCCTTCCTACCTAGTCCTAAACTGCTGCTGATTCCCTGATTTATGGAGTGCCCATAGGAGTCTAACTCCCCTTCCCTCCTTGATGGGGCCCAAACTGCCCTTACTAAATATCCTACCTCGAGTACCTAGTATTCGCTCACTTTGATCTTGCCTATTCTAGCTCCTCCTGTCTAATGATGTTGTTTCACTCACCGACCAGCTGTTCTTAGTTTGGTCACGCCTCCCATCAAGACTGCTCACTTTGGGTGGGGCACCTCCTTTTATACCCTACTGTGTGCTAGAGCTCCCTCTGGTGACCTGGGAGAAAATTACACTTAAAAATTTACTAAAATAACTTCACACACCATCTAGTGGCCATTCTTACTCATACATACAACACATTTTAAACACACATACATTTTACATACTGCACATTTTGTCACTCAAGCAGATAACATTGCATGCACATAATACTCTCATCACCTTGCACCCCTTTACATATATACCAGTGTAATTTGGTTTGATTCTTGAAAATGCCACTTAATTTTCTTTTAAGATGCCATGTAGAACATACAATGCAGTTCTGCAATCTTTAAAAATGATAATAATGAAATAATAAAATAGAAAAAGTCGAAAAAATACCTACTAGTTTGATAAAGGGAATGGAAGGTCTCAGTTGTGAGGAAAAGTTAGGTATGTTGAGGTTGTTTATGCTAGAGTAGAAGAGGGAAATGATTCCTTTGTATAACTATACAAGGAGACCATACAATAAGCTCTCTGATGCTTTTTTTCACCTGTATGTCCTTCCAACAAACACAAGGGCACATCCATTCAGAAAGGAGGTTCCATTTTAAGGTTGGTAAATAAACCATTGCTATTCTAGTATGCATGATTTTAGAATCACTGGAATGTAATTTTTGGAGTGTATTTTCCCTATGAAACGGAAGTTCTTTGCTAAGCTTTCCTTGAATTATGTAAGTTGCAATTTCTACCATTATTATAAATGTGATGTAATTTATAAATATTGTTATTAAGCCTGCCAGAGCATTCAAAAAACAGAAAATATTCTTTCTGGAATGTTATGCTTGAAATATAGTATGAACACTAGGTGGCAGGTTTTTAGGCCAGTTTCTTGTTTTGATATGATTCCTTATACATTATAAACAAACAAAGAGATGCCCACAAATGCACCCAGAAAGACAGAGTAGAGTGTTATTGT
>CM044433.1:146140369-146163909 GCA_024363595.1 Xenopus borealis | reverse complement strand
ATATTCTCAGTGATAACATGAGGAAACTTAAGGTCAAATTTACCGCACTTTAGTAAACGGACCCCCAAATCCTAATTTGAATATGTTAATTAGGTGTGGGAAGGGAAATCACATGAATTTTTGTTATAAACTAAGGAAGTAAAATACAATTTGTCCCACCTTTTCCTTTCCTGTCCCTAATTTGCATATTCAAATTCGGATTTGGTTCGTTATTCAACCGAATCTTTTTACGAAGGATTCGGGGATTTGTCCAAAACCCAAAAAGTGCATTTGGTGCAGGTTGGATGTGGCCATTTCCACACTGCATTCTGTTCTTGTATAATTTTTGAAGGCCTTTGTGGAGAGACCTGTGGCTAGCCACTACTTCCAAATAAAGTGTTGGTTGACAACTGGAAGTTTGTGCATTCCATGTGAACCAATCATTTATATACTGTAGGTGCACACCCTGTATAGTGACATAACTCCCATAGACAATTGCTGAAAATGTGTGTGGGTGGCAAATTTATGAGCTAGAAACATTCATGTTCCATTAATTTCTTGGTACACTCTTTGCATGCATTATTGGAAACCTCTTAAGAAGGAAGACAGCCTTTTTCTTTCAAGGGACTGATGGGTTCTTTGAAAACACATTTCTGAACTATAACACCCAGTATCATTTACAGTTACCAGCTGAGAGAATTTTTTTTTTTTTGAGAATTTTGAGTGTTTCAATATGAAACCAACAGCTTTTCTGCCATGATAACACACAGCACAAGTTTTCTGATTAAGAATTACTGAGCATGAATGATCAAAAGAAGATGTTTTAGCATGGGTTATTAGCAAGACAAGATATAAATTTGTATTTAAACTGGGTTAATGTTGTGGTTAACTACTTCCTGTCATTTTATGTACGCATGGAAAGATGTCTCTATACCATACACATCAACTTTATTTTAAAACACTGTAATGCTTGTTTTTTTTATCCCTGTGGATAAATCTATTTACGTGGGAAAGTAACAGACTTTTAGGCACCTGAGCAACAAGCAAGTAGTCTGAAAGGCAACAGCCAAGTTTGAGACATTGGGTGAGCAAGTCTGGGAGGGACACAAACAGATCTGAAACTGTGAGTTCAGGAAGTGCACACGTGAACACACAGATGCACAGTGTGAAAGAGAAAAGTCAGGCAGAAAACTTCAACGAGCAAACAAACAGGCAAACTGAAGGGAAGAAAAGCTAAATACTGCGAGGAGACAAACCTGAAAAATAAGGACTGCAGAAAGCCTGAGGGAAAGTCCTACAAAAGGAGATTAATCTTAAGGGAAAGTCCTACAGAAGGACACTGTGATGGAGTATAGAAAGCATTGACAAACATGTTGCAATGAACAAGTTTTTCGTCTGCACTTTTTCTTAATGATTTTGTTTTGCTGGATATGCTGTAAGGAGCCAGAGACAGGGGATGAGCGGGGAGCTTTACAGAGGCAGAGATGGGATTCACGGAAGTCTCAAGATTAGTTCGGGAAAGCAGCAAATGTCATCAGCCATCCGAGGTGAAGTGAAGAGGCATGAGGTGGCCAAGGCTCAGCTCACTAGGCTGCTCAAACTGGCAGAGCAAGTGAGCGAAGAGCAGCTGAAAACCAGCCTAGTCTCCTCCCTGCAGAGCTTGAGAGGTAAGGTACACTCCATATCCCCATGTGTACATTGTAATGGCAGCCCCCTAAACACTGAATTAGTGTGCAACTTGCATCGATGATATAGATGTACAATTTACATCCCACAAGAAGCAACGTAGCTGCAGGCTGGGGTTCTTGTTTACATACTGGATGGAGACCCTGTCTGCTATGCTTTGGGCCCACTCTTCTACCATCATCCTAATCCACTTTGGTAGGAGATGTAGGTCTATAAGGTTTGAAGACTAGAGTTTTATGTTTTGCTTTTACGTGCATTTTTCTGTGTAGACCCTCTTAAACACATTTACACTGGATTTTTCTTGGCCTGATGCCTGTTTTATAATACAGGCTCTACCCAACCAAATGAGACTCAAGCAATGTCCCCTTTTGAGTTATATAAAAGATAACTGAAATTCTTACAGCAGATAGCGTGCTAATGCCTTTAAGGAAATGTTGGCTAAATAAAGTTGGAGATGCAGACTGAGTCCACAGACAGCAGTACTTAACTGCTACACCACATCCTCAAATCCTGCGGTATTGTTTGCTTGTGTAGTCAAAACGTTTCAGATTCTCTGGGGAATAAATGGTTCAATGTTTCAAAAATTCTTAGGTTGAGTAAAGTTGGGTACCAAAGTCCATCAAATTCAACCCTTCCAAATGATCCCCAGTCTGCATAAATTATATATATCTATATATACTGTAAATTTTAGTATAACAATGGATATTCTACTTGTCCAAGAAACCAATCCCCTCTTAAAATCATTAACAGAATCTGGCATCACAACATCACCCGGCAGGACATTCAACTGTCCTCACCGTGAAGAACCACTTAAACTGCTTCATATGAAATTTCTGTTCAGTGTCCAACTGGGGTGTATTGGGCCCACTGGGCCTTCTACATCAAGGGCCCCCACAGCCCATAGGGGGCCACCACCCCAGTCATAAGTTTCTCCAGGCATGATAATCAATGCCCCCCTCCTCCTGTGTGTACCATTTACTTCTTGCCAAAATTGTCAGGGGGTCAGGGGGAGCACCACCAGTTTCTGGGAGGGGGGGAAATAAGACAAGCATTCACTTTTACATTAACCACTCTTTTGAATATTTACTGAACATCATTTCAGTGTTTAGGTTTCCTATAAGGATGCCAGAGTGAACTGAAATTAAAATAGAAAATAAATACAATTATATGGTGCCGGCTCTCTAATACCCATTTTGAAAATATATTTACAAGAGAAAGTGACTATTGGATTTAAATGGATGTAAATAACATCAGAGAATGTTCAGAAAACCTCCCCAATTTACTACATGTAAAGGACCAATTATTTCCAATTTCAAGATTAAATTGATTGATGATGTCATATAGTGAAGTCTGTGGAGCTTTAAATCAGCCAGGGAACCATAAAATCCTTTGGAGGGCCACTTCTGGCCCCTGGGCCTCCAGTTGGACATCCCTGCCCTAGTTAGTCATGTAAACTATTTACATAATGGCTCCCAGGTTACACCTTACTACACCTCTGGAAAAATGTTGCTTGAATTGGACGTAGTTTAGTAACAGCTAAGGGCCACAAGAGGCACATACTGCAGTAAGCTTGTGCCTACCTGCAGCCCAAAAGCTGCAACTCCCAGCAACTCTATCTCCTTCAGCAATCAAGTACTGTGGAGTATTTTAACAAGAAATGGACTGCAGGCTGGGCATCCCAATTCTATGGGTTTTTAACAGGCCACATGTTAAAGGTTTTCTCTAACCTACTTCTGTATAATGAAATGTAGTTAATAATTACTATAATAATAATGCATAGAAAGTCATTGATGGACTGATGGTAATTAGCACATTGTATGGAATATCTCAGTGAACAAGTAAGGACTCAATGGAGTTTGTTTTGTATAACATGGAACAGGTCCAGACTGAGATTTAAACTAGGCCCTGGTATTTCAATTACATAGAGCCCATCCATAGACTCAATAAATAGGGACTGTCTATGACATCTTACAGCAGCCCACTGGCATTAACCAGAATCTACCAACTGCCAGTCTGGGCCTGGCATTGAGATACAAAACCTAACCTGCAATAAGTATAATATTAATAAAGCCGGTTAATATTTGCTATAGTATCAGATTTTGAGATGTTGGTAGAGTAAATGTTAGTGTTGTTGGTAAACATGTGCTAGATGACTAGATTGGTTTCATAAGGAAATAAGAGGTTTGTACCAGTTTCACATTGGATGCCAATGCTTATGTCCCAATTGAAGCACATGCCAATTGAAGAGTTTAAAATTGTGGAAAACAGGCCCAGAAACCCTAGATACTGTGCTGCAAGCTTTATTAACACAACATGTTTAGAGCAATTGATGTTAAACAGTGCACATATTACACAGAAACTTATATCCATATAACTCCACCTCCTTGATATGATAGGTTGCAAACTAATTGAAAATGGAAGTCACTGGAAAGGGGATGATTTTTTTAGTCTGACCCCACATTGCTCCAAAAGCAATGAAATGAACTGTGAAATCACATATTAATCCATAATGATCATTAGTTAATTTTTAATCCAAAACAGAGTCCATAGAAGAAGTACCCCTTGTACTGCTAGATCCCTAAAGAGTCCAACCAACTGCAAAACCGTCAGTTTTTTAAAACAATCATGTTTTATAAATCAATAATTTAGCTCAAAAGGGAAAACTGTATATAGTACCTGCCTATATAGCAAAATATATCTGAGGTTCAGATACTGTAAAGATTCATATTTCTTTTCTAATTCAAACTATAGGGCAGCAGCATCATTTTCCCACTGAAAAAGAGATAAGTGAGGATAGTCAGCATATAGAGCCATGTACAACAGCATACAGACTTATAGGAAGCCTGCTATACTCCATTGGTCATTCATAGCTGCTGGATATAGGCTAAGTTTTTTAACCCATAGTGCTTCTCTTTGTAACAGTAATTTTCTAATGCCTAATTGGTTTCATATGACATGAAAAATAATGATGAGCCACTCGATTTGCCCCATGAGCATCAGCAAAAAATTACTTCAACTTTGGATTTGAACTTTAATTCATTCAGAACTAATGTAAACGGTAAGTACCACATCTGAACTCACTTGTACCTGATTTGCTCACCCCCACGGTTGCAACATTCTGCGTCTAATTAGGCAAATTTTCGTACCCACAGGCAGCAAATAGCAGCAACAGGAACCCTGCAAATATTCTATAAACCACGGGACATGCTGGAAAATAGTATAACAAATGGAGTATATATATTAATACCATGTTATCATTTCATGTCAGCTAAGGAAGTCATAGGAGAGCAGAATTTTAGGAAGCTTTTGTACAACATGTAGGTATCAGGTACAAAGGGTAATGCTTCCAAGTGGTACTCCAGTAATTTTGATATGAATTGTGGAGGTACTGGCTGGAGGCAAAATGATTAGGTCAGACATTAGCAGCAGCCATTTAGAAAGTTATAGGAATAAATGCATGTGTCTGGATTGTACAAGTGTTGTGTACGTTATCCAGAAACCCATTATGCAAAAAGTTCTGAATTACGGAAAGGCTGTCTCCCATAAACTCCCTTATAATCAAATAATTCAGATTTTTCAAAATAAATTATTTTTTCCTCTGTAATAATAAAACTGTAGCTTTTACTGGATCCAAACAAAGAAATAGTTAATCCTTATTGGAAGCAAAACCAGCCTATTGCGTTTAATTAATATTTACGTGATTTTCTAGGAGACTTAAGGTATGAAGATCTGTTATCTGGAAATTCCAGGTTCCGAGCATTCTGGATAACAGGTCCCATACCTGTACAGTTAGTCATGTACCATTAATGGTACCACTGACATGTATCTCTATTATTAGAGATATAATTTTTAGCACTGTCATATGGGGATACCTGAGAAGGTTAATTTGCTATGCCTATATCTCAAAACCACTGTTCAAGCACCACACATTGTTCTAGTGCACTGTCATCCTTTGCATATGCAGGGTCTTCCTTTCATTCTAATGTGTGTGAATGTATATATATTATATACCCACAGTTAGCTAGTGGGGATATTAGAAGCCCCCCAATAGCGACAGTTCTGCTTCTCTTTTGTGAGCCATCTTCTGTAAAGCTAATCTCATAGAGGAAGGAAGCAGATATAGTCTCACGTCTACAAGGAAAGACACCTGTCAGTGCAAACGGAGAAAAATATATTTTTTCCCAATGCAAATATTTTTTTTTACAACCATTTAGTAATCTCCAAAATATAAGTGCAGGTATAAAAACCCCAGATTGCAGTGTCCTTAAATTTCCGAAAAGTATTTAATACATAGATACTGAGAAGAAGAAATACCCTGAATCGCTAGCATTAGACTTCCTGCTCAGTAGTAGATTTCTTGCGTGTGATGGGTGACAGAATTCTAGGTTTGTGGTTGTTGTGACATCAACGCATTGTCGCCTGCTTAATCTTAGTCAAATGCACCCACAGAAATAGTATCTCAGGCAGGTGAAGGCAACTTATTATGTAGTGAAGCAGCATGACTTTCATTCTTAGCCATAACTATAAGCACAAAACAAAAACGAATTATCATTCTTTTAACTGCTTTGGAAAGCCGGTTCCTAAAAAATGTGCCTCAAGAGTATTCTGTCAATACAGCACTGTGGTACTCAAAGAAAGTCTACAGAAAAATCAGCTAGTGAAAAGAAGAGGGCAGACATTGATGTTATGTTAATTAATACAGTACATGGTATTATATTATAATGCTGTCAGACTGAAACTATTGCCATGCTCCCAGCATGTATTTGTGAATATAGCTGACCCTGTAGCGCGAAGTTCTTGCTCCAGTAGAGCTTTATTGTTGGGAGAAAGAAGAAATTGTATATTTGGGATTAGAAGGAAGCCAATGCAAGTTAAATATAACTAAACAGTAGACAAACAGTATGGATTATTATGAAGTATCAATATTATTACATATTTGGGGGTTTTATCTCTTGTTTGCACAGTAGCTGAAGTCAATGATATTATTTATAAGGTTATGGCAAGTATTTAAGCTACTTTGCATGGTATGCTTCACTTAGCAGTTCTTTGTTGTTTTATGCCTGGTACATTGTGTCATGCTCGTATTCTAATGAAATGATTAATTGGGGAGAACAGATGGTGCCAACTAAGCCAAGTGCAATGTGCACATAACATAGATGTATTAAATTGTTCTGTCAACACTGCCATATTTAAGATTCTTAACTTCATTCTGGTGTTAAAGGAAAATTATACCCTAAAAAGCATATTTGTTGTTGAATTTTGGGCCATTATTTTTCTTGTGCCACTGTAGTCAGGTATACATGCGTTATCTGTTAATGGCTCCCTTTTTCTACCCGGTTAGCTTCCATCAGAGTGTTTTGGTACCGCTCGCTGCTAGGAGAAAGTAGTACATATAAAGGAAATCTAATTCAGGGATGTTCAATCTATGGCTCTCCAGATGTTGTTGGGCTAATGTAATAGGCTTCTAGCAGTAGTTCTAGTTCAGCAATACTTGGACCAATAGACCTACTGATTGCTGGGGTGCAAACATTATATCGGGTCCAACCAGGGTTCTGAATGAGTTTAAAGTTTTGATTATGCGTCTGCTACTAGAACAATAGGGCACTGGTTGGGGTTCTCTGTATTCAAGGCAGGTGAATGGCAGGGATCCCTCCTTTGCGGTTTATTAGTGCAAACGTGCAACATTTCGGGCTAACCTGATGCTTGAGAAAGGGGTTAGCCCCGAAACGTTGCACTCATAAATGGCAAAAGGGGCCATTTACCTGTCTTGAGTGCCAGTGTTTCCTTCTGTTTATACTTCCCATAACAGCACACTGCCGGGAGGGGACATGCTTGCAGACACCCCTCTTGGGTCCTGGTCAGCTCTCTCAGGACCTAGCCTTTCCTCTTAAACCCAGGCTGGGAACACTATGCTCACTCACTCCTAGTTAGGGGCCATAGCTGCCCTGCTGCTTACCTTGCTCTTTTACACAGCGTTGGACTGGGACACTAGGGGCCCACCCAAAAACTTTAGACCAGGCGCTCACCATAAAACCTTAGACTAGGGGCCCACTCTCAGCACTAATGTTCTTCATCTCCTCACGCAAACTCTATTCTCCTAATTTGTTTTCTTGACATACTATAATAAATTATTCCATCTATTTATCCTCTTTGTACTCATAGAAATAGGGAATGGCCAAAGGTTTAGCAGCATGAGGGCCCACTGATACCTTGGCCCCCCGGGAGTTTTCCTGGTATTGGGTGGGCCAGTCCAATACTGCTTTTACACCTCCTAGAGTGTATTATTACACACACTATACTAGTGCCCACTATTGGCTTTTGGCCTGCAGCCACCGTCTTGCCCTTTATAAACCACATAGCCTGATGTGCCAGCCCTTGGTGATACAGGGACTGACCATCAGACTGGGTTGTTTTCTGTGCCTGTACGCGAGACGCCATACATAGGGCTGTATAGTTACAGGTTGGCCGGTCTATGGGCATAACTCTTGGTTCCATCCCACTGCTCCTCCCTGCCTTAGCGGCACCTCCCACCCCTACAGGACCTCTGACGTGGTTCTGGATACACCCCCTCAACAAGTTAGACAACCCTGTGTGAATACTCGTGCGGAAGAAAATAAGGTTCTTAGAGCTCTATGGAGAAGGTCAGTACACGGATGTCTGTTTTTGTGCAGTTGCACATTTCTTCACTCCCCTTAGACACTACACGGTTCTGTATCCCCTCACTTCCGGTTTGCGATTGCTTACCAACCAACACTAGCGCCAAAACTTGATTTCTGATTTCTGATTTCTGATGAAGTGCCAGATGGAGGCATGAAACGCGTCAGGTGACTTGTAACAAGCATGGTAGCTATAGTCAATCAATTGAAACCTGCTCTGTTTTAACAATGCTTGGAAAATAAACTGTTTTTTTCACTTTTTCAATCCAGTTTTGGCTTTTTGAAAGCACCCATTTACCTACCTGTATCTATGCGCTATAATTGAGGCTGGAACGGAGTCCAGCAAATGGGTTGCTCCAAACTGGAAAAAATGCAGTCTGACTAACATGTGATGTTTTTTGATTTAAAGTGTTCACTTCTGGCTCATGTTCTGTTTCTTATTCCCTGATGAAAGCTCCACAGAGGAACTGAAACGCTGGATTAAATAAATATATATATATATATATATATATATATATATATATATGAGGCTGTGACCACAAAATAAAAATAGACAAATACAAGAGGTCCTCTGCACTCAACCCATTATCAATATATTTAAGACACCGAGACATTTTGTGCATACAGCTACTAAAAAATGCCTTACCCTTTAAACAAAACAGGGATTGTTTGTCCATATATTGCAATATATTTAAGCTGGCCAATGAATCAGATGCAATTTGAGAGTAGGACTGGCCATATATGGGATGACTTTGACGTACTGTAGTTGGCCAGAGTGGGCACTGGACTAGGGGGTAGCTACTAGTGGGTAGCCTACCCCTAGTTTTGGCCCTGGGACCAGGTGATAATAGATAAATATGGTAGTTGCTATGCAATGCGACCCTAACAACATTGTGGTGATGCTAGGGGTTCTCTTTATGAGGCCTGTACACCTCTGCAGGATGTACCATCAATGTTTTATGATCCAGCAATTTAGGATATATGCCTATCTGCTAATCCAAACTTAAATGTAATTAAAATAAATGGAATTTTTACACCTTTTTTGTACTTTGGTGATTTGGCTAAACTAGGATGATGGGATTTTGAGTCCCCCCCCACACCTAACAATCAGCAATTAAGTAGTAATGTTGTCACTTCTCCTTTGCTTACCTAAGTGAACAACAAGCCCATGCATGCGTTTACTGCAAACTTCATCTACCTTACTACAATCAGTTCAGTTAAAACAATATATCGTTTCTGCTTTGAAGGGTAAGGACACACTAGGCGATTTGGGGAGTTTGCGACTTTGCGGCCACCAATCACCGGCGCTAATCAAACGCGGCAATTCGTTTTCCAAAATCACCCAAAGTTGCCTCACGGGGGACTTCGGAAAACGAATCCCCGGGTGTGATTAGCGCTGGCAATTTTTAATTTTAGCCAGGCGCAGAGTGAGGGAAGGTGTTTGGTGACCACAAAGTCGAGGCGATTAGTTGCCAGGCGACTCAATCTCCCCAAATCGCCTAGTGTGTCCTTACCCTAATAAACCCTGAACACTAGTATACTGATCACTGATCCACATGGGGCCAAATTTACTAACTGCAAAAATTTGTTAGCGACGGCTTCGCAATGCATGGCAACACTTTGCCAGGCGAAAATTTGTTCAAACAATGCTAATTCACTAAAGTGTGAAGTTTCGTCCAGGTCTCCGAAAGCTGGCAAAGTTTCGCTAGCATTACTTTGGCAAGCAACGCAAAGTTTCGTTAGCTTTGCATATGGCAGGAAGTTAATGTTCAATGGACGTATATGTTGCAGCAAATACATTACATTACGCAAGCCTGGGAAACCTTAATAAAAGGAATTATAGTTGTTATATCGCCCTACACATGTGCCCACTCTATAGTTTATGTTTCATATGTTAGGAAATGTAGGGGGGGAAGCTGGGTACCCCCCAAAAAATTTACGATCTTTTGCAGCCTATCACCCTGTAAAAAGGAAAAGCTGCTAGTGTTTTTTGGGACTTACAACTAGTTTCAAATATTTTTTTACAAACTCCTTCGCCTGGTCTGAGGTGTCAAAGACAAGTCTGGCACAAGAGGTAACACTCAGTAAAATCTGCATCTTAGTGAATTGTCAGAGTTGCATTCATTCGCCAGAGTGAATATTTGCCTGGCATTAGAGTGTGAAGCAATGGTAGCATACCTCTCCTTCCCTAGGGAAGGGGCGCCTGCGCTCGCTAGTAAATTGGCGAAGTAACAAAATGCCGTTGGTCACTTCGCCCTTTAGTAAATCTGCCCCATATTATCTTAGCAATTACATACTTTTGCGCCATTTTCAAGGGATATAAGGTTTGAATTTTTTCACTCTGTTGTTACCTTGACAAAGGTCTCAAGGCAGACCAAAACGTTGGAATGACAAACTTTTTCTATTTCTCCATATTTGAATTCCTGTGAGTGCATTGCTTTTCATTATATTCTATATATGTGTGTGTGTGTGTGTGTGTGTGTGTGTGTATGAAATGTGACTTTTTTTTAAATGTACCATTTCCTTTTAATGTCATTTATCTGCACAGTCTGAGGGGCTCTACCAAAAGATGGAGGAGGGGACATCAGCAGGAAGGTAATCACGATCATCCCCGTGTGGTTAGGAGCAAGGCCGGAAGGAAACCAGATTAAATAGGCTGCTGTAACCAACAATAAAAGTAAAATATATGCACAAATATATCAAGTACTGTATATACAGTATAAACAACAGCAAAGAATATCAAGTAAATGATATCCTTATAAAGGGTGCTTATTGATGTCATTGGTTATAATTGGAGCTTAGTGATGTCATTTCTGTCACATGACTCACTGAAATGTGTGTATTATAATAAATAAAGTACCCCCTGTTGCAAAATATGAGGATATCAGAAGTCACCTCGGAGTTTCATGACCTGTATAAAAATGATCGGTCCTCGGCCTTGTGCTTTTATACAGTATGGTCATAGAACTCCTCGGTAACTTATAATAACCTTATATTTTACAAGAGGGGGTACTTAAATTCATTATATATCATTTTCCAGACACAGCATTGTAGGTGTAGAGACGAATACATTTGATTAGCTGCTGGGTATTGCAGTTATTCTCAGTCTGGCACATTTTGATAATTTGTGTTGGTTTCCTGACAAGTCACCTGACTGCCAGAGGTTTTTCTACCCCCTTCTTGTTTTACAATAACTGTCAGACTATCTGCTATTAATTGTAGAGCAGTGGCAGTGCCTGCCCAGCTAAGCCCTGTTCTGTTCCTCCTGTAATAATGAGGCTAATGATGCACTTCTTGCAGCATGTAGTGTAGCACCACAGAGTTTAGAGGCAGCATGAAAACCCCTATGGGCTTTAGGAGCTGCAAATGCCAGCTGCAGGCAGTCAGTGGACTGGGAATTCAATAAATTCTGTAAAGATAAGTTTGGAAATAAATTCCTCTTTTTCACCAGAATCTTCAAATTCACAATCATGCCCTTTATACCATCATATTTTTGTAGTAAAGCAATTCTCTGCCCTCAGGCTAAGACTTTTTAAACAATGGGCCATATTCAATTGAGTGAGAAATAGTGATCATGATTCATCATGCAAGTCATTGATGAGATTCAAAATCAAGGAGAAAAAAAAACTTTTCTCCAAATGTAGTGATGAACGTTGAGAAACGTTTTTCTGAATTGAATTGCATCACAAATTGAATCTCGTCCATGACTTTTCACATGGTAAACCCTTTTCTCATTGAACTGAATCTGGCCCAGTGTAAAACAATACAGTTAATTAACAGAACTATCAAATACAGAAAAGCCTTGAAGGAGAAGTAAACCTCCTGAGCTCAAAAATTCCTCCCCTTTGTTGGACCTCCTCCCCCCCGGCCTACCAGTCCCCCGAGCACATGCTCCAAAGTTGTTACTTTACCCGTCAGTGCAGGTCCTCTCCAGCTGAATTCACAGGCACCATCTTGTCCTGAGTGGTCTTCCTGAATTCACCTGCGTTTGGTGGCGCACGCGCAGTAGGAGGCATTTGCCAGTTCAGATCTACTGCGCATGCGCCGAAAGTCACAAAGTTTTCCAAAAAAAAGAAATCTGAAAACTTTGTGACTTTCGGTGCATGCGCAGTAGATCTAAACCAGCAAATGGGGACGTAGGCTGGGGGGAGGGGGGCCAACACAGGGGAGGGATTTTTTCTTCTCCTTTAAGGTGGCCATACACGGGCCGATAAAAGCCGCCGACAGACAGGGTCGGCAGCTTATTGGCCCCTGTATGGGGCCCTCTGACAGGTTTCCCTATCGATATCTGTCCGAAAGGCCAGATATCGATTGGACGAGACTAAAAATCCAATAGGATCGCGGGTGCAACTGTTCGTTGATGCGGTTCCGCAATCCAACCGCCTGTATTTCCTCACCTTGCCTCATGGCCGGAGCGGCCCTGGGTATTTTATACATGTAATTGCCCCTTGCCATCCTGCCAGGCCTGGACTGGCAATCTATGGGTTCTGGCTGCTGTAAGTTGCCATAGAAAATGACTAAGTGGGCTTGTAGGTGCTGTTTGGGCATTTGTGTACTAGTGCCAAGGCCTATTTTGGATCCCAGTCCAGTACTGCATCCTGCTGTGGGTTCTGGGGGGTATTTATACATGGACTTGCCCCATGCCATCCTGCTGTGGGTTCTGGGGTTATTTATACATGGAATTGCCCATTGCCGTCATACTGTGAGTTCTGGGGGTATTTATACGTGGACTTGCCCCATGCTATTCTGCTTTGGGTTCTGATGGGTATTTATACATGGATTTGCCCCTTGCTATCCTACTGTTAGATCTGGGGGTTATTATACATGGACTTGTCCCATGCCATCCTGCTGTGAGTTTTGGGGGGTATTTGTACATGGAATTGCCCCTTTGCCATCCTGCTATGGGTTCTGGGTGGTATTATACATGGAATTGCACTCTGCTATTCTGCTATGAATTCTGGGGCCATTTATACATGCTACTGTGTTCATCCTTCAGTTTTCATAGTTTTTAATTTATTTGACTTTTCCTTCTGGAGGTCAAATGGGGGTCGCAGAGTAGACCCCCCCCCAGCAGCCCATAAACTATTGTGCTATGGGCTGGATTGCAAAAAAAAATAATTTTTTTGTTATTGGTATTTACTGTATTACTAATCTTCTACTTTGGTCTCTCCTACTCAAACTCCTGTCTCTCATTGAAACCACTACCTGGTTGGGAGGTTAATTTCTACAGTGATTATACTGGAACAGCTAGGGTTAATATGCTAATTGTCCATTTTTATGTATTGGCAGACTGGTGTTTAACATTCTGACTGACATTGATGTTTTGTTAAATGGGTGTGACATTTTGAGTGTGGCATAGCTTTACACACCAGGGTGCGGGGGCCCACCATTCAGCTCTTTGCCCAGGGCCCACCAAGGCCGTAAAATTGGCCCTGTGAATGATGTATAATCTCTGGAAAGGCCTGCAGAATATTTTGGTGCTACATGAATAAAAAATACTACTACTACTATGTGTCATGTGACACAAACTACATCACTGACCACGGATTATAATTGGTGACATCACTTAGAACGATTTAGAAGGATTTTATCAGCTATATATGCCTTTTGTGTATTATACTGCTGAAAATGAGGGTACCTGATCACTGCAAGATCCAAATGACCTGGAGGGTAAGAGTTGCAAATAATAATCACTGACATTTAAATGTAGTTATTGCACTCCTGCTATCTATTTACTCGAGCTATCAGCTTGTGTTCCAGGAGGGATTCTGGGAGTTGGGATTTCTGCCACCTCTGCAGCACACAGTTTGAACCATTTTTATTTTATTTACCAACTAGTTTATCTGTCAGCTGGAATTCTTTGAAGAACCGTTTTTGTTACTTTCTTGGAATTGGAATCATGAATCATATCCATTTGCTGTGGGTTGGGCATCGATGCCTTTATTAGGATTAATCCAATAGGAAGGATTGGAATCAGGGTAACGCAACCCCAGCAGTGCTAAAGTAGCGGATGAGTCACATGTGCGGGGGCTTTAACTCCCTTCCACACAAGAAGCACAGAAGCCACAATCAGAGCCGGCTCTCTGTAATTATCTTAACTGACTGACAGGAAGAATGTGAGGGGGAGGCAGTGCACAGAATCCTAGAGAGATTCAACATATTCAATGTACTTTTTATGTTACGGTTCAGGGCTGCAGGCAAAAAAAACAAATGAAATGAATGTGATCCTTTCAAATTAACTTTTAGTATGATGTAGAGAGCGATATTCTGAGACAATTTGTAGTTGGTTTTCATTTTTCATTATTTGCGTTTTTTTTGTTTATTCAGCACCTGAAGCAAATTGCAGTTTCAACAATCCAGTTGCTAGGGCCCAAATCACCCTAGCAACCAGGCATTGATATGAAAAAGGGAATTAGAATGTGAATAGGGGAGGCCTAACTAGAACAATGAGTAATAAAAAGTAACAATAACATACCTCCCAACTGTCCCTTTTTCAGAGGGACAGTCCCTCTTTTGACAGCTCAACCTGCAGTCCCTCATTTGTACTGGAAAGTCCCTATTTTCTCTGCACTGAACAGCCAGAAAAGCACCCTTGAGAATCTGCTTCATATACAGTCAATTGCTACTCTGTTTCCTCACCTCTGACCTCTGGACTGTTTCATTTGTTCAAAAAGCATTGGCAGCCACTGTTTAGTTACCTAAATCCTAATATGACGTAATTACACAGCATAGAATGTCATTTGGAATTCAGGCTATTTTAATTAATGCACTTGCTATTTATGCTGCAAGTGGTTAATGTTTATATAGTAATAATGGGAAGAAGCAGCTTCAGACTAAAACATTTTCACATAAGCAGTATTTCTACCTTTTAATTCTACTTATGTGGTTCCACTTCCCCTTTCCAGCAGTAGACGCAGTTAGGTGGTTAGACAAGAAGACAATATTGCTTCATTATGAAAGTTGTCTAGAATTTGTTACAGTGAGCGTGCCTCTTTAGAAACCACCCAAGTCTGGCACAGGAAAGAGCTGCTGAGGAGGGAGCCAGATGAGCTCAATTGCCAAGCCTTTTGGTTGATTTTGTTTAAATGCAATATCAAATGAAATATCTGGGTTTCACTTGTATCTCTGTTACTTAAACCCAGGAATACTCTTGGATTTGACACAGAAGGGGAAACCCATAGCAGGATCTGCTATGTTTCAGTATTACTCATTCAAATTCCACCCACCCTCAATAATAAGTGGGAAACTGAAGCCTAAGTGAAAGCCTTTATTGACTGAGCAGATGAAAAAGTGCAAGCTTTCAAGGTTCTAAAGGCTAAATTAAATGGGGGATTGTGTAGTGTAGTTCAGATTGAATCCTACAAATAGGATGCAGTAGTGCAGGTCAAAATATAATTGATTCATAGGTCAATTGGCGAGATTTGGTCTTTGATGTGCCCATTGGAAGGGAATGCTGCGTCTACATCCAACAAGATCAAATCTAATGGAGTCTGAGGGACTTTTTTCTCTCATTGAAATACATTTACTCTGATGCAGGTGCATAAACAAAACGCACCATCCGACTTTAGGCCTTATTCAATTCCATGAGAAAATGCTTTGAGGTTTTGAGTGAGATTTAATTTGAGGAAAAACTTTTTCTCCAAATCCAGTTCCATTTTTTTTTCTCAACAGCATTTTCATGTGATAAATCGCCAGATTCTATTCAATGAGATAAAGGTTTATTGTGTGAAAAGTCATGGACCAGATTCAATTTGAGAAGCAATTCGATTATGGAAAAACTTATCTCACTGTTTATTAACTGAAAACTCTATGAAAGTCTATGGGGAAAAAAGCTAGAATTTAATTTGGAGAAATGTTTTTTTCTCCTCGAATTGAATCTCGTCCATGAAGTTTCATGTGATATAACTGGAAAACTTTTTCCCACTGAATTGAATCTGGCCCAAAGAGTGAGATAAATTTTCCTCAATTAATTGCATCTGGCTCTATGAGAAAATCTGAAACTGAATTGGGAAATAAACTTGAATTTGAATCTAGCCCTTCATCTGATCCAACTTGCAATACAGCCGTGGGGTCAGATTTTGTAGCGTTCCACAACATTTCTTGTTGTTGCATGATAATATTTTTAATTAATCAAATAAAAGGTATCAACCTCATGGCACACACTGTAATGTTTAGAATGCACAAGAAACATGAATATTCTATGAACTATATGTAATATCATTAGATCTAATAGGTGACTGGTGATGTTTCTGTCCCATAACTCACTGAAGCTTTATTACAATAAATAATGTACCCCAATGATATTAGAAGTCACCTTAGAGTCCCATCATCATATAAAAGCACTAGACCTTCAGCCTTCTTTCATGGAACACTTTGGTGACTTACAATATCCTTATATTTTACTGTACTATGTATATTTTTCACTGTATCGTTGGACTTCCTCTATGGCAGTACTGTCCAACTTCTCTGTTACAGAGGGCTGAAATTTTTCTGACCTACATAGTGGAGGGCACGATAATGGAAGCCTGTGTTCACCACATGTTACCGAAAGACCATGTCCAAATTAATAGTTTGTGGTAGCACACCAAAATAAAAACAAATGGTTTGTGCTCATTGCAGGGATATCACTCATTGATCATATGTGAAAAATGTTGTTATACCCTTAAATCCATATGCCTCCTCTTCCCCTGTGGATAACAGAGCACCCCAGCACAGGCTGAGCAGGGCACACAGGGAACATAGGCAAGGCAGAATACAGCAGGAGACAGAGAAACCCATCAGGGCCACTCTAAGATGTACTACATACAGTGACACAGTGCTGGTTCCCCATTAGCATTTTTAATAAAGTGTGAACAGGTGAACAATGTGGGCAGTTTCAGTCTGGGTATCAGGTGTGAACAGTACAGGGCTTTAGGGCTGTGAACAATAGAGGTGTTACAAGTGTGATGCAGGGATTCATAGGTGTGAACAATACAGGGGATTAGTCTGAATTTAAACAATGCATGGGCTAGTTAATCTCTGTAGTGATACCATTTAAAGTTTACACATGGTAAGCAAACACAGTGTTTGGACAGGCCTGCTCTATGGTCATGGAACTCCTCCTTGGCTCCCTTATATTTTGCAGTAGGATGTACAGTATTCTCTACATACATAATGCCCTGAAGATGTAGATGTATTGTGAACGCAATACACCCCTGAAACATCTACCAGTACCTATGTGTGTTCAAAACACAGATGTGCCTACAACTGGTTAATTCTGACCATACTTTTGAATTGGCAATTTAGGCCAAAATGAATATTTAATTTGAAACTAAATGGCGCATAGAAAGCAAGGTAGTGTGTAAGCGAGTCAATCCCTATTGCCCTCCATTCAAGTGAAAGGCTTTTGGCCCATTGGTTTAGAGTAGTTGAGTCAATCTCTGTATGGTTGCCCTTAGCTCTTACAGACTCCAGGCTCATTCTCTATTAAACGTGCACAGTGTGACTATATATTTATTAATTTAACCTATTATTCAGTGGTAACCTCAGAAGCAATTGTCATCCATTCAAAAATATGTGTGGAGTGTAGTATTACTTCTTTAAAGGCACATATGGGATATGGAATTTATTTTTGCATTGTAAATCCATATAGGGGAAACAAAATATTATCTCAAATCTTTGCTTAGTGGTAGAAAATGGATAGATGTGCCAGTGCAGAGGACCTTGAATTAGTTACCTTCACTAGTAAGTAATACTTCCTGTATATTAAATGCATTCATGCCATCTAAAAAAAAATAGTTACCAGTAAATGTTCAGATTTTGTTTCCATTGGTTTGTGGCTTTAAACTGTTTGAGGTTTTGCTGCTGTATACAGAGAGAGAGAGAGTTATAATAGGTTGATCACCATCACTCCATTATTGTCTCCCCCCACACACAGTGACTATGCAGCATTTTCAGGTGCTTTCAAGTGATTTTGGGGACAGTTAAGGCCAAATGCTAAATAATACCCGTTACTTACATTCTAATCACTACATGTCCTGTATATCTATTCATCAGGAATAGGTGACACAGCGCTACGAAATATGTTGGCGCTATAGAAATACATGTTATTAATAATAATAACGCAGGATTTGTTTGATTGTCATGGACTTGGAATGAAGGTGTCACAAGTCAGCTGGGTTAATATTATCCAGTGGTTGTGGCTTAGGGTGAAAATATGCACCAAAACCAACACTACTGTTGTAATTAAGTAGTGACTTCAGGAGTGTGGCTATATATGGACATTGCCTGGTTGCAAGTTTTTATAAAGGAACTGGGTAGAATTTTTCCTTAGAAATACACTGAATCCAGGATTCAATTTGGAATTGACTATATCTTTATTGTTCAGCTGAACCGAATCTGAACCAATAAAGGGGTAATTCACCTTTAAATTAACGTTTAGTTCTAGAATGGCTAATTCTAAGCAACTTTTCAATTACTCCTCATTATTTATTTGCTATAGTTTTTGAATGATATGCCTTTTATTCTGTCTCTGCAAATTGAAGCGCTGCTGATTAAAAAGCTAAATAACTCAAAAACCGCAAATAATAAAAAATGAAAACCTGCAAACTATCAAAATATCAGTCTCTACATCATACTAAAAAATACTTTAAAGGAGAACACCCCCCTTTAAAGTCACATAACTTTTCAGCTCTGGACAAATGAAAATGACCGATTTTTGCTCAGAGATAATGCTTTTTTTATGGCTTGGGCTCCGTTTTATATTAGGCCAAATCTTTTGTGTGGGTATGCTGTGTTCAACCAAATCCAAAAACTATGTATTTGGTGCCTCCCTAATTTACATTTGCTCTTAAAAGCATAAGGAGTGATTTACAACTTGCAAAGCAGGGTGTTAATTGCAAAACACAGGCTCAATCGGTCAGGTTTTCGCACATTTTGCCCTGCCTTGTATGTTAGATAAAGCACCACAGGTCTCTGTGCTCCTTCAATGAATAGAGTGCTGCATATATTTGGCACCACTGTATTCATGAGGGGCTGGGGAAAACATTCAGGTTTCCCTGCTCAATAATGTAACTATTAGCGCCAGAGCCTCCCCCCTCCTGCACATAGTTTTTAGCACAGATTTGCAATGGAGTGAGTGTCAAGAGGGTTGTAGGCCCGGGTGCAACCCCCCCCTGGTAGTTCCGCCCTTGTCCCCCTCCTTATCTGAACCCTAAAGCTGGCCATAGACATAACAATTACGATCTTTCTCGGAAAAGATCTTTCCAAGAAAGATCGTTCGTTGCTGAATCGTCAGATATACAGGTAGAAACAATAGAATTCTACTTGTATCTGACGATTCAGCACTAACAATGGCCGATGTTAGAGCTGCTTTCAAAGGCATCCAATCAAAATTTTCCGCCCAGCCCGATCAACCAGCTGACCAATATCTTAATCTTCTGACGATATCAGTTGGCTCATGTCCCACCATACACGCACCGTATATCGTACGAAAATTAGTTTCGTACGATATTATCTGTGCGTCTATGGCCACCTTTACTGGCACGTCATTAGTAGTTAGGTAGTTGGGGAATGTTGGTGGGTATAGGCTGGCATTGAGCCCTGTACGTATCTGACGCAAGGTTCAGAGTGCAGCCAAACCCCAGAAGTACCTTTTGTACTTTAATCCAGAAATATACCCCATATGTCTAAATACTGTTTCACATAGAAACAAGGAAACAAGCAGTTGCTCTTCAGGATATTTTTTGGAATGCTTTTGGATTTAATCATTGACTTTTCAGTAATAATTAATAACTTTTAGCCTTCAACCTACCACTGAAGGAATTTGGTTCCCAAAAGGGCTTCACATACACCATTTATATCCCACATAAATGTATCTTATAAGATCAACTGAAGCATTCCCTACTCATGCACACATATGCTTCCAGTAGAAAATAGATCTGTTTCCATGGCATTGAAGTACAGTTCTGTGCACTTTCATTTGCAGTGAGTCACACTTATTGGAACTCAACCCATAGAACAGATATTGTTTTACTATGGAATTCATTTGTATGGAACAAAGGAAGCAGAGCAAAAAGACGGGGAACCAGACATGGGGTAGGCGACAAAGCAGGTACGTGTCTGGCGCCCCCCAGCTTTGCGCCCTAGGCACGTGCCTACTCTGCCTACCCCTAGTTCCAGCCCTGGTACAAGCTGATCCAGGGACTGGGCTGATTGCCATCTTGAAGTCTGGAAGGACTTTTCCCCCTCTGAGGCAAATTGGAGAGGCTTGAAATTGGTGTTTTTTTGCTTTCCTCTGTATCAACTAGCAGTAAGGCAGTTAAAATAGAGTTAACTTGATGAATTTGTGTTACTTGTAAATAAATCCTTGGGTCTTATAATAAACTACATTTTAATATTAAGTATGTTTGCACAATGGTTATTATTTTGCAAGAGTTTGGGGACTAAAAAAATGCTGTGGGTCCAATAATTGATGGCTTTGCCTGTGAACAGGTTGCATTATATTATTCTACAATGTGTGGACTTGCTAACATGCCACTGGCTAGTCTTCCTCCACTGGGGCATGTGTGAACCAGTCCATTGTGGTGCTTATGCAGCCGTGTAAGATGTTATATTAATTGCATGTGATGTCATAAGATTAGATGTAATTGTGTTGTGATGTCATTGCATCAATACAACAGACATGTCGTGGTTTCTTATGGCTTGCTGTTTGTATCTGCCCTATCATATATTGTTGCTTGAGCTGATTTTTTGGGTGTACTATGTCAGACTGATTTCCAATTAGAACATAATAATGCATGAAAGTGTATTCTTTTCAATTCTTCACCCCCACAATGTCAATATTTATTCAAGAAGGAAGAAAACAAATCTTTATAATCTGGTTATCCTGTATTTTTTTACTCTGACATCTAGTGGCCAGTTAGTGGAGATCAGAAATAATTGATTTCCTACATTAAAAAACTGAACTCACTGTAAGCATTCAGGTTCCCTTTCCATGTAAATTTAATGAAGAAATTGCTCAAAGCAAAGCAAATGGACAAAAGTTTACAAAGAAAATTTTCATTGGTGTATGCTACAACCACCTTGTATAAGTGACTAGAATGAAGCCCGTCTACATTTACAATTAGAAGCGGCTTCACAACTAGGTCAATTTATTATTATGTGTGACTTCAATTATCCAGACCAAAATATATAGTATTAAGTGGGAGCACTTACCGACGCCAGATTCCTACATGTAGGCCGCGATCCCAAGCAGCGAGGAAGCTTCTGTAGAATAGTATAACACGGAGCACCAGTGGAAAAAGTGATAGTTAAAAATATCAAAACTTTATTGGATCAATATTAAAAAAATCCATCATTAGGGTGTGCAGACATTAACAGGGTTAGCCGCTCAACGCGTTTCGTGGCTTCCCGCCACTTCATCAGAAGCAACCAAAAAAACTCAACACAGACTATTTAAGTACTTAAAGTGACCCACACCCAGAAATATGTAAATTAACCCCAACCTCGGACTTCCATGGGGGATCCTGAAGTGGATTCCCCTATCAGTGATATGGGTAATAAATTTGTCAGCACGGACTTTAACTTTGGATTAACTTTCTCTCCTTTCTAAGGGACTAAATTTTATTCCTGAGACTAAATGTGACATTTTCTCTATGATTCTAGACTTGAATACGTTTATACATACTCTAACCTTAAAACGCCATTTTTCATGCTTGGCAGGGGATATTGAATCTAATCAATTGCAGGAATGTGTTGTGGATAATGGTAATGTCATTGTGGAGAGTTCTGGGGAATCGACAGTATATCCTGTATGTCTAGACCAAAACAGAAATGAATAACCAGATTCTCCCAATAGGATCAAATCAAACAAACCCCAACTATGTTTTGGAATAGAAGACCCTTTTAGGCTCTGGAACAGTTTCACAAAGAGTTTCCACATAAAAACTTAATGAGATATGATTATTTTTATATTATTTTTTCATGAACTGATTATGTCACTCTTAGGAACCATTTCTAAAAAAATAACAAACAAAAATATATAAATAATCTTACAGCCTGTATTAATTTAGCCATCTTCCTCTGATTATACACTTACCAGGACTCTAATTAGACATGAATTGCAGCCCAAAAGTCCTGCCTATCCAGAAGATTACTGGTAGATTTTGTTACAAGAAAGATAATGTAATCACAAATATTTCTGTTCCATACCCATTATTAGCTTAATCCTGCTGTAATAGAGATCAGTTAGTCCATTTCCTTTGTTAATTGTAACCAATCATAGTTTAGTATTTGCTAGTCATGGTTAGTTACTAGTCTTGCAAACTTTGCACCTATAATTTAGTTCATAGGATTGGTGCACACTGCTTGTTTGTCTTTCCAAATAAAGAACACTCTTGTGTATATATCATTACATATATCAACACTCTTGTGTGTGATCAAGTTGGGCCTTCCGACCATGAAATAGCCATGTCCACTGCTTCACCAAGAACATTTGTGTGAGACCTTAAACTCCATCATATCTGTACATACATGTCAATGACACATATATTTTGAGCTATTAACAGAAATAAGCAAGATAGAGGGATAAAGGTAAATAAGAACTTTGGAGGCGATTGTGTATCTGGTTAAAGTTGGCACATGTTCCCAAACACTGATCAACAATACTAGGATACATAAAACTTCCTTTAATACAGCTTATGACATAAATAGCAGATATCATATAAATTATACAGCTATAGGCTAAACCTGGAACTTTATGAAGCTATTATGCATGGCAAGATAAATGCTGTTCCATATGTCAGAATGTATAGCGGTAGGGTTAGAGTTTAGCAGAACGGTAACTAGTTCTTAACAGCCTTCATCAGCTGTGAGCACTCCAACTCATGAAAATGGTACTGTATTTGGGCTTTTATAAAAAAATATACAGGTACTGTATGGTTATGCAGAATGCTCTGGGGTTTTCTGGAAAACAGATCTTTCTGTAATTTGGATCTTCATACCTTATGTCTACTAGAACATTTTTTAACATTAATTAAACCCAATATGGTGGTTTATATTTCTTCCAAGGACTGATTATATCTTAGTTTGGATCAAGTACATGGTATAGCTTTATTTTTATTATTATTATTATTATTATATTAGAGAAAAAGGATATATATATTTTTTTAAACTGTGGATTATTTGGATAAAATAGAGTCTATGGGGCAAATTCACTAAAGTGCGAAGCGTCTAACGCAA
>CM044433.1:146077036-146093021 GCA_024363595.1 Xenopus borealis | reverse complement strand
CTCAGGAGAAGTGATAACAAGGAGACTGACTTGGGTGCTGAACCACTCAAGGTTTGTTGATGTTGTTACTACAGATACACCAATAATTCCTATCAATGGTTACCTACATTCAGTGCCTACATTTTATAGGGTTTTGAGACTCATCTCCTTACATACATATGGAATTCACAGTGGTATGTGGACCCATGAGTGCAACAGCAGACTCTTTAGGTGTTAATAAGGACTAGTGTGAATAACGTGCTGCTTAATGTGTTAATGTTGTAAAAAAAACAATAATAGGTGCAAATGGGTACAGATATGGAGTGAGGACATAATACATATATGTAGGATTGTCAGAGTAATTAAAGGCTCAGTGAATCTTTCTCCCCGTGACAGTACACATGTGGGGTAGTTCAGTTGTCCATGTGTAGGCTCTAGCTACTGCCTCGGTGAATAAAGCAAATATAAGGCGTTTGCAGTGCATCTAAAGCTGTATAAATTGCTGTACACTTACCCGCAGTGAGATTTCTCAGTTCTATTACAAAATAGATGTAATGTATTTTTTTTTTCCATTAGCGTTTGTAACACCCTTCCATTTAATTATTCCTGCTGTTTTGCAACATTTTTAGCACTCTGGTTGCCTTGACAACGGAATAAAGAGGTAAAATTAAGACTACAGAAGTCTGACCGTTTCAGCATCACTTCCACAAGTTTAAGAGGAGGTACACAAGTTAACTCCTTCCTACGATGGTACTTATCTATTGGCATGGAATCCCCACGTACAAGTGTCTATATGTCAGATCAGTAGATGTTGTATATTTGATAGGGGTTAGCAGAGCCGTAGAGGGTTACTCTAAGGCTGATCAGTAGTCAGTTTCTGTTGATTATTTGCACTAAATAAAACTTGTTACTACACTGAACCCTTTAAACGATTTGGAAAGGGTCACGCCTTATTCCTGTTGTGTCTTTACATTGTAAACTATTTCCAAACTTTTCCTTGAGAACAGAAGAAGGAATCATATCCATCATATCCATCAATATAAGAATTTATAAAAATCTTTATGCCAGCCCCTTCACCTTTATTGTTACACAGTTAATTTGGGATGAAAAAAGAAAATAGTTCATCATACCTTCCAAATGTATCACATACAGTAGACAAACTGACCTATCTAGACTTATCTCATATGTATAAACTGTATGTACCAATCTCTATACTAAACTAACTGTAGATCTTAAAGAGGGACTATCACAAAAATGAAAGTTTAATATAAGCTTCATCGTACCAAAATAGGAAATTCTCTAACTATATTCAATTAAAAATTCTGACCCATTTCTGAAATAATCAAGTTATTTCCCTCTCACAGTATCTGTTTCTCTTCATGTGTTATTTATGCAAGGCAGAACCTTTTTTGTGTTAATAACCACTAAGTGACAATGCCTAGAGTTACAAAGCTTGTCATTCACAAAACTCCCCACATTCCTCTCAATTAAAGTTGACCCCAAAAGTGTACAGATGAGCTTGTGCACGCACAGACAAGCCAAGGGTGTGTGCACATGCGCAGAAGAGTGCAACATCCAGGAAGTAGGGAAACAAGGGTCTGAACTAGGGGCAAAGTGGAAGAAGAGGTACGGCCTGGCGCCCCTCCACCTTTGCGCCCTAGGCACGTGCCTCTTCTGCCTACCCCTAGTTTCGGCCCTGCCAAGTACAAATATGTTCCAGACCAATATCCCTTAATTAAATCAGAAACCTTATTTGTGGCACTATATGAAATGTGTTAGAGAACCTCATCTTGTGTCCCCAACATCATTAAACAAATGCAGTTACCAGAGTTTAAACTGCTTTTACACCACTTGCATCTTGCTCCTTCTTTAATTAATGGGCCCAAATAATTTCAGGGATATTACAGAAATGTCATTATACAAACATGCTTCATGCTTTATTTTTTCAAGTTGGGGCCCTACTAGACCTGCTTTGTCTGTGGCCCTTTGCTCTAAAACTTCAGCCATACCTACCTGAAGTGGAATAGGAATCTCACTCATGAGAACAAAAACAGAAGGGGTGCTACATCTTTGGCAATGGAAGCAAATACAGCAATAACGTGAAATGATATCCCTGATTACCTTGGTAATTGAACGGACAAATTGGAAACATGTTTTGCTTTCATGCTTGCAGAAAAGTCACTGGAGTGATCTTACATTAGTTTATCTTTAAATCCCACCTTGAAAATAGCAGTTTACGCCTCAATGCTGCAACCACAGGTCTCCCCAGTTGCTAGGATACAAAGTGTTTTACCAAACAAAGTAATTTTGCATGAAGGCAGTTGCACGGTAGCTTCATTCTGTAAAATGTAGCATGGCTGACTCAAGAACGAGGATTCCGTTTTTCATTGTCTAGTCCTCTGGAAATACATACTGAGCATTATATCACATTTTTACATAAAACTTTACTTTGGCTTTAGTAGAACAATCATTCTGTGTCTTAATTAGTGATGGGTGAATTTATTCGCCAGGAGAGAATTTGCTGCAAATTTCCATTATTCGCTGCTGGCGAATAAATTTGCTAAACGCCAGTGAAAATTCACTGGCGTAAAAAAAAACACCGGGTCGAAATTGACCCAATGTGCATCATAAACGATGCGACGCACGTCAAAAAATGTGGAGCGACTCGTTTCACAAATTTTTCACCAATTCGTGAATTTCGAGAATTTATGGCGAAGCGAAACGGGATAGATTCACCCATCACTAGTCTTAATGTTATATTGCTTTGCAGATAAAGCTGACATTTTATAAAAGAAAGCTATAGTTATAGTATAGCAATGTTATCCTGACAATTGTGTCCAAACCCAAACTCCCTGGCCTTCAGCGTGCTATAAGTTCGGTGCTCAATGATGGACGTATCGGCATCTTCCCAATCCAATAGGTACAAAATTCAAAGGCACATGTGGCAGGTGCAAGCAGGACATTTCAGGGTAAAACCCCTTTGTCAAGCAACCCTGAAATGTTGCTTTGTTCACTATTCAAATTTCAAGAACTTGACCCTGCTTGCACCTGCCACAGCAAACCCGAAATGTTGCTTTGTTCACTATTAATTTGCAAGGGCTTTACCATGCTTGCACCTGACGTGTGTGAATTTTGTACGCATGTTATCCTGAGCCATTGTGTGTTTGAGAGTATGAACAGCTAGTGACACAGGAGGGGGCATGGTGTAAAGTACAACATTTAAGTGCAAAGCTGCACTACCATTAGCATCCAGAGGATCAGGTCCAAAAATCTAAGCTTTCAGCATGAATGCAGTGATGTGTGCTTTTGGGGAGCTCTATTCTAGACCCCCACCCTATCTGAACCCACCCATGGGTGGGAAGGGAAATTAGTTGATTTTTTTTTAGTTGAAGTAAAAATAGTTTCCTCACTGTGTCCTTTCGTGCCCCTAATTTGCATATGCAAATTAGGATTCCGATTCGGGTCGGTATTCGGCCAAATCTTTCACAAAGGATTCTGGTATTAGGCCGAATCTAAAATAGTGGATTTAGTGCATCTCTATAAATACACCACTGGTTTTCTCTAGCAGAGGCCAATGTTCTGCACACTGTGTATATGCTATACATATGTGTATGTGTATATTAGCTTTGGCCCCTTTCGTATGTGCACTTCTATTGTATCACCCCTTCAAACTATGGAAAGGGAAATTTAAACACCAGGGGCGAGAAAGGAATACAATAAAACAATACAGGTATGAGCTACGTTATCCAGAAACCCATTATCCATAAAGCTCAGAACTTTTAAAAAAAATATTTCTATGTAATAATAAAACAGTACCTTGTACTTAACCATAACTGAGGCAAAACAATCCTATTGGGTTTAATTCATATTTAACCATTATTTTAGTACACACGGTATGGAGATCCAAATTACAGAAAGATCCCTTATCCTGGAAAACCCCAGGTCCCAAGCACTCTGGATAATAGGTCCCATACCTGTGAGATAAAAATAATGAAAGAAATGGACAATAGAGGAAACACAACACAGAGAGGTTGACTAAACAGAGAGGAATAATATATACCATTCAATACCAGGCATTTTACTCCTGTATGTTTACTAATGAGCTGCCCTGCAGCCAATTGAGAAGTCTATTGATTTGCATTGTGTAGCCATTATAACATATTGATACATATATTTGTTCTGACAGGACAGTTGAAAAGAAGGTACATGATTATTTCAGCAGCATTTTTCTAGATCATTCGTTTACAGCTCTGGCTAATAAACTGTTGGATCCCACCTTGTGTGGTGCGTCCTAAAGCGGGGCCTGTTGCCCACGGGTTGGGTGAGTTTGGACTAACTTTCACTCAATGTTTGAACCAATCTTACAGTGTCTCTCTTCTGCCTCTGTGAGTGTCTTTTTATACTCTAACACCTGTGTGTCCCACCCATTTCCATGATAGATCTATATATTGGGAAATCCAAAGGATTAGGATCAGTATGGGTGTGGGTGGAATTTAAAAAAATAATGAATGTACATTGCAAAAGTACTTAGAACAGGACTCTCATTAATTTTACATTCACTTATTTGTAAGGTTTACTTATCCTTTAAAGTCATACAAACTTACCAAGACCAGAGGGATTGAAGAACCAGGAGTGGCATATCTATATCTATATGTGACACTACAATAAGTGTAGAGTTTAAAGGGAAACTGTCATTGGAAAACATGTTTTTTTTTATTTTTTTAAACGCATCAGTTAATAGTGTTGCTCCAGTAGACTTCTGCACTGAAATCCATTTCTCAAAAGAGCAAACAGATTGTTTTTATATTCAGTTTTGAAATCTGACATGGGGCTAGACATATTGTCAATTCCCAGCTTCCCCTGGTTATGTGACTTGTGCTAGCACTTTAGGAGGGAACTGCTTTCTGGCAGGCTGTTGTTTTTCCTTCTCAATGTAACTGAATAGTACGCAGTGGGACATAGGTTTTACTATTGAGTGCTGTTCTTAGATCTACCAGGCAGCTGTTATCTTGTGTTAGGGAGCTGTTATCTGGTTACCTTCCCATTGTTCTGTTGTTAGGCTGCTGGGGGGAAAGGGAGGGGGTGATATCACTCCAACTTGCAGTACAGCAGTAAAGAGTGATTGACGTTTATCAGAGCACAAGTCACATGACTTGGGGCAGCTGGGAAATTGACAAAATGTCTATCCCCATGTCAGATTTCAAAATAAAATATAGAAAAATGTTTTTGCTCTTTTGAGAAATGGATTTCAGTGCAGAATTCTTCTGGAACAGCACTATTAACTGATGCATTTCGAAAAAAAAGTTTTTTCCCATGACAGGATCCCTTTAAATACATTGTACACTAGACACTTTCCTATCACAATATTACAATGTATGTCCAAATACCAAATGACCTGTATGTTTCTAGATAAGTTTAATTATTAATAATGTTATAGGTTACGATCTATATAGATAGGCAGCTAGAATGTTGCATGTTGGACATAACTGAACTGCACATAGCTTCATGTGTACAATGTACATAAGATAAGCATGCCCTGTGGGTGTCCCTGGCTGCTAGTACTAGTCAGTATATGTACGTATAATTTGTAGGGCCATTGCTGTGGTGTGTCTAGTCAGTAGTATAACTAGTATATATGTATCATGTAAGCATACCCTGGCTGATAGTAGGTCAGTGGGGCCAATATTACTCATGTAAGCAATACCTGTGTGTATGTCTGGTCAGCAGAACTCATACAGTTTGTGTATCATGAGAGCATTTCCTGTATGTGGTTTTGTAGGCCAATAGTACTAGTTCAGTGTATGTAGTATGTAATCAGGGTCACAACTTTGGGGGCCTAGGCTCCCCTGTGTAAAACATTCTGGGCCCCCTCTGTGATTTTGTGCAGGACAAAGGCATTGCAGATGACACACAATTTTGCTCCCATTGCCGGTCACCCATGAACTTCCCCCTGGCACAAGATTGTGGGTGAGTAGTGATGGGTGAATCTTCTTCAAAATACATTGAAGTCTATAGGTGTCAACATTTTTTTTTGTTGTGCAATTTTTTTCACCCATTGGCATCTATGGGTGTCATTCTTGTGGCTGAAGATTTTCAGTCACCACTACCCTGATTACTAAGGAAGCATACCCTAGCCACAAGGTAATATGTTAGCATGCTTTGCCTGGCCAGTAGTATTAGTTCAGTATATATCATGTAATCATGTGTCTGGCAGGTAGTTCTAGTACAGTACATGTAATATGTAAGCATGTTAAGGGCGTGTATGACCAGCAGTACTAGTACAGTGTGGGGCCTATATATTATGCTGTGTAAAGAGTGGCGTGAAGCATTACTGGTGATGTTGCCCAGAGTAACCAATCAGCAATTAGATTTTAACAATTAGAAAACAAAAGCAAAGGTCTTATTGGTTCATATGAGCAACAAGACCGTTAATGTTTCACTCCACTTTTTACCCATCATAATAAATCAATACGTATATGTAACATATAAGCATGCTGTGGCTGTCAGTGTGTCTGGACGTTAGTAATTGTACAGTATATATTAATTATGTAATCAGGCTGTGGCTGTGTCTGTCAGTACTACAAGTACTATATATGTAACATGTAAGTATGCTGTGGGTGTGTCTGACCAGTAGCAATAGTACAATATATATGCAGGGGGGGTAACTACAGAGGAAGCAGACCCTGCGGCTGCAGGGGGGCCCAGGAGCTATAGGGGTCCCATGAGGCCCTAATTCATATACAATTACAATAAATATTGGTAAAATAGGTCAACCACTGGACGTTTTGGGGGCCTAAAAAATAATTTGCTGTGGGGCCCAGTAAGATCTAGTTATACCACTGTATATATGTATATATATATATTTGTATAATTTAATCATGTTGTGCCTGTGTCTGGCCAGTAAAGCATGTACAGTACATGTAACATGTAATCATGATGTGGCTGTCAGCGTGTCTGGCCAATTATGCAAGTTCAGTATACCAAAAATGATGTAAGCATGCCGTGACTTTGGGTGTCTGGCCAGTAGTACGGTATATGTAACATGTAAGCATGCTGTGGCTGTGGGTATGTCTGGTCAGTAGTACTAGTACAGTATATGTTACATACTGTGGCTATCTCTGGCCAGTAGTACTAGTACAGTATATGTTACATACTGTGGCTATCTCTGGTCAGTAGTACTAGTACAGTATATGTTACATACTGTGGCTATCTCTGGTCAGTAGTACTAGTACAGTATATATCTCAATGTAATCATGATGTGGGTGTGTCTGGCTAGTAAGGTAAGTACAGTATATGTAACATGTAAGCATGCTGTGGCTGTGGGCGTGTCTGGCCAGTAAAAGTGGGACATGGCTATAAGTATGTGTAGCAAGCAGGGCATGTCCCGAGGTTGGGGGAGGGCATAGAGAAGAGCAGAGGGCTGGGCAGGAGGTAAAGGTCTGGCACATGTACAAGCAGTGTCTGGGCAGCAGTCAGAGTGCTTGGGGTTTGTGCAGGTTGCCATCCAGAAAAGCCGCACACGAGTACAAGCTCCTCCTCTTCTCTCAGTAGGATGAATAGCTGGCTCCAGTCCTAAATAACGAGCTCGGGAGTTTGATTGATGAGCGATTTAAGCGCAAGATTGCTTCCTTCTTCTTCCTCCTCCCCGTAAGCAGCAGCAGCGATGCCATGCACTGTGTGAGTGTAGGAAGGAGCAGGAAGAAGCGCAGAGTGCGTGACTGTGTGATCTGCCATCTCTATGTAACCTGCTGCCAGAGGATCGGCTGCTCACACTCACACTCACACTCACACTCAGCTCCCCGGGGACACGCACTATGGTGACACCTGCCCACTCTCATCGCCTCCTGGAACAGCAGGTGAAATGCGCAGGAGCTGCCAGTCGCTTCAGCAATGAGCAAATCAACTGCCGCTGCCTGACTATGAGCCGTCGCCTCTAATCGCCCACTGCCCGTCCCTAGTAGTGAGCCTGGTCGTGTCGCACAGCGCTGCCTTACAATGGATGTGTAGAGTCAATGGATGTGTAGAGTCGGGCGCTGGAGCAGCCGCAATCATCAGCCGCAGCCCGGGCTATCTGCGCATCTACTTCCCGTGGCCCCATGAGCAGAGGAGCCACCCTCCAGCGCAGGACCACCTACCACATCTCTCTCACTCTGGTCAAACTAGAGGCTGTAGGGGAGGAAAAGAAAGGGGAGAGCAGAGAAGTCTATCGGAGACATGACACCCCTTCTCTCAGCAGCACCCCCGGGCTGGCCCATTGCCTCTCTCTGGACAGGGAATTCCCAGATGTCTGGCTCTGGAGTGGGCCCGATGCCGGTTCCAGGGTGAGAGATCAGTCCGGTTCGGGGGTCGGTCCAGCAGTGTCAGGCGATGGCTCTGTCGCAGGGACAAAGGTGAGAAGCAAGGTGAGCAGGAGCCAGAGCCAAGCGCCCAGCAAGGCAACTTTCTCAGTTCATGGACACACTACTACTCCCGGCTCTGCAGTGAATCGACCCCTACCCAAAGGAACCGCGCTTCCTACATCTGGACCTAAAGGGAGCGGTACCGCCAGCTCCGCAACACCCAGCCCAGCAGCTTGTGCCTTAGACTCCCGGGCACATACCGCCGCTGACTCCCGGGCACATACCGCCGCTGACTCCCGGGCACATACCGCCGCTGACTCCCGGGCACATACCTCCGCTGCTGGGGAACCGGGGAGCAAAGGCATTTTCACAACTGCCGCCCTGGTACCAGGGAGTGAAGAGGCCACCAGCTCTCCCAGCATTGGAACATCGGCACCGGGACCCAAGTCCAGCAATGCATCGGCGACGTCTCGCACAGCTCCCCAGTGTACATATAACCGGCCCTCCAGTCATGCAGCCCCTGCACCTGCTCACCGACACAATGGCACCTCTCATCCTGCTGCCTTGGCATTCACAGATACAAAAGATGGCACCCCTTGCCTTTCAGCCCAGGCACCTACAGCCAAGGGCAGTGGCACATCATACCCTGCAGGCTTGGCATGTATTGCAAAGGACAGCAGTGCATCATATATGCCATCCCAGACTCCTAAAGCTAAGTACAATGATACCCCATGTCCTTCAGCCTCATTACCCTTCCCTTCAGACAGCTGCCCACCAGGCCCTTCAGACCCTCATCCCTCAGCTAAGGAAAGTAGCACATCAGGCCCTTCACTAAGATTAGCAAGTCCAGTTTCCAAAACCAAGGATGTCCACACACCTGGTCTTGCAGCCTCAGCTAAAGACACTGGGAGATCTGGTGCCACCCACAGTACCATGACACCTGCAGCACCAGCACCAAAAATGAAGGAGAAGGACCCATCAAGACCTACAGCAACAGCACCCAAAGTAAAAGAAATATGTACTACAGAAATGACTCCTGTAATAGAGACTGCGCTGGTAGCAACATCAAATATCTGTGGTGCATCAATACCTGCAACTCCAGTAGCCCCACCACCTGTGGGCAGTGGCACATTCATTTCAGCAGCTCCAGCACCCATACCTAAGGGCAATAGCCAATTTTTTCCTACAGCTCCAACAAGCACACCTAGGATCAGCGGCCAATCATTTCCAGCAGCTCCAGCTCCCACACCTAAGGACAGGGGTCAATCAATTTCTACAGCTCCAGCATCCACACCTAAGGTCAGCAGCACTTCAATATCTGGAGCTCCAGCATCCACTCCCAAGGGCAACACATCAGTTTGTACTTCAACAACTATAACTAAGGCCACTGGCATATCAATTCATGAGACCCCAGCACTCACTTCAAGTTCTTCAACACCATCTAAGGACAGTGGTAAATCAAGTCCTGCAGACCCATCACCCACTCTTCAGGGAAAAGATGTATCACATTCTGCAGACAAGGTACCCACAGCTACTAGAGGTGATATATCAGGTCCTGTAGTTCCAACTTCAACAGCTGAAGATATCAATAAAAGGAGTTCTGAAGCCCAGTTAGCAGGAGATAAGGTTATCACCACATCTAGTACCACAGGCCCAGCCAAAGACATTGGTGCCTCCAGCACCGCCACAACAGTGCCAGCAGGCCAAAGAGAGTTTACATTTGGAACAGCTCGGGTAATCCGAGGTTCCCTCATCAGGAGACCTGCCTTGGATACTGATGTGTCACGAGATTTAGTCAGCAGTCCTACTGTTCCTGTGCAAGGGGCCCGTATAACAGAAGGAGTTAATGCAGAGGCCCCAGCCATTGAAGCTAGAGTTTCTTCACAAAGCTTCAAGGCTGTAAGGATTCCAGCAGGTTCCACTGAGACTGGAACTGCATCAAGGGCAAATAAAACCTCAGGCGCAGCAGAAAAGTTCAGTAAAGTATCTAAGCTAGAGGACAAGCCATGCCCAGTCATAACCTCTATACCCAGAGTAACTGCTCCTCCAATCAGTGCTGCCCGAACAGCAGCTGCCCTGTTTTCTGCATCTCGATCAGGAGGAGGACCTCATTCTGCTGCAAGGTCCAGTGAGGCAAAAATAACTGCTATCCGAACTGCAGCTCGAGGGGTCAGAGCTGTTTCTTCAGGGGCATGTACTGAGGACCGTGCAGGTAGAAAAACACCAAACACAGTAGGCTTAGGGGAAAGAGCTCAGACTGGAGATGCAGGAACCTATCCAGGGGCAAAAGCATCTGTCATGGGACCAAAAGCAGCCACTGGGGCATCACCAGTTAAAGTTGCAAATGTTGCATCTAGGCCCATGAGCTCCTTTGCAGACCCTATACCTGTCACTGGATTGCGAGCTAAAGCCTCAACTGCTGTGAAAGCACCACTAACTGGTACTGGTACATACCCTGGGGCCAAGTCATCTCTTTCAGGGTCCTTCACATCCCTAGGATCTAAAGCATTGACTGATGGCTCAGCAATAGTGTGTCCATCTGTAGAAGAAAAGCAGACTCCAGGATTAATTTCACCATATGCTGTTCGATCTCCAGCCTCCCCTGCCTTCTCCCTTCCTCTCAGCCCTGGGGCCATTCTACCTGGGGGGGAGGAGGAGCTTACACCAGATAACGAGGATCCTGGTAAAAGTAAGCGCCAGGAGCGGCTTTTCCTGAGGCAGGATGCCATGTGGATCAGCACCAGTGTTACATCTGACTATTTCTTACAGTCATCTCCTGGGCGACCTGGCAGTGGTGGAAGCTCCCCTGGAGGACACCGCCAAGAGCTTAGCCCAAAATTCTTTTCAGGACCTCGCTGTTCATTTAGCTCCCCAGGTAGTCCACTGCTTGCTGCTCCTTTTCAGCCAGGCACACCTTACAGGGAGGCTCCTGTTAATGTGTCCCTTACAGTAAGCCAAGAGCATGCAGGGGGATCCACGGAAAGTTGCCTTCTGATTGAGCGTAGTGCATCTTTGGTGGTGAGTTCAGCAGGAGTTACTGAAGCAGGCGAGCTTGGGAAAGTACACCCTGTCCTCCTTACTCCTGGTAAAGAAAAGGGTGGTAGAATCCTGAAGCTTAAAGCCTCTAAGAGCCAGGTAGAGAAACCTACCGAGCAGCGAGATAAACTTCAAAGTCAGAAGAGTTTCTCTAACAGGCTTTCTTGGCCTGAGAATGAGGGGGGTAAGAGCCGCTCTAAATCCTCTACCAAGAGCAGCCCCAGGGTGGAAACACCCAAGCTGTCTGGAGTCACAGGCAAGAATTTATTATCCCCTGCCTCGTGTGACCCAAAGGGTTTTAGGAAGGGGAAAAGTAAGACTGTGGACAATAGTGACTTGGACCCCACTGCAGAGGATTTGAAGAAGAGCCAGGAGGGAAGTTCACCCACAGGGGACAAGGCCAGGGCCTCAGCAGCCAGGGATAGGAAAATGCTTAAATTCATCAGTGGGATCTTTGCCAAGAACACTGCATCCTCATCGGTTTCGCCTAGTAGTTTGAGCCCAGGAGATGAAAGGGATATGCTTCACAGTAAGTGCCTTATTGTTCCCATAATTCTCACTGGCACTTTTGGGCTGATGCTTTATACAGTTTTGTACTTCTTTAATTCATCTTAGCCTTTCTATAGGTATTTGTAAGTAGGTTTGGAAATAGGTTTCCCAGAGTCCTTTACAATTAACTTGTACAATGACAGGCCAACTTTCATTGTAGTAGTGTGTTGTATATATCTGTGCAGATTCAAGTGGAAGATAATTAGCTCAGTTTTCTCTGGCCTCCAATGTTACCTAGGGTGAACTCCCAAAAGGCCTGTCTACACTCTGGGAAATATCACATGGGGATAGGGTTGCCAACTATCCTAACCAGTAAATCACCATCTAGAGCATGGGCCACTATTACTGATTTACCCATAATGTAGTTGCCAGGTATAATTCATAATAATATAATAATATTCCTGCCAGCACTTTTCCGTTCTTGGCTTGATAAAAAGGCCCATGCCACATACAGTAGAGTGCCTATTTACATATAAATGTTTGCTTGCTGTCCTTCAGTGTATTTTGTAGTAAGTGTTCATCTTGTTTAGTCTTTTCTGTTGATCTGTACCAATTTTTTTTACTCTTTTTTAATAGGTAAAGAGCCACTAGATGAAACTAATTAAAAATACGGTTAACTTCCCCTCACAAATATTTCTATTTCAGTGCACAGACCCCACAGCTTTCTCTCCAAACTTGTTAATCACCAACAGTGGTGTTGGAGGCCACCATGTTTGGCTAGCACATTGGCCTAGGAACACCTAGGCTTCCAGTGTCCATGCACCCAATATATGATCTTTTGCCTGGGCACGGGAGTGATAAAGCCAATCTTACTAGCTACCAACACTAGACATCTTGGCACTATGATCAAATGTTTAAGTCAGGCAAGCTGTGAGTCATGTGGGGCCTGTGCTCTTGGACTTGACCACATGTCAAACACAGGTAGAAATGGCCATTAGGTATGTATCCAAACTGTTTCATCCCAGGACCTTCCACCTCTCGCTATAATAGTTAAATCATCCACACTTCATGCTGAAGAAAGTCAGTGATCCTTTGATATACAGTAGAACCCCCATTTTACATCCCACGATTTTAAGTTTCCCCTCATTTTACATTGTTGTTTTGTGGTCCCACCTATATATTATGCATAATACATTTCCCTGATTTTAAGTTTTCCCTCATTTTACACCATTTTTTTCTGGTCCCCTGAAAAACGTAGAATGGGGGTTCTACTGTACTAGCAGTGTGCATTACATAAGTAATTTGTAGCTGGTTGTGTTAAAAGAATAACACCTACTTTATTAGTCTTTTTAAAAAAAATAAATGACATGGAGCACAAATATTCTCACTCATATGTGGTGTTGCCTGTGGTCTGTAGCATATGGACAGTGTCGCACTGGGAATTCTGGGCCCACCGGGGATGCCAACTCAAGGGCCCACTATCCCATCCACAGAGGCCCCCAAACAGGTGTGAGTCTCCCCTACAGCACTCCCCTTCCCAATGCATACCTCAGAGCTGCACCATGTATTTCCTCTGCTTGCCTGCAGCTGCCAAGATCAGGTCTAACCACAGGGCAAGCAATGGGTCAGGGCAATGGTAGCCCACCAGCCCAGTCCGAGGTTGCACGTAGGTGTTCCTTGGCACACCCATATCTTGTGTGGCCAGACAGACAATAACTATTATGCTCTCATGTATTTAGCACTCTGAAGTGATGATTACATTGTTCACCAAGTACACATTGTATCACAATTTTGAATCCCTTATTGCCTCTAGACTTGTGCCTAGACCTGCATTTATGAGAATATATGACAATTTCTTCATGAGTAATCCAATTCTGTACAAGTAAATGTTTTACTTAGAAAAATCTATATCAGGTTCTAACAAGTTCTGAAGGATATACTGAAGTTGCTACTAGCATGCCCTGAGAGAGTCCAAAGGATCTGTTATCTATTATAGCAAGATAAAAACGTACTTGTCTGCAATCAGTTATTGTTCATCAATATGTCACCGAGATTTATTATACTTTAAGTAAAACCCATGGTAACACTAAGGGGCAAATTTTCAAAATTCACCTGAATAGATCGTAGTTTGATCGAATATGATCGAATTACGATCGTACACTTTAATCGGATATTCGAATATTCAAATTTGCCCTCTTCGATCATCTAATACCGAATTATCGAATAGATCGAATGATCGGATATTTGATAATTTGATCATTCGATGATTGAAGGAATCAAAATTTTAAAACCCTTCGAATGCCTACTTCGCCAGATTGAACCTACCGAATCGCAACAGAAGCCTATGGGAACCCACCCCATAGGCTTCTTTGGCTAATTCCTGCTCGAATACCATTCGTAAGATCGGAGCGTTCGATCGTTCGAATCGTACAAATTTTTCGGAGGCTTGAAGGAAATTTCATGATTTTTTTCGTGAAATCGAACGATCGGTATTCGATCATACGATTCCATAGAGAAATCGAATATCGAGCAAAATGATAGCCTAAAACTATTCGATAAGGATTCGATAGTCGAATGCTTATCGAATTTCAAATAAATTCGTAGGATTTTTGTGGAATAATAGTAAATTTGCCCCCAAGTTCATAGCTGAAGGTTTTCTGCACAAATTGTGTGCATATTTACATGTATTTATTTGCATGGGAGTTGCTACACTGCTTATCTCAGCAGAATAATTCTCTTTATACCCCTGTATTAATATGCTCCAAGCTGCGTTACCTCTGGGCAAATAATCTAACAGGTTTGGTGGGTCCTGTGCATGTATAAACAGTTTTCATTTGCTGAGACAAAATATCGTTCTCATTGTCTGCCGTCTGTTTAAGGGGAAGTGAGGGAAAAACAATTGAATGGCCACTTATTAGAGAGATATATGATTAAAATCAGTATGCTTATTGGTGTCTAACAGACGGAAAATGCCACTTTGAAGTCAGAAGATTAACTCTAAATAAGGAGCACTGACGTCACAGACAGGTTATTTTGCAGAGATGTACTGTATATTTGTATTTATAAATGAAGCTTTTGGCTTTTCTGAACAAGGACCCTTGTGCAGTACAAAACATTAAGATAATTAAAGGGGGAAGGCTCACTCATGGGATTAAAGAAGCAGTAACACCAAAATAGGTTTCATAAGCATTTATATTAACCCTGCACTGATTAAAATATTTGTTTTTGCTTTAGAAACAATTCTATAGTTTATATAAATAAGCTTCAGTGCCCATGGGGCTAGCTAGCCATTGGGGCTAAAAGGCACAGGCTAAATAGCAGATACACTCAGTAGAATACAATGGGTTTAGTTCTTACACATTGAGATTAACAGGGGTCAAATGCCATTCATTTCTCTCTTTAAGACTGTAGATTGAAATCCTTTCCTATATAAAAAAGGATGTTTGTGACCAAGTATAGCTGTAGGTACTTTAGGTCATGCAAATAAAATACTTTCACTTTTTTTAATATAACCTGTTTTTTTTTTTTATAAATAACTTTTAGTGTAATGTAGAGAGTGATATTCTGATTCAATTTGCAATTTTTATTATTGGTGGTTTTTCAGTTATTTAACTAGGATATGAATAGGAGAGGGCCTGAATAGAAAGATAATAAAAAGTAGCAATAACAGTAATTTTGTAGCCTTACAGAGCATTTGTTCTTTTAGTTGGGGTCAATGGGGCTGTACTCACACGAACGCATGTGAGCGCCGAACGCAGGAAAAATGCAGCATGTTGCGTCTGAATCTGCGTTCGGCTCTTACACGCGTCTCGTGGGTACAACCTCATTGAACAAAATGAGGTGCGTCTAGACCTGCGCTCCCCTGCGGCTGAACGCAGCCAAACGCAACGCAGGGGAGCGCAGGTCAAAAACGCCAGTGTGTAGGAGCCCTAAGTTAACTTAAAAGTAAACAACCCTCTTGAATCTAGGGTGCAAAGTGCTTTGCCCATCTGCATTTTATAATTTACAATTGTTTGGTATCTGTGTAATAGAACAAATTGCGAAAGAAGAAATATGGAAGCTAAGAACTGCATTGCATATATGTTGAATGCTGGTGTCTGTGGTGTTTGAGTCTGGCAGCTCAGTAATTCAGGTGCAGACTC
>CM044433.1:146046484-146063656 GCA_024363595.1 Xenopus borealis | reverse complement strand
TTTTTCCCATGACAGGATCCCTTTAAGATATCTTTGTATGAACATCTGTTTCATATTTTGCTTACACTTAATAGTCTAGAATGCTATCTGTGGAATTCAACATGGGTGTTTAAATTTGTAGAACAGTGTACAAATCAAATAAGAATCCCTAGGTATTTTTTGTAGATCAGGTTATACATGTTTCCTCTCTCAGTGTTAAAATATTGTCTGTTAGGAGAGTTTATCATCTATTTCTATCTCCTCACAGACTGTAAAGTATGAAGGCATATTGTTTCTTAGTGTATATAGAACATTCCTTTTCTGCATGTTTGCACTGATATAAATATGTGAGGGTTCCCATATGGCCTGAGGCATTTCTCTTTGAGTGCACAAGCAAATGAGACATGTATTTTGCACCACTGGGGTGTTATTGCTATTCTGGGCACTAGAGAATACCTTAACTGAGGCAAGCTATATTAAAGCTCCCATGTATAATTTTAATTAGGACATATGCAGTGTGGGAATATTGTATCCATTAAACATGCTAGGCACCATGCTTTACAGTCTATTTAAAGGAGAACTAAAGCCTAAATAAAGACGTAGGCTAGAAATGTTATCCATTTTAAGGCTTCTGTACCAGCCCAAGGCAACCACAGGCCTTTAGCAGTAAAGATCTGTGTCTCCAAGGATGCCCCAATAGTTCTCCATCTTCTTTTCTGCTGATTCACTGATTCACATGCTCTGTGCTGCTGCCTGTCACTTACTGAGCTCAGGGACCCACTCACAATATACAGTACATATAGAATAGAAATGTCACAATATAAGGCTGATTGGTAATTAATACAGATTATTACTACATGGCAGGACAGAAAGCAGTGCAATTAGCATAAGAATGTAATAATCAGCCCTGTAGCATCAGTTTATATTATAGGCCAATCTCATTTTCTGTTTGATAATTTGTGACGACCCCTAAGCTTAGCTTCTCAACAGCTGCTCAGAGACCACTGAGCATGTGAGTGTCACAGACACTGTCCAAGATGGTGACCCCCTGTGACAAGTTTGAAGTCCTGATTCATTGCTGCTATTGACAAGCTTAAACTTTAGGCTGGTGCAAGGTCATTATATCAAATATGGCATTTTTAGCCATAGTAAAATTGTGTTGAAAAAAGACAAAGTCCATCAAGTTCAACCCCTCCAAATTAAAACCCAGCATCCACACACACCCCTCCACTCTTTTTTACACACTGTATAGGCCCATAGCTATACTCAGGGGCAAATTTACTATTATTCCCCCCCAAAAAATCGTTTCTGTACGATTAGCATTCGATTTTCGAATGCAAATTTTATTTGATATTCGATCATTCGACGATCAAATACAAACCTATTCGATCAGTCGAATAAATCATTCGACTGAACGAAGAAATCATTCGATCGTTCGAATGATTCGTGCGATTCGAACGATCAAGCACATCGATCGTAGGAATCCTATTCGATCAGGAGTGCTCCCATAGGCTTCTATTGCAATTCGTTAGGTCCAATCTGCCAAAGTAGGCAATCGAAGAAACTTAAAAAATCAAATCCTTCGCTGATCGAATGATCGAATGATTGAATATTCGTCCATTCCACTCTATTCGAATGTATTCGATCGTTCGATCATACCCTATTCGATGATCGAATATCCCAAAATTCACATATTCGACCAAAAGAAGAAATCCTACGTTTGAACTTCGATCGAACTTCCAATCCTTCACGTGAATTAAGTAAATCGGCCCCTAACTGTAGAGTTTAGTATCAAAATAACATTTGATATTATGTCTGTCCAAAAAATCATCCAAGCCCCTCTTAAAAGCATCAACAGAATCAGCCATCTCCTTTAAAGGGGAACTCAACCCCCGAGTGCTAATATCTCCCCCCCACCCCCCTTAGGGTGATTTGAATCAAAATATTGAGACCAGCGAGACAAATATCCCTGAATGATGTGGGGGTGGGTGGGGTTATACTATAAGGTATCAGCTCTATGTAGAGCTCAGGGTTTTCATCTTTATTAATACAGCATGCACGTTTTCCATCAGACCACATGCTCTAGGGGTATATTATATTTAAAAAAAAGGTTTGTACAAACTATGGAACTATGGGAGGCTGGGAACCATATTAATGCCAATGAGACCTTGATCGACACAAAGTGCCTATAGTTGGGAATATAAAGTGTGTTCTGTGCAGTTGTCCCCCTTGTAATGAGCATCATTTGTTTAAATTGATAATCATAATGTGCTCTGTATAAACAAATCCTACCAATCTCTCAGTCACAGCCAGTGTTCAACAGGGACATTGGAGGATCACCAGGGCAGTGACACCAACCTCAAGGGTCCTCCACCCAGTGTCATGTACCATGCACCACCTTCCTTCTTAACTGTGAGGGAACAGCCAATCTTGGAAGCAGGCCTGGCCCAGTTGTACTCCAGATTTGTAATCTGGCATATGGAGCAGAGCACAACTAACCCTGTGCTTGCACTTGCACCCCTTAGCTCGGAGTAACATAAATGAGCCTTATATAGTACCTTTAATTTACCCTTTGATACATTTCATACAAACATATATATCTGAATTTGCACTTATCTGTCAGAATTTATGCTGTGCAATATATTTTATAGGACCTCATCTTACCCATACATGCTGGGCACTGTTTATTGCATACATTCCTTATAAAGGACTGTCCTGAGATGGCAGAATCTAATAATCAACTTCTTATGAAATTGAATTGTGTACTTGGACTGTGTATAATATATTGCTTATGAGTCAGACCCAGTGCAGCCCACAAGTGTGTTACCCATCACACAGCTGACAGTAGAGGATGCATCAGAGGAGGGACTTTAAAGCACTTCCAGAGAAAGTAGTGCACTTCTGATCCCAGGCAGTAAGTTAAATAACATGCTTAAGCATTGTGGGTGGTTAACGAGTTGACAATTAAATGAGCTCTCTACTGACACTCTGTACAAAATTATGCCTTATCCTTTCCTACCATCAACAGTCTTGCTGAACGTTATTATTTTGAAGCACATAGGGGCTGATCCGTAAAATCATATTTCCTTTTGTTTTGTTTGGAGGCAGATGAATTGGGTAGTGTATGTCAGAGTTAAATGATGTCTCTTGGGTAGAAATTCTGGTACTTGTGTATGTTGGCTTTTTAAAGACCATTTTATTTAACAATTTTGATAAGATTCAAGATGGCGGCTAACATGTCCGTGTAGTGAGGTCATCACACAGCATTATGATATGGTGGCTCATGATGTCATTGTGCTGTGTTTCTATGTCAAAATTCAAAATAAAGGGATGCCAGAAACCTGGCTTCAATGCTTAAATTGCAATTTTGCCTTGATCCTTTGTTTCCTGACCTCCTGCCTTGTTTCTGACTTTGCTATGCTGCCTGCCCTTATCTTTTACCTGTATAAGACTATGAAATGGATATCATGTATACAGTTTTGTCCTTGGTCCCGACTCCAAACTACTAAAGCCACTAGGCCCTGACAGGACGGCATTCGATTCAACTTGAAAAAGTCTTTGGAAGATGAACAAACCCTTTAATAGAAACCTTCTTCATCAAGTTGAATCTAGCCATATAAAACTCAAGAAAACTCCATAAAAGTCCATGAGAACATTCAGAATTAAAAAAAAATTTCATTTGACTGGAAGTGATTCAAAGGAGCAGATTCAAGTGAAAGGCAAATATTCATCTTCTTTTAAAATATTCAGTTTGACTTGTTGAGAAAATATTATCATAGTTTGGGTTATTCAATTAGACAAGAACATTTTAAAATATAATTCCATAGTTCCCCATTGACCTTTAATGATTTTTTTGGGCCAGATTCAAATCAAGGAGAAAACGTTATGTTATGGTTTAGCACGTGATTACTTATAGGCAATATTAATTCAAGGAGAAAAAACTTATGTCCTTAATTAATTACAGTTTTCTCCATAGACTTCAGTAGAATGCAATAAACCAGAGGCCCACAACTTATTTTACCTGTGAGCCACATTCAAATGTGAAAAAGCTGGAGAGCAACATAAGCATGCAAAAAGTTGCTGGGGTGCCAAATATGGGTTGTGGTTTGCTATTGGTAGCCCTGATGTGAACTGTTGTGTAATGGTTGAATGAACCTGATAATAAAGCACCATTATACCCTGCTCATCCTCATCTACCAACAACACAACAACAATTTGCCTTCTAAAATCAATAAAGTATCAGGTTTACTGATCTGCTGCATCATAATTCTTTCTTCACTTCTGTTTATGGGCATTTGTACTATAAAAGCACCACTTTTGGTGTCAGTTTATGGTAGTCTATTGACAAAGCTTTACTTCTATAGTGTAGTTATACTTATATCTAAAACCTTATAAACCCTTACACCCAACCCACTGTTAGTTAATAGGGGGTAATTGTTGTCCCCACAATATATTCTTATCTAAACCACATGGTATAAGCCCCACCTTGTTCTTTAAAGCAGGGGTACCCAACCTTCTGTGCCTGCAAACCACATTCAAATGTAAAAAGTGTTGGAAAAGTTTTTATTCATGAAAAACATAGTTTATGCTTTCTTGATGTGAATATACATTTCCAACAGTGCCAACCAATTTAATGTTTAAAATACAGAGTTTTATAACGTGTACAAATAATGGAGGGACATACACCTGGCCACTGAATTTCATTGAGTCAGAAAAAGCAATAGTTATAGTACAGTAATAATTATAGTAAAATAAAGTGATTTAATGTAGCTGCAAGTACAAATTCCTTAGAGGCGGAGGGGAAAGTGGTCTTGCTCTTGCTTGACTGGCTCCCCAAGAATTAATTTAAGCAATTTTTTCTTTGTCACTATCCTGCTCCAAAATATGTCAGGCATCCATGTCATTCACATTCAGCAGTGTACAGCCTTCCATACTATTCAGTGTGTGCTGATTACTATCTAGCTGACAATTTCTCATATGCCCCAAAGCCATTGGTGGGTTTATGAGTGCAGTTATCTTTGTATTTCAGCAAATTAAATGGGAGACGGGCAGCTTTACCCACTTAAGGCAGCTATTATTAGTGCATTTATTAATTCTAAAACCAAGACTCATCCTTACATAAAACTTATCCTCTGCAGTGGTTAAAAGGGTCACTGTTATTCAACTACAGTATAGTAATTCTTCTTATTTACCTAGAGCCCCCCAGCTAAATAGGAGCAGACAGTTTGTGGTCTTCTATTAATGGAAAGTCTGTGTATCACAATAAAAATGGTATAAAGGAAACATGTTATATGGACTAAAAAAGCTTTTTATTACTATTTGGGTGAAGTGGAATTATATTCTTAAGCACTTTGTATTTGCTTGAGCCTGATTCATTGGGGCTTATAGAGGCATCTTTTTATTGCTATATATGAATCTGTATCCAGTGTCCAGCATGGGTGCTTTACTATCTACTGAGTCCTATAAAATCCATCCTAACAAGTGATGTTTTTGGGTTAAAAATGCTTTTTCACCCATACATTACGAGTTTCATAGTCAATATACAGACTTCCCCCATTACCAATACTGAAATTACAGTTAGGATTATGGGTGAAGTATCTGTAAATTTTAATTATAGACATTTTTAAAGCACCTCAACATATTCAATACATCAGGTTTAGCACAATGTTTCATTTTCAAAATGCCCAAGTCTGCTTTTGCACCTCTTGAGCTGTAGTAGATTTGGGATACAACGCTTGTTAAATGTATGTGTATAAATATATTTATATTGCAGCATGGCTGACTTATTAAATATCTGAATTTATACCTGTCAGGGAGATTTCAGGGTCTGTGCAGGAACCTTTTTGGTCTACTCTTTATTATTTTTTATTGGCAGTCCCTTATTGCAACTGCCCACAATTCTACCCGCAAGCAGGGAACAATGTGCAAAAAACATGGTATAGTGCGTCTGTTTTTTTGCTTTTTCCATCATGCCCTGCAGGTAGCAGATGACCCCTCAAGTGATAAGTTTTATTATATGTGAATTGCACCTGGAGTTATCAAAATTCCAAATTAAAAAGTCTATAAAGGAACAGTAAGTAGGCTGTGGGCTTCATTAGAAAGCATCAATAAGGTCATATCTTGCACATGCTGAGATGATTTCACTGATAATATGCCAAGAAAATCTAAATTAACAAGGGTATCTGAACAGTTCCATGACCAATACAAGCAAACTATTTTTTTTGCCAGTAACAGATTTTGTTGCCCTTGACCGCAGATGGTAAAAAGGCATAGACTACTTCTTTCTCTAAACCCTAGAGCAGTGATCCCCAACCCATTGCTTATGAGCAACATGTTGCTCTCCAACTCCCTGGTTGTTGCTGCCAGTGGCATCAAAGCAGGGGCTTATATTTGAATTCCAGGCTTGGAGGCAAGTTTTGGTTGTATAAAAACCAGCTGTACTGCCAAACAGAGTCTCAGTGTAGGTTGGCAATCCAAATAGGCTAATCACAGCACTTATTTAGCACCCCCAAATAAATTTTTCATGCTAGTGTTGCTCCCCAACTCCTTTTACTTCTGAATGTTGCTCAAATGTTCAAAAGGTTGGGGATCCCTGCCCTAGAGGCTTACTCTACTCTGATTTCTATTGAACCTGAGCACCACTGATATGGAGGTGATACTCTTTGTCTCGACTACTAATGGGATTGTCAGCAAGATTCCTTTCGAACCTTCAACCCGTATTGATTGTTTAATAATTTTACAGCGTGATTGTTTACTAACTGTACAGTGTAAAGGAAGGTTCCCTTTTGAGTTTGGGAGAAAGATCTGTTTTATAGACAGTTTGGTTGCCCTCGGCCCGAGGTGGTAAAAAAGGCATAGACTACTTCTTTTCCTAAACCTTAGAGGCTTACTCTACTCTGATTTCTATTGAACCTGAGCACCACTTATATGAAGGCAATGCTCTTTGCCTCTACTACTAATGGGAGTGTCAGCTACTGTAGATTCCTTCCCAACCTTCAACCCATATTGATTGTTTACTAATGGTACAGAGTACAGGAAGGTTCCCTTTTGAGTTTGGGAGAAAGAAGTCAAGAACAGATCTCATTTACAGAAAATTAGGAGTATTAACTTTGCAGGTATTCATTTAAAAGTATGACCTATTGCATTGCTATTTTAGTGTCAGCAAGAATGTGTCCCCTGTGACTCAGGAGACTGCTTTGGACATTTGTTTCCCTTCTTGATTAATGAAGAGGTAATGACTTGTTTTATTACCATTATTATTTTTTATTTATGTAGCTCTGGCACATTTATCACACTGATGACCAAGCAGAGCTTACAATCTAAGGTATTTTGAGCTGCTTTCTAAATAATCCTATTTTACAGCAGCAGCATTTCTAAAACAGATATTTTACTTGATGTTTCCATGTCGTTCACAGCTGGGATAAAGCCAAGACAAAGCCTTCCTTACTATTCTCCTATCTGGTTATAATAGTATGTTAATACCCTGTGTAGCTATGCATTTATTTGCCTAGACAGTAACAGCTTGCCTGCCAATGATATGCTAATATGAGTTATCACATGTAAATAGGTAATTACCACCGTCTTGTTTTCTTTTTACAGTTTTTTTTTCATGTTACAATAAATGGAAATGATTGCCGAATAAAATGTTCAGCAATCTTGTGTGATTATCTGTGCTGGCGCAGTTCCTGTCCTCTGGAAGGCTGTTGTGCATGGCTGATCACAGACATTTACAATGTAAATCACCCTCTTCAGCATTTCTTGGCCTTATTTGGGATGGGGGCAGAAATCATTTACGAATCCTGATATGCTGACTGTGTCTTTTTTTTTTTCAGTCTATGGCAGCATATGGTGTTGTATTAAGAATTATAGTATTATGCATTTTTGATTGTGTGTTTCCAATTATTTTTCAACCAATAGGGTTTTAGCAGTACTTAGAATCCATGCTTGGGTTTACATTCAGTCAAATAAAAATATATTTTTTTTAATTTGCCATTGCTGTATTTATGGTTTAAAAAAAAAAAAAAAAAAAAAAAAAAAACTATGCCACAGACCTTGCTGAAAACACCTCAAAAATTTGCATGTGTGTCCATAGCCTGAATGATGCAGTTTTTGAGCTCACAGTAACAATAACCTAATGAAAATTAGCAAATTAAATTTGTTGTTGGCTCCTACTTGTCACATGGGGATTTGCTACTACATCTGATGTGTCAGTACTGGAAGTATTTTAGAGCTATTTAAATTCACCCGTCATTGTATAATATTTACTTTGTATCTAATGAGCTGCTCCTGTTAACACATATTGGTGAGAAAATGTTGCTGCATAAATTATGTGATTTCTGGGTAAGACCTTCAGAATTACTCATGTAGAGCAAGCTTTGTGCGATGCAGAGCCAGAAGAACAGAAGAAGAACAAATGCTGATGTGCAAGACTGTTGACCCAGGTTTGAGTCTTTTGAAATCAGCTTGGTAGTCAATATCTTCTAATTTATATAAACAATAGCAATTAAAGAATTGTTACTAATAGACAGTAACACAGCTTTGCATTCAAGTCAAGCGCTGTTACATGTCTATAAGTGTGCAGCTTTAAATTGCGCTCATTGCTGATTTCAGTAAATTATTAAATATCTCTTTAGCATGATCTGTTGGTATTTAAAGGCCGTAGCATTTTGCTTGTTACTAGGCCCAGAGGGACCATGGCTTAAAGATAATTTTACTTACTGTACATGCATATTTAGAAAAAGCACTGGCAATCTACAGACATGGTTAATTTCTATTCAATGCTACACTTGGAGAGGGAGAGGGAAAGCTACTTAGGTAGTTTATTATTATTAATAGATTAGCTATAATAGTGCAAGTTATAAAGTTACATTTATTTTGTAGAATGCTTTATCATACCTGAGTAAACAGTTCTCTGTTTGTTTGGTTTAACAGCTGCTATATTAGCTTGTGGCATCACAAGCCTATATCTGGTCCAGGCCCAGCATTTAAAGCAATTGTTCAGCATAAAAAAATAGATAGGCTGTGCAAAATAAAAAATGTTTCTAATATAGTTAGTTAGCCAAAAATGTAATGTATAAAAGCTGGAGTGACTGGATGTCTAACAGAACACAACTTCCTGCTTTTCTGCTCTCTTGGTTTTCCCTGGTTGTTACCAGGCAGTAGCCAATCAATGACTTGAAGGGGGACCGCATGGTTCGCAACTGTTGCTTTTGAATGCTGAGGATCAATTGCAAACTCACTGTCCCATGTGGCCCCCTTCAAGTCACTGACTAAGTCAGAGTTAAAGAGCTGAAAAGCAGGAAGTTGGATTCTGGCTATTATATTAGACATCCAGTCACTCCAGCCTTTATACATTACATTTTTGGCTAACTAACTTTATTGATAAAAATTTTTTTATTTTGCACAGCATATCTATTTATCCAGTTTTTATTTTTACACTGAACTGTTCTTTTAAGGCAAACCATGGTTCAATGGAATAGCATATGGTATAGCATTTGTTAGGAAACAAACATTTGTAAAGAGCTATGTAACATACAGGACATGCTAAATGCTAAAGTATTTGATACAGTAGAACACCCACAAGTTTACTTGTTAAATTAAGGAATATTGGCCTGGAACATAGTATTTGTACTTGGATACAGAACTGGCTAAAAGATAAATTACAAAGAGTGGTGGTAAATTAAATATTTTCTAATTGAACCAGTGCTCTGTACTTTGTCCTTTGCTTTTAACTTGTCTTTATTTTTGCTGACTATACTAAATTGTACAAGACTATAAGTTCCATGGGGCATGTTGCACTTTGCATGGTGATTTGACATAATTGGAAAACATGGCAGCAAAATGTCAAACTAGGTTCAGAGGTAGATTTATTAAGGTTCGAGTTGTATTTTCCATGAAAATTCCAGCTTTTTGTTGGTCAAAACTCGCATTTTTGGGTAAAAATAAAACTTGAAATAGCTTTAATCTGAAAATACACAATCTAAAGTCTACTGAGGTCATGTATGAGAACATGTTAATAGCCTACATGATGTTCAAGTCTTTTTAAATGGTTTTGCATGAAAACTGAAATGATTTGAGTGATTCAGGGTTTTTTTTCTCTCCGAAAACTCAATCAATTAAAATTTTTGGGTTTTGCAACTCCAACTTGCTGAATCGCGTTTTTTCCATTCAAGTTTTTTCTTAAATAAGATACGTACCATTCGAGTTGTGAGTTCATTCAAGGTATAAAAAACTCTATCATTCAACCTTCACAAAATAGCCCCCTCACTGTTGCTAAGGGCAAAGTTTTGCACTTTGAGAGAAGTAACATAAATGGGAGTTACACACTTATATGGCAGTATTTTTGGGTTTCCTCGATTCATCAGTGCGAGTGGGTTTTCTAAATTTAGCGTAAATTGGAATGATGTGCAATAGTTTGGCAGTATCTTGCAGTGCTATTTCTAAAATGCAAGGCAACACATTTCCTCTTAGAAAAGCAGCACAGCCATTGAAAAATATCAGCTAAAAATTTGAAGTATCTAAAATAAAAGGAGTATGTTGGCTAAATAGCATGGTAAACAAAGGGGTTATTCTGAGACAGTATCACACATCCCCCAGTTTCTTGACATATGACATTTAGTAGGAGAAAATAACCTATACCAAATTATCTATATTTTTGTTAGGCCTCAGTGTTTTTTGTATTTTGTGGGTCCTAACCACCCAGCTGCAAGCTCTTGACAAAGAGGTGTGCACAAAATACCTTCAACAATGGCATTTATAATTGATCATCCACAGTCAGTGGTGGCATTGTAGCTATAATATTATTTATGTAATATATGTCAAAATATGAACCAGCAGGTGGGGAGAGACTCAAGTTTACCCAGTATGTACTATCCCCATTTTTAAAGTCACTCTTCCCACGTTTTATAGGAGCTTGTCAGATATACTTTTAAAATCAATCAACACTGCTTGTACTTTCTAAATGACTTTGGTTCTAACATGACTTTTCCCATTGGTATTGATGTTGGGAAAAACTGTATCATGGTTTATCTCATTTGAATACAATAGATGTTTATAGAGAAATCTGAGACTGAATTAGGAGATAAGCTTTTCTTGTTGACTTGAATCTGGTCCTTAGAAGTAATTTACAGTATGAGCCACTAGATAGAACTCAGCAAGAGTAATCCAATGTCATTGTTTCTCTGTCAATCCCAAGTGAGCTCCTAAGGATTAACATGAAATCATATGGTATTTGCATGGAATTGTTGTCCATGGTGCTGAAAGATGATGCATGAGAGACCTTTTACTTACTGCATATGCAGTGTGCAAGTGAACTCCAGAACCCAAGTTCTAGTTTTTACCCACAATGCAGTGTTTTTTCCCAAGAATTCCAGAGAAGCTATTGGGGTTGGAGTTATGACTGATGCAATTTCAGGTAAAGCATTAAAATAGCTTTTGTCCCAACTCATTTGTGCTGATTGGTCTGTCTGGTAGATGTAATTTCTGTCATTTTCCATGACAGTGACAAGTATGTCTGATCTTTTGGGGTATTTGTGTTGCACCAGTGGAAGCGGGCCACTGTGGAAACCATGAAGTTACTGCCTGGTTCAGAGGTGGTAGTAGATCCAAGGTTCTTTTGTGTCTGTAGTCGCAACAGCTCTCAATTCAGAACAGGAGGCTGTGATACCAGCACAACTATTTATAAGTGTAAGGAATGCATGGTGATAGAAGTATTCTGAATGAGATTTTGTGCACAACTTATTGCAGGGAAATTTGTGGGCCCACAGCTGTGGTGTGATAAGTACATGATTATTATATATGCATCATATGAGTAAATGGCATCATAATATGAAACCATTGAACCATCTTTTAGCTACAATAATATTAAACTTTAGCTTTGTGTCTATTTTGTTTTCTAAATATGAGACTTTAATATCTCTTCCTTATATATTACTGGAGAACAGAACACATTTAGAGGGGGCCGGTGGAAATTGATAGGATATCTGGGGTTACATATTGGAGTGATCATCCTTCTGTTTGCTTTTTTTTTTTTTTTAAAAAACCTTTCACATGATTACATACAGTATCACAAGTTAGTATGACATTTAGGAATGAATAATATACTATTAAAAAATCTATCCCTCACCATAGAGTGGATGCAAGAATGTTATATGTTGATTTTGCAAGTGATGTTATATGTCTTGAACTATTCCCTATGATTTTGTTTCAGTTAAATTTGCCATGGAAAAATATACTTTTACTGAGAGAAAATAATAGAGGGACAGTAAATGAGTATGAATGCTGTAGGTACAGACTCACAGACTAATGACCACGGGTTAACACTGCTATAAAGGTATACCCCTTTTTCAATATTAGTTCATACTTTTTTCATATTAAGGAATATGTATTTTTTTAATACATTTTTGCTACGAAAATCTAAAATGATAAGTCACATCTAAAAAAGGGACCTGTTCAACAAGAAGACTTTGAAGAAACAAACATCTGTCTTTTCCCAGCCGCGACCTGTGAGATAAGGAGAAGCTCACAGAAGGCTTCTCAGTGAACTGTCGATTTCTTTTGATTGCACAGGTATAGAATCAGTCATGTGGAATGCTGGGGACCTGGGTTTTTCTGGATATGGGATTGATGTGTAATTTGGACCTCCATACATTAAATAAATTTAATAGGGGTTGTTTTGCCACCAAGGTGGATGCAGCTTAGTTCGGATCGAGCATACATACGAATAGCTATATCCTCTGAGTGGGTCTTTACTCAGCCCATGAACATTGGCATATATAAAAACCGGGCTGCTAAATTTAAAATATTTTGGCACATTCATATACAGTGTTGTCCAAGTGGGACAATTGAAGAGATATTTACATGCAATCATTTTCCAAGATGAATGTTATGCCTTCAAAAGTTCTAACTTCTTTTGTCGACTTCCTTATAATTCCTATGAAGCGCTTACGTGATCTCATATATATTTGATTGCCTAGAAAGCGTTGCCTGCGATATCTTTATCACGTTGTGAAAGAACATTGGAAACGGCATCTTATTTGTTTAAATATTCATATGTCTTTGGCCCGTAACAGTTTTTGTAAAGGCTTCATCACATTTAGGCATATTACAGTTTGAAACAGCATCCGTGAAGAGTGGAGCATGGCACTGCTGAACTTTTTCTGAAGATCTCATTTAAAATAATTTTATTCCAAAACCAGTGTCTAGTTTTTTCAGCTTAACAGTGTTCCCACTAATTGGGTAGGTCCTCTGACTGGAAGATGCTATCATTTATGCTTTTCACTAATTATTTTAATATATACTTGTTAGAGCTAAATATCCATTTATATATTTAACCCATGGCACATGCAAAGGTTCCAAACATCAGGCCAGACCTCTCAGCCTTTGTGTCACTCCTCTATATACAAACAACAATAACTTAGTGTAAAGGCCAGATTTCTTATTGGAGCACTTCTAGGCTGGCCATACACTAGTGACCCATCTGCATTGACTAGCAGTAGATTTGACAACAGTTTAAATCTCTTGTTGTGATGGGCGAATGTATTTGCCAGGCACGAATTTGCAGAGAATTTCCGCGTTTCGTTGGCATTGAATAAATTGCAAAACTGCCACCAAAAATGGAAGTGTTCAACGAAATGGACGCCACAGTCCAAAAAAATGGCAAATTCGCCCATCACTAATCTCTTGCCCAGTCCCAAGTGCAACTAGGAAAAACGTGGTTGGGGGGGACTTGCTGCCCCACCAGAATCTGCTGTCATAGATCTGGGGCTTTGTGGCCTGCCCACAGAGAAGGGCCGAGAAGCAATCTAGCTCCAATGATTATTTAAAGGAGAAGCAAAGCTACTGAGGCAGTTTATTGCCAATAGATTTGCCACAATAGTACAAACTATAACACTATATTTATTCTGTAGAATGCTTTACCATACCTGAGTAAACAGCTATACAAGCTCTATCTGTTTTGTAGGATAGCAGCTGCCATATTAGCTTGGTGTGACATCACTTTCTGCCTGGGAGAGACTCAGTGGGAGGATCACTAATGGGTTCAAAATTGTTTCTATTAGACATTTTCTTGTATAAATGGGAGGAGGGTATACACTTGCCTTTTGAAAGCTTATTTTTCTAATACAGACTGCTTCAGTATTAGGGAGGCCGGATTTTAAAGCAGAGTGTTTAAATCAGCTCTGTAATATGTAGATTTTTTTGTATTCTGGGTTGTTTTGAGCCTTAATAGACCCTACACAATGACACACACCAAGACAAAGGATTATTTTATTGATAAAGCATTGTGTGCTAAGGGTATCCTGTTTTCAAATACAGATAGAATCAGTAATGAAAGAATAGACCTTTCATAGTGGCATTTGAAGGTTATTGCTAAGGACACATTGCTTCTAGACTGGAGTGACAAATAATATAGCTTTAAAAGGAGGTGTACAATTTCACACCCACCATACATGATATACTTAGGTGCATGAATATTACAGTTTATTTTATTAATGCTAGGTAGGCTGCTCATGCACCAATTATTTTCCCGAGTTAGCTATTTAGGTATGGTTATCAGCTAACAAGTGAACTGTCCAATTGCAGCAAAAAAATCTGAAAAACATGATTGCTTGAGTCTGTACATGTTTGTGGTTAAGCTATATGTTAGCCATAGCAGTAAAAAACTGGTATTATTAACTGGTACAGGTATGAGACCTGTTATCCAGAATGCTGAGGACCTGGCTTTTTTCAAATGATGGATCTTTACATAATTTCATACCTTAAGTCATATAAACATTAAATAGACCCAATAACCTGGTTTTGCTTCCGATAGGGATTAGTTAAATTAGTTTGAATCAAGTAAACGGTAGTTTTTTTTTGTTTTTTTTATTATTATTATTATTATTATTATTATTATTTATAGAGAAAAAGGAAATCATTTTAAAAAATTTGGATTATTTGATTATAATGAAGTCTATAGGAGACAACATTTAAAGAAAGATTGGCAGGCATCTGTCTTTAAAAATCAAATCTGGGATTTTCTGGGGACCAAATTGTTCAAATATAGAAAAATCAGAAAAAGTTTTGTATTTGCTGTATCAGCATTATTTCTTAGACTCTTATTTTGTATATAATAGTTATTTTAACTGGTGAGAGCTGAAATTCTGTCCACAAAGGAATGTCTAATATATTATGACACACTTTAAGCATTGAGCAAGTACTTCATATTTATATATAAATGAGAGATGAGAGTGCGCAGGGAAGAAACGGGTACTGACTTAGAGCTCGGTCAGCTGTGAAATGGTTTCCCTGAAGCCTTTATATTTCTAGTGTAAGCCTGTCTTCTGTACAGTGACAAGCCATAATGGGGGATGCAATATGTACACCACTTTTGATAATTTGGTAATTCAGAAGATTTTAGAAATCGCTTTCATAGGGGGTAATCGATTTTAAGGAGGCAATGTCTTTGATATTTGAGTTCATCTTGTAAAAGTTATTACTGTCTCTCAACAGGCAATTTCAAGCATTTTCAATTCAAAGGTACTTTGGGGTGTAATTTCTCACTGGCAACAAAATAACCCATATGGCATCTACAAGGAATATTGCAACTGCACTTCCTGGAACAACATCAAAATTGCACTGGTATAGGATTGATTATCCAAAATGTATGGGACCTGGGTTTTTCTGGATAAGGGATTTTTCTGTAATTTGGATCACCATACCTTAAGTCTGCTAAAAAAATAAAAATTTAAATATTAAATAAAATAGGATGGTTTGGCCACCAATATGGATTTGTGCAACTCAGTTACCATCAAGTACAAGCTACCGTTTTATAATTACAGAGAAACACATCCTATTTAAAAATCAGAATTATTTGTTTAAAATGTAGGCTATGGGCGGTGGCCTCCCCTTAATGCAAGGCTTTCTACATAACGGGGTTCTGGATAAGGAATCCCACACTTGTAATATAATGTTAATCAAGTTATCAGTTTAATAATTTTATGCAATGTTATCTACATGATAACCATATTACAGGTATGGGACCTGTTATCCAGAATGCTTGGGACCTGGGGGTTTCTGGATAACAGATGGTTCCATAATTTGGATCTTCATACCTTAAGTCTACCAGAAAATGATTTAAACATGGTCTTGCTTCCAATACGGATTAATTATATATGTTATTTGGGATCAAGTACAATGCGCTGGTGTATTATTACAAAGAAAAAGGTAAACATTTTTACAAAATTACATTATTTGAATAAAACGGAGTCTATAGGAGACGGCCTTTTTGTAATTCTGAGCTTTCTGGCTAATGGGTTTCTGAAGCTGGCCCATATAATCTATAAATTAAGGTATTTTGGGGATAAGCACAATTTGGAGTAATTAAGTTAGGGTTTGTCTTCAAAATATTGTTTTTATATGACTGAATCTGGGTACAGTCCTCTATCACAGTGGTGTGGAACTATTTCAAAGTCAATGCGAGTAATGCCAGTGGTATAGCTGTGTAATCCTCTCCTAAACTCCGCAAATGGGGTTAATCTCTGCGTATGATCAGCATCTGGGAAAGGCAGATTTGTTTGCTTATGATTCCCCTCTCTCTGTGTAAAGCCTGTCGCACAGCTACTGCTCTTTGATCACATTTAGTGAGCGGAGATGTGCCCTCCCGCCTACCGTATGAATACCTGAGGTGCTAAGCAATGCTTGTTCTGACTGCATGTGTCAAGGCTCCAGCTGTTGCCAGGCAACCACTCTCCCTTCCTTCCACAAAGCAGCATAAAGAAGTTAGTGTGCCAAAAATAAATTGCATTCACACCTGGTACCAAGGCAGATATTCACTAAACCATGATATCATCCAAAATTAGACCGAACAATGAGTCAGAATGGTCGCGGAAGTGATTTTAATGAGCGGCTTGAATAAAACTATATAAAAAGGATTACTCAAAGTAAATATATTTCTGGCTTTCGTTTAACAATTAGGAAAATGAAATCACTGAAACATTGTTTGTACTGCGCTCTTCCAAGGAATAATGATTGAGAAGTGATTAAACAATCCAAATATGTAAATATTGAAGCAATATGAACTAATGAGTTGATCCTTTCAGTGCCGCATGTCTCACAGGGAGATCAGTAACTTCCTTGTGGCATTATGGCTTGTCCCTTTTGCCTCGTTCCAACTTGCCTATGGAGGTCACCAACCCCAACAACAAAATATATAAA
>CM044433.1:145998066-146012104 GCA_024363595.1 Xenopus borealis | reverse complement strand
TAACACTTGGGGACTGCCTGCTAAATATACTGGGAGGTTAATTTAGTAGTCCCCTACACACGCATGCGCAGAAGAATGTTTGATGTGTTTATGACATCAGCAAATCCAAGATGGCATCCACTAACATTAAGGCAGTAAATGTATTGCTATATGTATTTCTGGAAGAATAAATGTTTTCTAAATGTTTTAAAACTCCCTTTATTGTTAATGGATACGCCTCCTAGATTGTTTCATTTTTTGACCATATTATAGGCCTCCTCCTAAACCACATGGTTGTAAATCAGTAATGGTTTACTGTCCCCCTGTGAAGTGTTGTTAAATGTAGAGCTGCACAATGGGTTTGTCAGCCATTATTTGTGGCTGGGTTACTTCCAGTACCTAGTCTGCATGATCCTAATAAGCATCCAGTTGAATGCCAACCTGTGGTTGGGGACATTTATGTTTATTAACATGTATTTCTATAGTGCCAACATATTGCGTAGCACTTGCATTGTTACTAAGCAATACCATACAGGTAACCAGAAATTATCAATATTGCTGTATAGCTATGCATTCCTTTTATCTGCAGCTGCTGTGGTCTTTGAATTCAAACAAATCCATTGTCGTAGACAACTTTTCATTCCCAGACCCATAAATGGAAGTGCTTGCAGCTCAACTGCTGTGAAAGAATCATTGTTGTATGTTGCAGCTGAAGAGCAGTACAATATATTCCGTCAAACATGAAAATAAAATGTGTTGTTTTGACAAAATTACAAATATTGTTGCTAGTAAAATGAAAGAAAGACTGAACATTTTTCTCAAGCTTGCTCCATATGTAAGGGGATCTTACTGCTGGCGAGCTAGACTTATAAAGAAATGCATGGTGGGTCCCTCCTGGTGCAATATGGATTCTCACTGGCTTGGGAAAGGTCAAAGCACTGGTGCATTACATTAGCTATTGTTTGCTTCTTAAGTAGTTATGTATTTTTAGTACCTTTTCTTTATGACGGTTTTAAAATCAGAGATAATTACTGAATGCTCCAATGTCAGTGATCCCTTTGACAATTTTTTGGCTGCCAAAGCATTCTCAGAATCCAGCCGGTAATTAGCTGTTTAAAACTGAGCAAGAACATGAATAAGAAAGACGCTGGTGCCTTTATTATAGCACAGTATGTACTGTTCGGATGCTCTTTCCAGCATCTGGTGTTTACAAAGGAACAAACATCAAATTATCTGTTCTTTTTTTCACTTGTGTCAGGTCTGAGCATATTTAACCTGTTAACAAGGAATTTATAAAAAGAGAAAAGAAAAAAGCATGCCATTGCCTATGCTGTCAACTCTGTTGCTTCTGGAGCATATTGTATGAATTTACACAGTTGTTCCAATGCGTTATCAGGTGGTAATCTTTTCTTCTCAGCTATTGCCTTGGGCATTCTATAAGTCATTTTAGTGGAGGGTGGGGGAGTAAATTTAAGAGTAGCACCAATCAGTAGTTGTCAGCTGCAACTATAACACATCCTTTGTAGGTGTTGAATTATTACTCACACTTGGAATCCACTGGACATTATTTATGTTTCAGTTCATGAATACAACTTTCTCTCCCCTGCATCCAGGTGCTCAGTTCAAGAAAGAGATCAGCGTGGAAGGGCAGAGCTACCTCCTGTTAATTAGAGAAGAAGCCGGAGCTCCAGATGCCAAGGTAACTCTGATGACACTTGAGATTAGCGCTCAGGAAGATGGATGAGGCAGAAAATGATCTCACTAGCCCAGTTTTTCTAGAAAATCCATCATAATTCACGTACAGGCTCTTTCTGCAGTACTCTGCATTATTTCTTTGTTTAAGGGGGATTCTTGGTTATACAGGTATCACATCTGTCATCTGGAAATCAGTTATCCAGAAAGCTCTGAATTATGGAATGGCTGTCTTCCATAATCTCTATTTTATCCAAATAATCAAATTTTTCAAAACAATATTTTTCTCTATTTTTCTAGTAAATATCCGTTATCTGGATCTTTGACCCTGACCATTCTGGATAACGGGAACCCATACCTCTAGTATAAAACACCCCTGCATGTATAGAAAACATTCCATGATATGATACAATGCTGTCCTAGACCATTTTCATATATTCTGAATTCTGCAGTGCCGTAGATGATATAAATGCTTCAAAAAGCAGGAGGTCCACCTTGTAACCCCCCAGCTGTTGCTGCGCTACAAGTACCCAGCTTCTCCCTAAAAGCCAAATAACTGACGTTCCCTTTTAAGAATGTTCATGGACTATCTGTACAGGATTATATCTGAACACTTCACTTGCAGGCATGCTGTCAATGCAAGCAAAAGAAATCCCAGCTCATGTATTATATATGAGCAGTGAGGCTGTGTAAAATGAGCCTGTTGGGATCACGCTCCCAGAAATACTCTTATCAATGAGATGTAATACAGGGGATGATTTAGAGAATATGTACAGTGTCTTGGGAGTCAGTTTGTTAAATCCCCCAAGAGACAAATGCTGTAATGTATGAATACAGAAAAGCATTTAATTTTTGGTTATGTAATCATTAGTTTGTTGCCTGTTGCTTAAATAGAATGTAAAACATAGCATTTCTCTATATCAAATATATTGTGGAGAGTTTCACTCTTATTTCATTCTTAGATTCAGTATATACATACTATGGAACTTCCATGGCCTTGGCTCTATGACCTGTATGTGTAAATCCAATACAGGTATGAGACCTATTATCCAGAATGCTTGGGACCTGAGGTTTTCCAGATAACAGGTCTTTCTGTAATTTGGCTCTTCCTACCTTAAGTCTAATAGAAATCATGTAAACATTAAATAACCCCAATAGGCTGGTTTTGCTTCCAATAAGGATTCATTATATCTTAGTTGGAATCAAGTATAAGGCACTGTTTTAATATTACAGAGCAAAAGGAAATCATGTTTAAAAAATTGTGTTATTTGATTATAATGGAATCTATGTGAGATAGATCCAGAGATCCATTATCTGGATAATGTGTTTCCAAATAATGGATCCCATACCTGTATTGTTATACTCATTGTGTGGGTTTATAACAGCCCCTACAGCTACACCTTTTTCCCTTTAACATAGCCATTGAAACTGGTGTCAGAGAATTCAGCCATTAAGCTTCTCTAGAAAAATATTTAATGATTGCAGCATATCGTGACTCTTTCCTCCAGAAGAAGGATATGAAAATATTGCACCTTCCTATGCACTGTAAATGATTGCCTATTGATTTAACCTCCTCTTAGTTTGCCAACTGGGTGGATGCCGTGGTTTTTGTGTTCAGCCTGGAGAATGAGGCAAGCTTTCAAGATATATTCCAGTATTATGCTCTTCTGGCAAACTATCGGAATGTCTCAGACCTCGCTATGGCACTTGTTGGGACTCAAGGTAATTCTGCAATGATATTTAACCTAGCAAAAAGGTTTATGAATTTTACGTTCCTGTGATTAAATTATTAGGAAGGTATAAAAAAATATTCAAATAACCATTTAAGCCAGTGAGAAATATAAAGACAAAGGTCAAGGGGCTAATAGGTTTACTTACTACTCTGTTTAGGTAGTTGTTATTATTGTAGGTAAGCCATGCTAAAATAATGAAATAAGGACTAATGTTTCTAATACTCCTGCAGTACTTATGCTGGTGATACAGCTGGGTGCATTTATAATCCTAGTTGGGTTTTTTTGCTTGCAATGCTTATTGAATTTACGGGTATCTGGTTGTGAATGTTTTCCTCTTTTTCTTCCAGATAAAATAAGTGCAAACAACAAAAGAGTGGTAGAGGACGTGCGGGCTCGAGCCCTCTGCAATGACATAAAACGCTGTGTTTATTATGAGACCTGTGCCACCTATGGACTCAACGTTGACCGGGTGTTTAATGAAGGTGAATAGAGTCACTAAGGGTCAGTCCGCACAAGCAGATTCGAGGAGATTAGTCGCCCCAGCAACAAATCGCCAATTCTTCGGGGCGACATTCTCCCCGAACTGCCTTCTCCCTGCCCATTGAAATCGCCAGTGGCAATTCACATGGGGTGCTTCATTTTCAAAAGTCACCTGAAGTTGCCTCATGAGGAATCTTTCGGATGACTTCAGAAAATGAATGGCCACGTGTGAATTACCGCAGGCAATTTTCATTTTAGTGGGCGAGGGCAGGGCGGAGGGCAGGGAGAAGGCAGATCAGGGAGATTGTCGCCCCAATGAAGAAGCAATTCGATACTGGGCGACTAATCTCTCCGAATCTGCTCGTGTAGACTGAACCTAAATCACAGCAATGTCAGTGCTCTTGCTAATATAGAATACTGAACTCCATAGGGTTATAATTACATTTCTAAATACATTCTGCTAAAAGGTGTATCACATATACAGTATGTATATAATCATTTCTGTGATGCTGGCCTGTATGTATATAATCATTTCTGTGATGCTGGCCTGTAGGAATTTGGTGGCCTGAAGCTGATATTTTTGACACAATGTTTATTTATAAAAGTGATCTCAATAAGAGCACCACATTCTAATTAAAATCTCATCAAACTTGAAAAATGTGTGTGTAAAGAGGTGAATGATGGGTGTGATGTGGCCACCCAGTTGGTGAGGCTGATTGGATTTGGCTCTTTATCTGGTCAAGTGTGCACATCATTATCCCATATATGGTTTGCTCTTTCACTCTATTACTTTTTGTTAAACTGAGACAAAAATATCTCATCTTGATAATCCATTCATTGTACTGTAAGTGTAAGGCATGATTAGGCTGTTATAGATATTTCAGGTTCACTTTTGTGTTGTTTCGTTGCAGTTGCTCAGAAGATGGTTGCAATGAAGAGGCAGCAACAACTCCTGTCGTGCAAGTCATTACCAAGTTCTCCAAGTCACTCTTCTGGATCCATTGCAATAGCGGTGCAGGTATATACACTCTTCCGCAACTTGCATTGTATTACAAAATTTTAGGGCTTTATATAGTGCTTTAAAGGAAAACTAAAGCTTAACTGAAGAAGTAGGGCAGAAATGGTTGTACATTATGTTTTAGGCTTCTATACCAGCCCAAGACAACCACAGATCTTTAGCAGTAAAGATATGTGCCTCCAAAGATGCCTCAGTAGCTCCCCATCTTCTTTTCTGCTGATTCGCTGCACACGCTCTGTGCTGCTGTCACTTACTTAGTTTAGGCAACGACACACAGTATACTGAATATATATCATATAAATGTCACAATATTAGGTTGATAAGTTAATACTTTAGGTTATTGGTATATGGTACCTTAAAAAAACAGCACTATTAGCATCAGAATTAAATAATCAATAGCATCAGCTTATATGACAAACCTCATTTTCTGCTTGATGATTCGCACTGAACCCTAAGCTTAGCTTTTCAACAGCTGCTGAATGCACACTGAGCATGTGAGTGTCACTGACACCCCTAATGAAATCCAAGATGAAAAACTCATGTCACAACCTTGAAGGGTTGGATCATTACTACTATTCAGATGCTGAATTTTAGGCTGGTTCAATAAATTCAGTTTATAAAATATGGCATTTCTAGCCATATTTATTTTTATGGTTTAGTTTTCCTTTAAGATAGAGCAGAATTCCCCTTGACAAAGGCTATTACGCTGGAACGTTGGGGCTAATCCTCATTGCTGGCAAGTGTATCCGCTGCTTGTAGGTTCTACTAATTGTGGTATGTATCTTTATTTGATAAATTTGTTCTATATACATTTTTGTTAGATATATGACAACATTTTTTGTAGAATACTTTGAAAATTCATATATATGTTCTTGTAATGGGTTATACCATTAGAAATTCTAAGAATATTATATTTTATCATGACCCCCATTGAGAGTACATACAGAGACATAGGATATATAGATATGCACATTAATGCTTAGCAATGCTTCAATACTAAACAAAGCACTATTAATGCTGAATGTGTAACAACTGTAATGATAATACAGCCAGTAACGTAACTAGTGGGGGGTGGGCCCTGGCACGGGATGTGCAACCCCCTCCGTGCGTGATTTTCCGGCCAGAATCCACGATTTTCAGGCCAGAATCAGCGGCACATGAGCTGCCGGGGGGCCCTCAGGGGGTGCGTGTCTTGGCCCAATTGTGCCCCCTGCTCCCCTGGTAGTTACACCACTGAATACAGCATGTCAGTGCAGAATATTAAAAGCAATCCTTTTCATTTATTAATACTGAAATATCAATGCCTGGAGTCAGATGGCGTTTGGAATACAAACAAAAGAATATATTAGGATCTCATTTAGAGATTAACTTTAATATTACATTTCTCTTGTTTAAATTTTGCTTTACAGTAATCTCATTAGAGCTCATTTACAATCAGTAAAAATCAATAAAAGCAGTTCTGGGTAAAAAAATATCGGAGCCAAGAATAATAAAGCCACACACAAAGGCACTTGAGCCTATATATACTTGTTTAATCTTGTATCCATCACTGATTTTTTGCAAAGCCCAAGCATTTTCTTTAAATCACCCACGTGCAAAACGTGCATTAAAAGTACACAGAGTGCATCACAGGTGCAAGTAGACATGTCTTAGAAAAGGCAGTGGCCCCAAAATCCTCTAGTTCACCCAGCCAAAAGGTCATTGCTTATGTCACCAGTATGATGCATATGGCTCTTGCTGCAAGTTCTAGTTTCAGAAGCACAAGTGAGTCACAGAGTATTATCAGGCATACAGGTAGTCTTTTTTTACAGCAATTGTAATACCCACAAACAGCATTATAGATGCATGTGTGCCCTGGCACCTCCATATCAATGTGCTGCAAATTGCACATGAGTTTTCAAAAAGTTGCAAGTTACTGTATTCCTCACAAAAGCATGCATAATTTTTGTACCAAACACACTGGAACACTGCATTTTAGGTATAAAAATATGGCACTTAACATTTTACATTTATTACTTAAAGGAATTGTTCAGTATAAAAGTAAAAACTGGGTAAATAGATAGGCTGTTCAAAATAAAAAATGTTTCCAATATAGTTAGTTAGGCAAAAATGTAATGTATAACGGCTGGAGTGACTGCAAGTCTAACCTAACAGAACAGAACACTATTTCTTGCTTTTCAGCTCTCTTTTGTTTACACTGACTGGTTACCCTGGTTACCAGTCAGTAACCAATCAATGACTTGAGGGAGGGCCACATTGGTCATAACTGTTGCTTTTGAATCTGAGCTGAATGCTGAGGATCAATTGCAAACTCACTGAACAGTTATGTCCCATGTGGCCCCCCCTCAAGTCGCTGACTTACTCAGATCTAGAGAGCTGAAAAGCAGGAAGTTGTGTTGTATTCTGTTATGTTAGACATCCACTCACTCCAGCTTTTATACATTACATTTTTGGCTAACTAACTATATTAGAAACATTTTTTATTTTGCACAGCCTATCTATTTACCCAGTTTTTATTTTTACCCTGAACTGTTCCTTTAAATGAGCCTCTCTATCTATCTACAGCTTTGTGCCTGGGCAGATTTAAGTGGTGCACTGTATTCAAATAATGAATTCCTTCCAAAATATGATGATCTATAAAGATACACAAAGATATAAAAGTGCATGAGATTTGTCTAAAGGAATTCTTTTATATGAAGGAATTCCTTTTTCAAAATAAATCTCCTTTTTACTCATTATAAGTTACTCTAAGTAGTTACATTTAATCCTAATAACTGATTCACTTAGGAATGATGAAATAGAGGCAGTTTATTTTTGGGGGATTCTTTTTACTTCTAATTGGTACCCTTGAGAGGGCTGTCTTTCATTTCTTTTTTTTTTTTTTTACTTTGACAGTGGAAAAGATGATGCGTGTTGTGTTTATCTCCATTGAACTGATGCATATTAAAGCCTGGAAACTAACATGTGTTGGTGCTTGCACCTGTGTGTATTTATCTGTATATACTCATTGTAACATTTTAGAGAATTTGCCATGCTTATTGTAGCAGAACATTGCATCTCTAAATTATTGTAGCAGAAAATTGCATCTTTAAATTGCAGCCTTGTGCCAGACTGATACAACTTCAGAGCCTTGTGCTAATGTTGTAATTGTTGCAGGCAAGTAACGGAGGAGCAACAAGCGATTATTCATCATCACTGCCTTCCACACCAAACATCAGTCACAGAGAACTACGAAGTGAGGCATCCATTGCAGTCAGCACTCCTGTGTCCCTCCATCGTGGTGCTAAGAGGCGCACAAGTATATTTACAGTAAGTGAATAAAACAAGGAGACAATTGCATTCTATTTATAGACTTTCCTGCTTCTCAACAAATGAGGCAAATATAATACCCAGCATTACTGACATTTCAGGAATCAGCTAAAGAGGCTTGAAAATTGGTTTCCCTGAGGCTGAACTATATCTCCCTTTCAGAACATTTCTTCATACCTAACAGTAGAGAGAATGGGAACCCAATACAAAAGTAGTTCAGATTAACATAGATTTTAGTTTAATGTAGACCGTGGCATTCCTAGACTATTGGGTTACATTGTTGTTTCTTTTTTCCAAAGTATTTATATACTGCATTTAGTAATACTGCCCTCCATATTTGCCTTTAAACTGCTATCTAGCTGCTGTGGTCACTGCTCATTTGAACCATAAATAGTGGTGGACGCGACGAATAAATTCGCAAAACGCCAGAGAAAATGTGGCAGGCGAAAATTTGGTGGCGTTTAAAAAAAAAACGTGACGAAAATGATGTGACGAAAACGATGCAACGAAAACGACGCAACAAAAACGACGCAACGAAAACGACGCACAACTCGTTTCGCAAATTTTTTCGCCAATTCGTGAATTTCACTGGAAATTCGCAAATTTTTCGGTGAAACGGGGTAGATTCGCCCAACACTAACCATAAACTATTGTTAAACTACAGCTTTCTATGCTTTCAGTGCTTCAGTGCTGCCATGTTGCTGGATTGCAGTTTTAAGATCCATGACACCAATAATACTGATATTTTAATTTGTATCCTCTTTCACAAAGCAATCATTTCTTATTTTGAAAATAAAAGATACAAATTTCCAAGGGGTCCCTGAAGGAATCCAGCAAATTGCTCCCTAAATTCTTTTTTACCTTTAAAATTTGTTTTACCTTTTCATCCTATGCTACAGTATGTAATGTGCCTCTTAAGGGTCATATTGGGAGCCCTTGCATCTATACTATTGGCAGGTGAAAATTACATTCTTCCCCTTGCACTGGATGTGCACAATGGAGTTGCATAGAACCCCCTGCTTGTGCTTCAGTGCACAACAAATGCACAACACAAGCAAAGTGTACAGTAGGTCTTTCCTCTTTTAAAATAAATAAATAAAGTTTCATGGTATCTGCAGTGCAGCCATACTTTTCTTGTATAGTAGCTGACTTGTAAAATTATTTTAATTGCAGAACCGAAGGGGAAGTGATTTGGAAAAGAGAAGTTTTGATAGTCGGGGAGATGTTGTTGGTGGGGGTCGAGCTCTGCCAATTAAACAGGTAAACACAATATGTATGTTGCATTACTGAATTAGGGCTATATAATATATGCCTGAGCCTATGCAGTGCCCCAAGACTACAGACATTACTTGCTCTTGGAACATTTGTATGGATTAATAGATAAGCTGAAGTTTTTGGTGTTGCAATGAGTGTACACCATGATAATGCACTGTACACCATGATAATGCACAATACTAAGATTAACACTAAACCACACCTTTAAATTAACTTTTAGTATTTAGTATTTTGCCTGACGAAGGGGCCTGTGTGCTCCGAAAGCAGCAATTGTTACTTATTCAGTTAGCCAATAAAAGGTATCACCAAACTTTACATTTTATACATTTTTTCGAATGGCTACATCTCAATAGGATGAGGTAGAGAGTGACAGTCTGAGAGATGTTTGCAATTTGTTTTCATTATTATAAATAATGATGACCAGATTCAAAGTTGCTAGGCATCTCCTGCATGGTTGTCCTATAGGCAGGTGATTGCAATTTCGTTAGGACCTTCATAAAAAAATATCCCTGAGACCTGCACACACTCTTGAGACACACACATGCTCACACAAATGTACAAACATAACATACTGTACATAACAAATGCGCATCTATTAAGAATAATAAATGTGTATGTCTTTAATCAAGCAGGGCCAGAGATGACCTTAGCCTGAATTGTTTTACTTCTTTAATGTCGATAGAGCTGAGCTAAGTTCCTTTTCTGGCCTTGTAGAATATTACATAAACCCGTTATGGCTCTTACTCTTCAGTAGCTCTGAGTGGAGGCTAATAAATAGATGATCATGTTTGTATTTTTATCTGTTGAATAATATTATACTCAGACCGTAAAGATTTCATCTTTTAGTAAATGCCTTGTATTTTAGACTGAATGTGAGAGAGTAAAGTGGTTACACAGGGAAAATGCGCTGAATTAGCAAATACACATGACAAAGAAATCACCTCCTTTGGTTGAGGAGGTTTTTGTGTTATCCTCTCACTGGAAATGTGTTGTACAGTATAGGTTCTTATAGCATTATGAACATTATAAACATAACCTAAAAAAAGGAGCATACCTTCTGCTACCCAGAAGAAACAAAAATGATTATTATTCAAAATATCTTTTAGCTGAACAAGTGCCTACTGGAAACGCAGTTCTAATAAGGTGGAAGACCTCGGTTACCGTAACCCAGATATGTAATTGTAAAATGGGTTAATGTGCAACCTCCGTGCAGGAATTAATTTCCATTATAGAACAGATAATTTGTTACCCTTTGATTAGCTAATGCGCTGCAACAGCAAATGACAGACACCCACGCAGCTTCTCTCAAGTGAGCACCTTAATTGTTACAATTCCTTTCTGCAAATAACAGCAAATGGAAGAGAGTGTTGAGACGCAGCAGAGAGCCTTTAGTGTGTTCTTTTATGATTAAGCTACTGACAGCTTCTTGTGGGCGGAGCCCCTGCGAGGTCAACCCACACACATTCCAACTGAATCCATCCAGAGAGGGACTGGCACACATTTATGGCAGCACATACAAATCTCACTTACCTTTTACTGAAATTACAAAAAAAAAAGAAGTAAGTGGGGGATGCATATAATATATCAGCACTGAGTATATTCTACAGGATACAAGTAGTGCAGAATTAAAGTGCATTGACCAAAATTACATGATGGAGATTGGTACATTTTCCAGGGCCTTGACTTACATGATGGAGACTGGTACAGGTATGGGACCTGTTATTCAGAATGCTCAAGACCTGGGGTTTTCCGAACAATGAATCATTCTGTAATTTGGATCTTCATTCTTCAGTCTACTCGAAATTCAAGTAAACATTAAATAAACCCAATAGGCTAGTTTTGCTTCCAATTAAGATTAATTATATCTTAGTTTGGACCAAGTACAAGGTACTGTTTTATTATTAAAGATTAGGGAAATTATTTTTTAAAATTTGGATTATTTGGATAAAATGGAGTCCATGGGAGATAGCTTTCCATAATTTGGAGATTTCTGGATAATTGGTTTTCAGATCCCATACCCAGGGACCAAATGTACCTATCTGACGTTGGTGTATTCTCCTGGGCCAAATTTCATGATGGAGATTTATGTTTACATGCTTAGTATACAGCATGTGCCAATGGTCAGGACCCCTGAAAACATTAGTGGGGTCACAATTTTTGGGGAGCACAAAACATTTAGTTAAGAATGATGCCGTACATGTGGTTAGTGTCAGTATGTTTAAAACATTCAGCAGGTCTGATTACATGAATCATCACAATAGTTGCTTTATGCTTTTGGCAAAACATAAAACTCTACAGAACTTTTTTTAATCTCTGGTCCACATGATCTTACATAAATAATATGTAAGAATGCTGCTGCCAGCCCATCGTGATCCATACTTATTCATGTGACAGAACAGGTGGCTCACGTTTCATATCAAATAAAAAATTTTCAGTTACATATCGGTGTGCGCCATAGTTTCACACCGATAACAAATCTTTCCATAATTTGGATCTCCATCCCTTAAGTCTACTAGAAAATCAGGATCAAACAGGATTTTTTTATATTCAGTTTTGAAATCTGACATGGGGCTAGCCATTTTGTCAATTTCCCAGCTGTCCCTGGTCATGTGACTTGTGCCAGCACTTTAGGAGGGAACTGCTTTCTGGCAGGCTGCTGTTTTTCCTTCTCAGTGTAACTGAATAGTACGCAGTGGGACATGGGTTTTACTATTGAGTGCTGTTCTTATATCTACCAGGCAGCTGTTATCTTGTGTTAGGGAGCTGTTATCTGGTTACCTTCACATTGTTCTGTTGTTAGGCTGCTGGGTGGGGGAAAAGGAGGGGGTGATATCACTCCAACTTGCAGTACAGCAATAAAGAGTGATTGAAGTTTATCAGAGCACAAGTCACATGACTTGGGGTAGCTGTGAAACTAACACAATGTCTAGCCCCATGTCAGATTTCAAAATGAAATATAATTTTTTTTCCCATGACAATCCCTTTAAATAAACCCAATAGGCTGGTTGTGTCTCCAATAAAGATTATATCTTAGTTTGGATCAAGTACAAGGCTCTGTTTTATTATTACAGAGAAAAAGGAAATCATTTTTAAAAATCTGGATTATTTGGATAAAATGGAGTCTATGGGAGATGGACCAGGCTTACTGTACCTTGTACCAGGGCCCGGGCTCACTCTACCAGTCCTACCCTGGTACAAGGCATTGATTTATTATTACATAGGTTAGGAAATAAAGTTAAGGAATGTTTGCTCAAATAGGACTCTACAGAAGAATTCCCATATTTCAACCACAAGACTGACCTAGACCCGATCCTTAAGGCCCACATACACGGGCTGATAAAAGCTGCTGACAGACCATGTCGGCAGTTTATTGGCCCGTGTGTGGGGCCATCCTATGGGCTTCCCTGAAAGTCGGACAGATCTCAATTAGGAAGGTTAAAAAACCCAGTCGGATCGCGGGCGCATCTCTGCCTGTATGCGATTCCGCTATCCAACCTCCAATATCGCCTCCATTATGATCCAATCGTTGGGCCCTAGGGCCCACAATCTGATCAGCCCAAATATCGCCATCCTCAATGTGGGCATATCAGTGAGATATGGTTTGGCGATATCGACAAATGAGCGGATCTCCCTGTCTATGGCCATCTTTACATGTGTGGTCACTCCCCCTCTGTCTTCCCTCCCCAATCACAGCGTAGTCTAGTTGTGCGCAGGGGCTATGAGTAATTAAGCAGCGGGGGTCTCTAAGTGGGTGTGGGGGCCCCTGGGGCAGCAGCCTCTGTGGGCCTCAGACACTGAGTCCAGCATTGCTTTGTACATTGTGCTTACCTGCAAAAATCCATATTGTTGGCAAAACAGTGCCGTTGATTTTTAGTATTTAACTGTTTCAGTAGCATTACAGCATGGCATCTTTATGCAAAGACTCCTTACAAAGTAAAACCCAGGCTCCATACATTCTAGATAATATCTCTTATAGATATATGTTAGAGTGAACGGGAAACATTAATTGCTGACTATAGTCTAGTTACTTTCCTTACCAATACCCTTATGTTCACATTCCAAACTATTTTTGAAAGACCATGACATTGTCTGAATTTTGTAAAGGAACGCAACCAATAAAATATTTCTAAATCTGACTTATACTTTCAGAGCTTCTTACTGAAACGGAGTGGCAACTCTCTGAACAAAGAATGGAAGAAGAAGTATGTTACCCTGACAAGCAATGGGGTCTTGCTCTACCATCCCACCATTAATGTGAGTTCCTGGTAAACTTCTGATTTTCTGCAGGTGTCTCTAGTTGCTCACCGCATGGAAACAAGCTAAGTGCAGTCAGTTGTTTATACGAAAGCAAGTTCTGAAATATCAACACAAAGGGGGTTGTTTACAGTATTTAAGGGCAAGTTGTGTGTTATGTTTTGGTAGCCGAGGATGAGTAGAATGTAACAGTGCTTTATTAGCAGCCATTACTCTTTAACAGTAACTTCAACTCTAAGGGGGAAATTCACTAAAGCACGAAGCGTCTAACGCTAGTGATAATTCGCCAGCATGACGT
>CM044433.1:145979007-145990443 GCA_024363595.1 Xenopus borealis | reverse complement strand
TGGATTTAGTGTATACAGGTCATTCATGAATGCAGCTGCAAGTAGGCTGAAATGGACACAAATTGATGCATTAATGCCATTAATTAAAGGTATATAGAAACAATCCTTGCAATCCCCTAGAATTGCTGTAAGCACCACTGCATCTGTCCCGCCTCTGCTACATCATGCACAAGTGCAAGTATTGATTGACACCTGAGTTCCTGGATTGCATCAATAGCCACAGCAGACCTGGGCCAAAAATCAAATGTTAAAGCCTTTCTAATGCCACATGCCATCCCCATTTCTTTCCAATTTGTGAACACATGCACATCAGATGCAGCTCGCTACGCGGCTGCAATTACATTGAAATTGTGGGTAAAAAACATGGCAGTTTGCATCCAAATCTTGCTCTTTGTACACTGCATTATGTTCATAAACTACCCTTTAAGTCTACGTAATCCCCTAGTTGATGTTCCTCCAGAATGCTACATTCTTGCTCTTTATTGGCATCTTTTTTTTTGTCTCACAGCATTTCTACCTTTCCATGTTTCCTTTAACCTTTTCTTTTTATCCTTTGCTTTTTTCTGCTTCAATATATGGAACCTACCTCCAGCCAAGCGCAAAATGTGGAAGTTAAAATCATTTGGTAGCTTGAGAAATATTTATAAGACAGGTAAAGCACACAAATGAATTTGTGTTTGCATGCGTCTCTTTCTATCTGCATGAGCTTCATAGTTACATAACAGGTTGATCCTGAAACCCTTATACTATTGGCAGAGTTGGATTTCTGCCAAAATGCCCCCATAGGTTGTGGAACAGACCAAGCCTATCTCAAAGTCTCAAATATATGTCTGATAAATTGCAATTCTGTTGTACAATCCAATTAAGCCTTGGGAATACATGGGTGGATGTATCATATCGCCACTACCATCCCTCATTCCACATCACTGGTTTCTAGGCTTAGCTTTCAGATCTGCAGAGCTAACAATTATAAGAATAAATGCTATACTTTTATAGTAAAATTGTCTAGGCAAGAGTTAGTGTCCCATCTGCCTGCGATACATATGTAGTTCAAGCAAAGTTTAATGCTTTAAAAATCCTTTTCAAATGCATTTAGGGTGAAATTCTCTTTACAGATGATCCTGACAAATGTTGAATATTATAAGTTTGCTTTTGAACAACAGGAAATGTCAGTATTCTAGTCTAACCAATAGTAATATTCACTGTAATAAGCACTATGTTGTACTGTTATAGAATATCTAGAGGAATGCTACTGCTTCTTTGCCATGACTTGTGCCTAATCACTTCATTGTTTCAAAAGAAGAGAACTTTGAATTCATCATCGTCTCTAGTACCGGTCAGACATGGCATTTTGAGACAAGCAGCTTTGAAGAAAGGGATTCTTGGGTCCAAGCCATTGAGAGCCAGATCCTCGCTAGTCTGCAGTGCTGTGAGAGCAGCAAAAATAAGGTGAGAGCTCAATCAACTTTGAACTGCTGTCTATTAGTTCCTTTTAGAGTAGACATATTTTTTGGAATGTGTGTTGCATCCAACAACCTATAGAACAGTGATCCCCAACCAGTAGCTCGCGAGCAACATGTCGCTCTCCAACCTCTTGGATGTTGCTCCCAGTGGCCTCAAAGCAGGTGCTTATTTTTGAATTACTGGCTTAGAGGCAAGTTGTGGTTGCATAAAAAACAGACGTCCTGCCAAATATTCTCTCCTGTAGGCTGTCAGTCCATATAGGGGTTACCAAAAAGCCAATCAGAGCTCTTATTTGACATCCACATGGACTTTTTCATGCTTGTGTTGCTCTCCAACTCTTTTTTAAATTTAAATGTGGCTCACGAGCAAAAAAAGGTTGGGGACCCCTGCTATAGAATATGGGCAGCTTTTACAAATAACGATCCTAGAGCAAAGTAGCCATTTATCATATTAGTTATAATAATGCTATTTGGGGTAGGTTTATCATCACATACCAGTACATAGCAGGGCTAACTTAGGTAAGTTTTATGTTGCACCAGTGCAGCAACCAATCAGCAACGTGTTTTGTTCACCGTACTTCAAGTAGAAAATAAAAAATCAAATCTGTGATTTGTTGCCAGGGATAACTAACAAGTTTTTTTTTCTGTTGAAATGCCCAACCAACTGCAAGGGTGTTAGAGATCTTATCGATCAAAAATAGGTTCTCATTATCTGCTCAGTTCTGCATTATCTCCTGTTTCTTAGGGTGGGGGGCCTGAACATTAATGGGAGTCTTCCAATATTTTAAAAATCATTGGTATGTCAAAAATACATGTTAATAATCTGAATGATGGATATGAATGACCTGGGCAAACTTTATACAGGTATGGGATCTGTTATCCGGAAACCTGTTATGCATAAAGCTCGGAATAACAGAATGTCTGTCTCCTGTAGACTCTCCATTTTATCCAAATAAAAAAAATATTTCCTTTTTTCTTTGTAATAATAAACCAGTACTTTGTATCCAAACTAAGATATAATTAATCCTTACTGGAATCAAAGCCAGCCTATTGGGTTTATTTCATGTTTAAATGTTGAAATGACCAAATTATGGAAAGATACATCATACTGAAGAATACAAAAAAAAACCCAGGTCCCAAACATTTTGGATAAAACTTTTGACTGACTGTGTATGTTTTTGTTTTGTTAAGGCTCGAATGGACAGCCAGAGTGAAGCTGTCGCTATCCAAGCCATTCGGAATGCTAAAGGGAATTCATTTTGTGTGGATTGTGGTGCCCCAAGTAAGTCTCTGACATAATGTTAAGAATCATACACTTAATTGGACCTTGAACTGGGATCATGGATAGAGGCATGCATCTACTTTCCCTTTCCTCAAACTCAGGCAACTACGGCATAAATTTGTAACTGAAATCCAAGAATTGCCTCCTGCTGTAATTCAATAGTTATATGTTTTTACCCTTTTACTGTGGCTAAGTAAGAGCAATGTGGTTGGGCAAAGCTGTGCAAGTAGATATATAAATTCTTTCTTCCTTGGGCAAAGCTGTGATCACTGCATGCTGCAGCCTTTTTACATAGAAAAGCCACTCTCCTTCTACCAGGCCAACTTTTTTAAGGTCTCAGTGACTGTCAATTCATTGAATTAATGAACTGTAATTGTTCTGTTACATTAAAATGAAGTCGGATAGTCAGTTACTAATATCAAATATAGTTTAAAAATGACAAGGTCCATTTGTGGTTTCAATAAATATTTCAGAGATAATAATTGTTTAACCAGTGTTTCAGCTGATTAACACCCGAGTATTCTGTTTAATGCTCATACCTGTATGCTGTAGATCCCACCTGGGCCAGCTTGAATCTGGGTGCCCTGATCTGCATTGAATGTTCAGGAATTCACAGGAACCTTGGTACTCATTTATCTCGGGTTCGATCACTGGATTTGGATGACTGGCCCATAGAGCTTACCCATGTTCTAACCTCTATTGGAAATGAAATGGCTAACAGAATATGGGAGATGACGACTCATGGAAAAACCAAACTTTCTCCTGATTCCTCGAGGTACGTTTTTTCCTTATTCTTTCTTGTAAACAAATTTAATGCTACTTTACTTGGTTTCTCCGTGAATATTGGTTTGTGTGCATGTACTTTTGGGGGCAGATTTACTATTGGTCGAATTCGAGGGTTAATTAACCCTCGTATTCGACCAACCGAATTTTAACCCTCCAAATTCGAATATCGAATTTGAAGGCTTTTAGCCTAATTCGATCGATCAAATGATCAAATAAAAAAAATTCGATCGAACGATTAAATCATTCGAACCGAATGATTCGCTCATTTTTAACCAGCAATTCGGTAGGTTTTATCTGGCGAACTAGGGATTGAATTTTTTTTTAATGGGCAAGTACTTCAACCATCGAATGATCCAATGATCAAATTGAATTTTATTCAAATCATTCAAATCAATCTAATTTTTGGAATTCGATGGTCGAAGTGCCAAAAAAAGTTATTTGAAAATTCGAATCTTTTTGAAAATTAGATTGAATGTCGAATCCTTCACACGAATTTAGTAAATCTGACCATTGGTATACACTGCAAAATATTTAATTAGATCTGATTTTGGAGTAATCTGCTAATATTTGGTTAGTTTAGTTATGATTTAAATTGAAAATGAAATGGAGCACAAAAAATATTGTATATTGTGGGTTAATGCAAGCACAGATCGCAAGGGTCTAGTCTACAGTATCTATGATAATTAAATTATCTACTGAAAGCTTGCTCAGCAGAGCAGATAATGCAGGTTGACTCCTCTCTAGAATATTGCTGAGGAACAGTATAGGCTTGGGATGATGACTGAATCATATACTACTGACATGGCGAAACTTAAGGGAAATAAAAAGCTTTTCCTTAGTGCTTTTAGCAGAATTGCCCAGAGGTGCATTGTCAGTTGCTAAATGGTTACTCCATAAAGCAGCAACTAGTGCAACAATGAAAGGAATAAACAATAGACAGATGTTATAGTGGAGGCAAAACAGAGTCACAGAGTGTAAGGGCAAGGCCAGACGGGGAGATTCGGGGGAGATATGTCGCCTGGCGACTTCTCGCTGCGAGGAATCTCCCCCGAATCTCCCGGAATAGCTAACTAGCGCCGCTCACCCGCTCTGCGTAAAGTCGCCTGCGCTTGTTCACACGCAGCGGCGCGATTTTAAAAGTCGCTCAAAGTTGCCTCGCCAGGTTAGTTAGCTATTCCGGGAGATTCGGGGGAGATTCGTCGCGGCGAGAAGTTGCCAGGCAACAGATCTCCCCCGAATCTCCCCGTCTGGCCTTGCCCTAAGAAGGTTTATAGTATATGGACAAGGTTAGAATAATGAAAGCAAACAACTGTGTTACTGTCAGAACTAGCGCGGCGCGTCGTTTTCGGTGCGTCGCGTCAAAAACGAAAACTCGTTTTTTCTGCGAATTTTCGCCAGGCGAAATTTCGCTGGTGATTCGCGAATTTATTCGCCAGCGGCGAATCGCGGGAATTCGCTGCGAATTCGGCCCTGGCGAATAAATTCACCCATCACTAGTCAGAACAGATCAAGATAGTACTTTTCATGCACTTAAAAAGCCAGGATAGTTTTAACATGTGTCCAGGGTAGCATTGTTTGTGCCTGCCTCAATAAAAGGTATTAGAATCAAATAGGCCAAAGATAGAAATATAGATATTATGTTACAGCTTGCATCTTGTTTGCATCTTGCTTCATATCAGTTCAGGGCTCTTTAGTCTTACAGTGTAAAGTTTAGTTGGAAGGTATAAATAGGACGTTCTGGTAAAGGGCGGAATATCTGGTTACTGAGATTCTCATGGGAAGATCACTTGGATAGACATCTTTATTTTCCTTTGCTGGTAAAGATATGTTCCTATGTGTCATCACTTCATGAGTGGGATCAAAGCAGTGGTGCTGAATGGTGCTTCTAATTAGCATTGCGTACACAATGATGGCGTGAAAGCTGACAGATATTTTTGGAAACACTTCTTAAGTTAATTTATTTGTAAATAGCAAACAAATTAAGATGCTTTTGAATTTACTGTATAGTTTAAGGAGGTATTTGAAAATTAGGAGCAGAGCAGATGGTGAACTCATATTCATACACGAATCCAGTATCATATGCTAATAAACTCTTCCATTATGTCCCCAGAGCTGTTTTGCAGATGAACATTCATGTCTGTCTGAGTGGTTATAAAGTGCAGCATTATAGCCTATAGATTGTGTCTTACCCTGTATGCGGAAATAAATGCCCCACTAACATCACCATATTTTATTTTTGCATAGAGAGGAGAGAGAATCATGGATCAGAGCAAAGTATGAGCAGCGATTATTTTTGGCCCCTCTGAAGAGTCCAGGGGTCCCCTTGGTGAAACAGCTTTTTAAAGCTGTACAAGACAAAGACCTCGGCAAAGTACTTCTTCTCTTAGCCCACAGCAACAAGGAACAAATAAACGGAATAACTGGAGATAGAGAAAGGCGCACTGCCCTTCACGTGGCCTGTGAACTGGGCGAAGTTGTGATCACGCAACTGCTCGTATGGGTGAGCTCGACATTTAATCACAGTATGTCACGTACCTGGTTGAAAAATATTGAGAGAGAGTGTGAGCTGTGCTCTCACTTTGCTGGACCTGTTTTCCCATGAGTTGTCCATGAGTTCAAGAAATGTGTTTAGTTTATTATTTATATGTTTATTATATATATCTGTGCTGATTAAATGAGTGGGGATTTCCATACTTTGTTTAGATGAAGCACCATCCATAGAAATGTATAACAATGCCCCAGTGCCTGAATGATTAAGCCCAAGAAGTCATTGGTTTAATACACACATACTAAGGAATGGAAGAATTCTTGGTTTATTTGGCAAGGAAAAATCACTTAATACTTTAAAAATTGATTCAATATAATCATCCCTTTCATGTAGAACCTTCATATTTTTCTGGAGAACATGGGTCTTGAGCTTGAAACATGCAGTGTGTGAGTGGATATGTTCTTATCTTGCAGACAGACCTACTCCTGGCTTCTCCTCTCACACGCTAAAGGGTTCACATTTAGTTGAGTAGAACAGTGGAATGATGTACTATTAAAATGAATTCACCGCTGTCTAGTGGCCTTAACTAGAACAGTATTGTTGGCCTATTAAGTATCCACACTGACCTACCAGGCCAAAAACAATCCAAAATTTATGAATCTGTTTGGAATCATCCAGAATTGCTGGATCAGTAAATATGTTTGATCATAGAGACACAGCCAGTGGGTCAAACCTTTCATCATTATGCCTAAAAACCATTTCCATATTTGTCCTGTTATGAGGTTTAACCCACAAGAGTTTGTTCCTCTAGTTCTTATGTTTTCATGTGGGATCCAGATCCAAGACACAGGTTCTTCTGTTGGCTGTTGCCCACCATATGGCATCATCAAAATATAGAAGTTATATATAGAAATCTGAATACTAGCCCATAGTAATTAATACAGACAGCTTTAAAGAATACTTTTAGCATACCTCAAAGTGAAGAGACTTTCACAAGTAGGACATTGATGTATAAGTTCTTGTATCTTTCTGTAAAAGAGCGAATACATAATTACAAGTTATGTGCATAAGATATAGAGTGTTTCAAGTACGAAATAGTTTTGTTGCATATTCCTTTGTCTTTTCTCTTACCAAGAAAGGTTTGTGTCTCTTTTTCTTTTCACAGTATGGCATTGATGTGAAGTCGAGAGACAGCAATGGCCACACAGCCATATTTTATGCTAAGAAAACCCACAGCCAGGAGTGTGTGGACATTCTGCTGCAACATGGCTGTCCTAATGAGTCCACAAGCGCCCTGTCCACTCCCAGTTTGAGAAGGAAAAGCAGCTCTGCCAGCATTGTGAGGACTGATTCCCGTACTGCCCTTGTGTAGCCAGTAATGTATTTTAAAGAAGAGGAAAAAAATCACTGACTTTGTTCCTGGAGAGAGCGAGAGAGGCTTGTCTGGTTGCTCTTTTGTGCCAATATGTTATATGTTCCACTGAAAAAGAAATAAGCAAAAGTGTCATTCTGAGTGTATGTGTAGATAAAATGTGTATATTTTGGAAGAAATTTGAAGAAATACCAGCCATTTTAATATTTGCCCACTGTAATATTTTTTTCTTTGTTGCTATAATCCAGCGTGTTTGTATTTAATGCCTTAATCCTTTCAATAGCAAAGGAGCAGATTTACACAATCATTCCCTTGTGGCAAGGTCCAAGGATCCAAGGACTTTGCAGGTTTTCGATAATCACCAGAAACTGGAGAGATTAAAGTCTAGTGTCCAGTGAAAATGTGTGCTAGGGCTTAATGAATTTCAAAATGAATCTAGATATAAATTATTGCAGAGACATCAAGCCAGTAGCCTTCCAGATTTTGGTGTACAACTTTCATTATTCTTTACCAGTAACTTGCTGACTAATGATGATAATGGTGTGGCTTCAGTTCAGCAACAAGGTGGGCTTGGCCTTGACTTGTACAATAAAGGGTTTAGATTTCCATTGTTGCACATCAGTGGTGTCCAACCTTTTGGCTTCCCTGGGCCACATTGGAAAAGAAAAGTTGTCTGTGCCACACATGAAATAAACAAACTCTTTTGATTTGTAAAAGTAAAGAAAATACACAAAAAAGAACTACAATACATGTTGGATAACCAGATAGAGCTATACACTGGAATATGGGACACCTGGATATTAAATAGACGTATTATTATATTATTATTACTACTAACTGGGCAATGGGCAGAGTCCCCCCTCCTGCCTACTCCTATATCCTTTGCGACATGATGTTTCCTTCGGAACCAAGCTTTTGGGCCTGGGCCGCAGGTTGGACACCCCTGTTGTACATGATGGAGACGTTGCATTCATGACATAGCACATATCAAATATAGAGCCTGAACTTATCAATTGTATAAACCTGGTAAAATATAAATTTTCCCTATGTCATACGTAATTCTTACATGTACATTGTACAGTGGCTTGAAGGAGAAATTGTGCTCTCAGATGTCTTGTAAACATTTGAACTGATGTTTTGGAAATTGTAATTGTGGGGTTCTGTGTTAGAAAACATGACTCTAATTGGTTAATATCGGCCACAGCACACTAACTCTCAGCCAATGCTATTCATCTCTACGTGCTCTTTTATTTTTTTCCAATGAAGGAATTTGTGAGTGCTGAAACGAGCTGCAAGTGTTTCCAATGGACGGAATTTAATAGCGGCTTCCAAAATGCACCTGTAGTGATTTATGATTTGAAGAAAATGAAATCTTCTTGTCTCTGAACACACAGAAACCCCTTTAAACAAGCATTTTTTGCTTCAGTGGATTGTATTTTCTATGAGTATTGATATGTTTATGAAATTGTTAGCAGGATAAAGATTGTATAATATTGTGAATAAGCACTGTGTGCTTTTTGTTTTATTTTTTGACTGTTACACATACAGTCTGCTTCTCATAGATTTGTTCCAGAATTCCCTCCTGAAAGTATACTTATAGTCCTAACGTCTGTTGTTCAATGGCCGGGTGACGCTTGCCTTCAACGATTAACATTTCTTTGACTTTATCTTTTGGAGTGTAATAATGTTTATTCAGTTTTAAACTCTATATTTTAAAATGGTTAAACTAAAAATAAATTTGCTGTCAAGTATATTCTTTCTAGTGAGACTGAAAGTTTTGCCTTTTTAGCTGCAATGACCAGTTGACTTACTATTTGCTCGTTGTAAGTAGGGTCCACAAAAAAATGAGTGAGATTCTTTTTTGAAATTGACAAATAAAGGTACAATACAGAGACAATGCTGTAACCCCTAGCAACAAGACATTTGCTTTTCATTAGTCAAAATGTATCTAGATATAGGTGGGTTATCTGCACCTATGGCTGCACATAGTAAAGTTATGCAGGTAACACAATGCAAAATACCACATTGCATTTACCATTTTGGCCCATAACATGATATGTAATTCTCAAAAACATACTGGAGCCTCATCTCACGTCAACCACCCTAAATTACACCATGACTCTCCCCAAATTCAATTTAGATTCCACACATTTTTTGGGTCTGCAATGCTGGACAGTCCTTCAAAAAACAAGACCATTAGACAAATGACTTAAAGGGGTTGTTCACCTTCAAACAACTAGTTGTTTTCAGATAGATCACCAGAAATAACGACTTTTTCCAATTACTGTCTATTTTATATTTGTAACCGTTTTTCTAATATTGAAGTGTAAAGTGTAATTTTCACCTTCTAAAGCAGTTCTGTGAGGGGGGGTTGCCGACCCCCCCAACTGTTCTAAACTGATACATTTAATGGATACATTTCTTATATTTGTCCCTGCTGAGCAGAATCTCTGGGTTTCATTACAGGCAGCTGTTAGAATTGATACAATAGTTGCTAATACTCCAGAGATGTTGCTGTGAAATGTATCAATTAAATGTTGCAAAATTATATCAGTTTGTCGGCACCTGAATTACTGAGCTGCCAGACTCAAACACCACAGACACCAACATTCAACTTTTGGAAAAACAGTAAAAGATAAATAATGGATAGTGATGGGCGAAGAAACGCCAGCAAAATTCGGCTGGCGAAAATTCTCCAAAAAAAAATGAGTCGCACGTTGTTTTTGACGCGACGAAAACGACGCGATGTGCATCGAAAACGTTTCGTGAATTTTTTTGCCAATTCGCAAATTTTTCGGCGAAGCGAAACTGGGTAGATTCGCCCATCACTAATAATGGAGAGTAAATCGAAAAAAGTCTTTATTTCTGGGGAACAATTTGAAAACAACTGAACAGAAAAAAGTGTCTGGAAGGTGAACAACCCCTTGAAGTAAAACATTTGCAGTGACAACTTGGTCCTTAGTTTGGCCAGATAAGCTTTCAGCTGCAAATATCCGGTATAATGGTCAAGCTAAAATGTACTTTAAATACGTTACAGCAATTAAGAGGGTATAAGTTGATTTGGGTAATTTAATTGGTTAACGAATAGAAGAAAAATGGCGAAATTGTATATTATTATAGACAGAAATATATTATTTATCAAGGGTTTTTATTACATCTGTATTTTTCAGACTTTTTGTTTTTTTCATTCCCATTTTATTTGTTTTTTCTTATCCCCATTTTATTATTATATATGTTTCAAAAACCTAGGTATCAGTCACCGGATATATATATACATAAATGCCTGAGAGTTTTGGGAATCTCACCATAAACGATAGGCATAAACATGTACTTAATTTGTGAAATTAAAGACGAAACTTTAAGAATTAATGATGTGCATTTCCATTTCAGCATTAGTTTGAAAGCCACAGAAATTCACACAGTACGCATGTGCATTGGATAGTAAATACGTTTATAAATAACGTAAATACAAGAGATGGTGGGTTTGCTGAAGGAAAGCAAGGACACTGGCACACAAAGCTATTGTTTGCAGGTAAAATCTTGCATAACACCTTTGATAAACATTTTTTTCAAGGAAGGTTTTACCTGCAAACAATAGCTTTGCGTGCTTGCTTTCCAGGGATATTTGGAGGTTGCCGTTACCTCTATCACTGGGCACCAAGCAACCTTAGATTAATTTATAAGTACGGGTGCGAGAGCCAGGGCCGGATTTACATAGTGGGCGCCCCTAGGCCCACTGCCGTTCATTGCCCCCATACTCTGCCCTTTATTCGCAAATTTTCATCAAGACCAGAGCAGTGGGGATTGGCATCTGGGAAATGTAAAAATCTATTTTATCTTCTGCGTATTCCCAGTGTTTCTGGACCAATGTGGGTGTGGCTGGGCAGTATGTCGCCCCCTAATATCCTGCCACCCTAGGCCCAGGCCTAGGTGGCCTTTCCACAAATCCGGGCCTGGCGAGAGCTCTTCCTTTTCTGGGTTTGCTGAAGGATAAGGACATCAATACTTCAACAGAAGTATTAAAGGGATCCTGTCATGGGAAAAA
>CM044433.1:145920623-145968715 GCA_024363595.1 Xenopus borealis | reverse complement strand
CACATGATGTCAGTATAATCCACAGTTTCTGAGACATCTGACCAAAATGCTGTTAAATCACCAACAATCCACAAGGTGTCAATGTAATCAACATGCCAATAAAAGCAATCCTGAAAATTTTCTCTTATAATTGCTGTAGTGAGGTTACTGTTAGTGATGGGCGAAACGACGGCATTTCACCAAATTTTTCCCGAATTTCTAGAGAAATTCATGAAACAGCGAAAAATTTACGAAACGCCGTTGCGTGTCGTTTTGGACGTGCGGGTCAAAAAATGGATGTCCGCATCCGAGACACCGGCGAATATTCGCCAGGCAAAATTTTGCAGGCATTTCACGAATCGCAGGAATCCGTTGTGAATTCCCGCAGGCGAATAAATTCGCCCATCACTAGTCACTATCATGATATCTGTGAATGTTTTGGACATGACTCACATATCTCCCAGGTTCCTAACAGATTGGTTCCTGAACTGCTAGTCTTCCAGGGACACCTCAGCTGCATAATGAAGGGCTAGTTTTACATCTGTATACCTCCCAACAAAAATGAAAAGAGGGAGAAAAAGTGTAACTCTGTTGACCACTCTAATTTTTGGCCACACCCCCGATGACCATGACCATTTTACCAAATTTGGCAGGTTATGAAAGTTTGAACACATTTCTGGGAGTTTTAGTGCAATGTTGTATGTGTTATAACAGTTTTGCCAATGAAAGTGAATTCCCCTTAAAGTTCTCCCAAGAGACCTGATTATCTTAAATAGTTACAATTGTTTTTTTTGCTTATCTTAAATTGTTACATTTGAATTGGAGAAGCACACACTCGGTTCAATTTTCTTGTCTATTCGGGTGCACCTCCCACAGTGTCCTTCTCCACTGGAAACCACTGAAGATTAATCGAAATGGGCAGCACCCCAAAGTAAAGTTAAAATTGCCTTTATTCTCAATAGCAGGGCAACATTTGTAGCAACTTTATCAAGGCTATCTTAAATTGTTACACAAGTATCCAAGTACAGCTGCTGACTGTTCTGGGCTCTCTGCCAAAATTTTTTTTTTATTAAGTCTCAGAAACTTTGTATCTTTTTCCTCGTCAGTGCAGTCAGTCGATCGATCGAATTTTTTCTATAAGATCGTTTGATCGATCGAATTGCGGTAAAATCCTTCAAATTTGATGTTCGAATTCGAAGTATTTTACTTCACATGGTCGAATTTCGAATTTTTTTTAATTCGAAATTCAACCAATAGTAAATCTGCCCCTGCATCTTATTTTATCTGACTTTTGGGAAAACCCGAAGCACAGCACCATGTGGTATTATCCTTTTATTAAACATTTTAAATATGTACAACTTCTTCTCTTGCTTTTACTTTTGCAAATCTCTAATACCGTTGTCTTAAGATATATGACCTGCCTATATAATGGCAATGTGCTGCCCTTTGTAAAAAATAATGTCCGGACCTAGTTGCATATGATATACTATGTGCTTTCAAAAAGGAGAAGGAAAGTCTAAAATCAAGTGAGCCTTATCAGAAAGTCTATATGAATATAGCAGTAAACCCTCAAAGTAATGCTGCTCTGAGTCCTCTGTCAAAATAAACATATTTTCTTTCCTTCTATTGTGTACACATGGACTTATGTATCAGACTTCCTGTTTTCAGCTTAAACCTCCAGGCTTGAGCATGCTCAGTTTGCTCCTCTCTCTCCCTCCCTCCTCCCCTCCCTGCTGTAATCTGATCCCAGAGCTATGAGTGAGCAGGGAGAGACTGAGGCAGAAAGTTATGTCACAGTTAACTAATATGGCCAGTGCTATCCTAAACAAACAGAGAGCTAGAGCTGTTTACTCAGGTATGGTAAAACATTCTACAGAATAAATATAGTCTAATAACTTGCATTATTGTGGCTACTCTATTGGCAATAAACTGCCTTGGTAGCTTTCCTTCTCCTTTAACAATATTACCATTAAATTAATTTACTAAATCCATAATAACCTTTAAGGTGATAGATATTTTTATTAATTAAATGCAAATAACTTAGTTTTGCCCAAGAACTTTAATGAAACATATTACTATAAATCAATCACTTCAGACAAATCACATAAACAAATGACTCGATTTACAATCATAAAATTTTCAGGCATTTTATTCGTATCTATTTCTATAAAAATAACGACAACAGATGTTTTAAAAACATCAAGTTAAAGGAAAACTATACCCCGAAAATGAATACTTGAGCATCAGTTTATATCAAATTAAGTGACATATTGAAGAATCTTACCAAACCGGTATATTTATTTAAGTAAATATTGCCCTTTTACATCCATTTGGTGATGATCTGTGTGCTGCCTCAGAGATCACCTGACCAGAAATATTTCAACTCTAACTGTAACAGGAAGAAGTGTGGAAGCAAAAGACACAACTCTGTCTGTTAATTGGCTCGTGTGACCTAACTTTATAGTTTGTTTGGTATGTTTGTGTGCACTGTTGAATCATACGATCCCAGGAGGCTGTCCTTATTTTTTTAAATGGCTATTTTCTAGGGATACACTCCACTATTTTGGATTCGGCCGAACCACTGAATCATTTGCAAAAGATTCGGCTGGATCCTAATTTGCATATGCAAATTAGGCCTGGGAAGGGGAAAACATTATTTACTAGTTCAACATTCTATCTGTGTACTTCAAAATCACCTGCTTACCATCTGACCAATGACATTAAGCCATTCCACAGTGTCTGAAAACTACTCAACAGAACATTGTTGCAAAGGAGAAAGCAGACATTTTGGGATCTTCAAGGGTGCCAAAACTCGGTACAGGACTGCTTACCTATGCAACCAGTGACATTGCATGTTTCCAGAGTATTGGAGAAGATTTCAGTAGTGCAAATATTTTGCAAGGCAGAGTAGTAGCAACACACTTAATGACTTCATGGACAGTTGTTTTATGTTTTATAAAAACCAAAATTAACTAGGTATATAATACACATGACAGTAACAGCAAGGCATCATTTGGCACTGATTACAAGTCCTAGTAATCCAGTTGTAGAGTACACAGTATTTTAGAATTCATGCATAGTTCTCCAGGCATATTAGTTGAAGTAAACAGGAGCTTTTGTAGCAAATTCCATAGATGGAGGCTGGTAACGATACTGGTATCCATACGCCCTCAGGTGGTAAACATAATATTCCAGAGTGTACATGAGTTCAGGAGGAACATAGTGAAATGATATTGCAAGATCTGAACAACATTGTGGGCCCTAAAGAGAGTTGTAAAACAAGTAAATACCGTAGTCAATGTTAGAGACATAACCCAGAAAAAGAACAAGTTAGATATTATCTCAGAAAAGGTACTATAAGCTTTTCGGGTATTTTTAAAGGTTAATGCAAAAATATTTTACAATACAATACAAATTTTGGTCTGCAGTGGAAATTATATTTAATATAATTATAGTAGTTGCAAGTTGGACAGGCCAAGTTCTTTTACAATCATTATGCTGCAATTCCTGGTTTTTCTTTTATATTATGTGTAAATGGAAAATGCCTACTGATTTTAATGCATTTTAGCTATTGAAAAACTTGACAAAAAATGCCCATTGACTTCAATGCATTTGGCACAAAGAAAGAAAGTAAAAAAACCCATTGACTTTAATTTTGCATGAGAAAAACTTTAGAAAAAAATCAACTGACAACAATACATTTTACTCGTAGACTTCAGTGAAATTTCTGCAAAATCTCACTATTTTGCAAATTTTCTGGTGAAGCACAATTAGGCAGTTTTGCTTATCATTAGTTACAACAAGCTGTCTTTCATATCAAAAGTAGATTGGTCTAATGCTGGCTAGCAGCCTACATTTGGGAGGGGATTGACGCGGTACACAGGCCTTGGGCACAAACAGAATGTTCCATCACTAGGTTGGAGTTGGCTCTTTAAAGGGAAACTGTCATGGGAAAACATTTTTTTGTAAAATGCATCAGTTAATAGTGCTGTGCCAGTAGACTTCTGCACTGAAATCCATTTCTCAAAAGAGCAAACAGATTTTTTTATATTCAGTTTTGAAATCTGACATGGGGCTAGCCATTTTGTCAATTTCCCAGCTGCCTTGGTCATGTGACTTGTGCCAGCACATTAGGAGGGAACTGCTTTCTGGCAGGGTGTTGTTTTTCCTTCTCAATGTAACTGAATAGTACGCAGTGGGACATGGGATACTATTGAGTGCTGTTTTTAGATCTACAAGGCAGCTGTTAATCTTGTGTTAGGGAGCTGTTATCTGGTTACCTTCTCATTGTTCTTTTGTCAGGCTGCTGGGTGGGGGAAAGGGAGAGGGTGATATCACTCCAACTTGCAGTACAGCAGTAAAGAGTGATTGAAGTTTATCAGAGCACAAGTCTTGACCAGGGGCAGCTCGGAAATTGACAATATGTCTAGCCCCATGTCAGATTTCAAAATGAAATATAAAAAAATCTGTTTGCTCTTTTGAGAAATGGATTTCAGTGCAGAATTCTTCTGAAGCAGCACTATTAACTGATGTGTTTTGAAAAAAACATTTTTTCCCATTACAGGTTCCCTTTAAGTAGTACAAAAATGGGGAAACAGTACCATCCTTGTACTATACCGACCCCATAGAAACAATAGTGGGAGGTAGCAACTTCAATAAAACAAGATGGTGATTTTAGAATAAGATGGTGACAGCAGTCCTTTCTTTTCAGTGCTCCCCAGGCAGTGGACATTCAGTTGATTTAATATAACACTTACCAACACTTTAAAAGAATTATGTGACTGTTCCAAGCTTCTCAGAGAACAAATCTTATTTTCTAGTATCTTGCTTGTTTTTTTTATATTTTTGGTCAAGCCCTTATGACATTTTGTAAAACATTAATAGATGTAACTCACCACAATGAGAGGATAAAAACAGTAATTCCAGTACATGGAAGATTCAGTGTAATGAGAGGTTATATGGGTCTCTGGTGAAAAGGGATGAAAAGTCTCACGTTTTTCCAAGTCCCGTGAGTCCCCAGGTATAACTCCTAGCTTTTCCATGCACTGACCAAGGGCGAGATCTTCCACAGGAGATGTGTGAGTGCAGACACCAGTACGGAAAGCTTCAACAAAACGTTTCAGGGATTCCTTACTTAGTACATACCCAGCTCCACCACTCATGTAACCCTGGTTAACAAAAGGTTTAAAGCGCTTGCCTAAATAGACAGGTTGCTCAGGGGTGTAGTTGGAAAGCAGAAACCGCAAGTTTTCCATCACTACATAGGTGTCATCATCAGCCTTCAAGAACCAATCTGCTTGATCCAGATGGTTCTGGTGTATGTACTGGAAAGCTCGTATTGTCTTCCAGTAGAGCTCGTCTCTCCCTTCCTTGGTGCCCAATCCAATTGCTGGAAAACTTTCATTGGCTGTGGAGCTCATAAATAAGGTTGTGTTGCAGTGACGGGTCCAAGAGTGCTTTAGATGAATGGCTTTTTTTTGCAAATTGTCTGGTGAAGTCATTATCCAGCAAAGGACTCTGACACTCTTAGAAAGATTCTCACTCACACTGTTATCTGAAGACAAAAACAGTTATTCATATTTCAGAAACACAAGATGAAGAATAAGCCAAGTTGATAGAAAAAAAAGACTGAAAGGGCACAATAGAATGTGACTGACTAGTAATTAGGATAAACAAAAAAGTAACTGAGATGAAACAGAGTGAAAAAATAGACAGCTTAGTAGTAGATCTTTTACCATGATATATGTTGTTCTGAATCTGGCTACACACTGTCAGATAAGGTAAGTTATTATTGTTCATTATTAGTGACTTTTCCTGTGTTATATGTGAAAAAGTAATTGTCAGCCGTGCATCTTTCTTCACAAATAGGTACGCATACACAATTGGTCAAAAGTCTGTACAACATCCCATTCCTAAACTAAGGGTTTTAAATATAAAGCTGGTCCTTTCTTTTTTGATAAAACAGCCTTTTCTCATTCTTGGTGGGATCAGCTTCCATTCATACTTTAGAGTTTGGGCACTAATGTGGAGCAATAAGGTTTGGAACACATTGTTAGTTAGGAACCTACAATGTCAATTTATGAATAAACTAAAATGACATTTTCAGGGACACACCTCTCAGGTGCTCTGTTTCACTTATACATTCAATGGCACAGACACTCAGAATAAAGGCAATCTTCCATCTGGTTGTTGAAGCAAATGAGAAAAAATTATTGTGTCCACAGACTTACACAGACACAGACGCGTTTTGTGTTACATGATACACGTAAGGCTGTGGACACAATAAATCACAAAACGCGTAAGGCTGTGGACACAGTAAATCTTTTTACTTTGCTTCAACAACCTGATGGAGGATTGCTCCATTGAATTTATGGGTTTGTCCGCTCCCAGTGCTGAGGGCTCAGGGCGGTGTACCTGGGTGACTTCCTCACCTTCATGTGGTGAGTAACAACTTTACTTTTTTGTGGACCCTGATTCAAGTGTATTATACTCTGTTTCACTCACATTCAGGGCTTTATTTATCAAAATACACATTTCTCTGATTATTTTTAATTAAAAAAAAGTACAACAAAACTAGAATCCATGACTGGACCTTATTTCTTATTATACAAAATAAGATTTAATCAATCAGGACAAATGAATAAATTGAGCAAAAATCTTTTACCGAATCGTTCAATTTTGTTTGTACTTTTTCCAAAAAAGACCATAGCAGACCAGAGCAGACCATATAAACTTCCAAAATGATAGGGACCACTCCCATTGGCTTAAATACAACCTCAGTAGGTCTGAGATGCCGGATTTTCGGATTCTGACTTTTTCCAAATTCGAGGTATAACAAATCTATAAATTTGAGGTTCTATACTAAAAACTAGAATTTTTTTTAAGTTTTTGGCATTCCGACTTTTAAAAATAACCCCTGAATGGAAGATTTATGAAAAGTTAAATTCACAATTTCGCCTTTATGATTTTTGCTGCAATGAAACTCTGATACAAATTCAAATTCGATTGTAGTGAAATCTGCCCCAGTGGACTAACTACAAAATGTACAGTTATTATCTCTCTTTGCATTCGAAGCAAGCAAAGCACTGCAAGTTGTACTATTTTTGTTCTGAAATAAAAAACTATGCACTTTTGCATATGCAATACATTTGCTCCTCTAAGCACTTTGTCTATTTACACACTCATTTATTGACATTTAATAATATAAGCAAAATAATATTTTGGTCTACAACAAAATGCTGATGCTCTCCCATTGACTCCAATGTTTTTGGCATCATGAAATGTTGCCATTTCGTGAATTTTTCCATGAAAATTTTGGGCAAAGAAAAACAGGCCAGTTTCGGTTATCACTAATATGATCCTGTTATGAAGACATGCTGGCCATAGCTATCTGTACCTCTATGACCCTGGAAGCCTTTCCCCACTCAAGGAATTTTTGAAATATCACAAATCCCGCTTGAGAGGGAAACATCTTCTGAGACTTGCAGCAGGCAGGGGCGTAACTACAGAGGAAGCAGACCCAGCGGCTGCAGGGGGGCCCAGAAGGTATAGGGGCCCCATGAGGCCCTCATTTATGTACAATTTCAATAAATATTGGTAAACAGATCAATCTCTAGATATTTTGGGGGCCTGAAAAATAATTTGCTATGGGGCCCAGGAATATCTAGTTATGCCACTGGCAGCAGGGTTTAGTTTCTGTCAAGTACAAGGTAAAGGATCCACCAGGAGGTAGATTTGGGAATTATTTATTCAGTAAACTTTTAAACATAAAAAAGTATCAGCATATCACTTCAGTCCACAGTGAACCTGTCTGACATTCGTCAAGTTAAGTTTTAACCAAAATCAAGTTTCTGAGTTTATTTCAAACTCTAAAATCCTGAATGTGCACTTAAAACCCTGAACATTTAAAACAGCAAAAAAAAAAACCTAATGAAATCACATACTACCCACATTTATTCATTCAAGTTTTTGAGTTAATTGTGCTTAATAAAGCTAAAAAAAAAATTTATTTGGAAACTCGAATTTGAGATTTGTGCCGCAGAAAATTCAAATTGTAATGGATATGAACCTGCCCCAGGTGATGACAGAAAATTATAATCTATGTAGCAATTTAAAGGGAAACACAACTGCCTAAAAGAGCTAAATTGCTGTGTGTAGATATACATACATAAAGGAACTAAATTATATTTTTTTAGCTGTGCTAGCAGATGACAGTTTATAAAATTCAGGGGAACTTTGTAGCCAGACTCACATTGAGATTGCGTTACTCCATGCAAACTTCATGGGGGATAATGACTAAAGGAGTTGGAAGAACACACATCTTTTAATAGGTGACAGTGTGAGCTGTCCCTAAAAATCCATTTGTTGTACATTCAATTGGAGTAAATGGTCGACATAGACCGCTCCCTGTTAGAGAACAGAACTTGTGGCTGAAATGATGACTTGAAGGATTTGTGACAGACTTGTGGATTTGGGGAATAATTTATGTAATAGGGATGGGATTCTGGGCATATTAGAGTGTACATATTGTGGTATTTATACAAATGGCCTGCGGGCAGGCCGGGACTGGCAAACTGTGGGTCCTGGCAAATGCCAGAGGGGCTGCTATAAGGTACCATAGAAAGTCAGTATTTAGTGGGCTGATGGGGGGCTATTTGGGCCTCTGTATAGGCTGATTGGGCCTCTGTGTACCTGAAGTGCCAGGGCCTATTTTGATTCTCAGTCCGGACCTGCCTGCGGGTGTATCTGTGCACAGGACTTTTACACAGGACTTTCTGTATAGCTTGAAAGTGAAAGTAAGAAGTTACTGTTGTGGTGTAAGGCCTGTATGAGCCTGTTAATAAAGCACAGTTATACTCTCCTCATCCTTGGCTACCAAACATAGCACATATTTAAGGGTAAAAGATAATCTCCAATATGTGGTATCGGCTCAACAGTTCTGTTTGGTAGTGTTGTTTATCAAGAAGCACAACAATGTCACCCATCTCAGGTTAAGTTACACAGTTAAGTTGGGCTAAAAAAGCCAAAGTCCATCAAGTTTAAGCCCTCCAAATGAAACCCAGCTCCCGCAAATACACTCACAGACTCCTCCACACACTCACAAACTATATATACAAATATCTGTGTTAATTGTAGATTTTAGTATGACTGAAGCCTTGGATATTATACTTGTCCAAGAAAACATACAATACCCTCTTAAAATCATCAAGAGAATCAGCCATCACAACATCACCCGGCAGTGCATTCAACAACCTCACTGTCCTGTGGAGAACCACCTACACTGCTTTGTATTAAAGTTCTTTTCCTCTAGTCTGAATGGGTGGTCTCTGGTGCCGTGATCCTTTTTATTGGAAAAAAGCTCACCTGCAATTTGTCTAGAATGCCCTTTAATGTACTAATCATGTCCCCTGGCAACTCCCATGAAAGTCTACCCTTATAATTTAGGCGATTTTCATTTTAGCCAGCGCAAGCCAGGGAAATGGTTTGGGGAGATTAGTCACCCAAAAGAAGAGGCGATTGGTCGCTGGGATGACTAATCTCCCAGAATCTCCTTGTGTAGACCTAGCCTAAAACCACAATCAGTTATGGCCTAGCTCTGCTCTCCTCCTCACCACTACCAGAGAAACTTGTCTGATGGCTGTTAGAGAGATCACCCCCAGTGTTTATTGTGAGCACTCCATAAAATGACCTATTTTTCTTAGTTACCAAAAAGACAAAATGCACAGTGTTTACTTATAATATCACCTTTTCCTATAACTTTTATTTGGTCTGGTTTGCTGATAATTAGCACTTGTTGGATATCTTTGGATATTCAAATAATTATACAATAGAACAATATATTTTACATCTAAGATACAAACATCTGATACATAATTTTTTACACTGTGCAATATTTATTCAGGACAAAAATATAATTACAACCCTAAATATTCAACCTATCCTATGAATGGATTATGTTATGCATGGAGCCAAAATCATGCATGTTGGACAATAGTACCTTGAATGAGTTTGTACTGTAATTTACAAAATGACAAAAGCACAAAACAATCATGAAAGATACACCTAGATTTTTTAAAATATATTTAAAGGGCATACTACTAAACATAAACATGAACTTACTGCACCACAAGCCTAATCAAACAAATGATTTATTTTTTCAAAGTTGGCCACAGGGGGCTGTCATCTTGTAACTTTGTTATACATCTTTGCAAGACTAGACTACATACACATGCTCAGTGTGGTCTGGGCTTCTTAGGGATCGTCATAAATGATCAAAAAACAAAGCTGCTTGAGTTCTGCATGGCTGGTAAGTAAGGCAGGGGCTCCCCCTGCTGTTCATAAGTATGATTATTTTCCTGCCAGAAGTTAGGGACTGTCTGACAATTCCTATCTACAGCACTAAATGAAGGGAGAATTTCACTGCATACAGTCAGGTTTCTTATAAAAACGGTACACATTTTTTAATTAAAGTATATTGGAGATAGATTTCTTTTTCATTAAAGAAAGTAAAAATTGGATTTTATGCCTTTGCCTTTCCTTGCCCTTTAATTAAGTAATGCATAAAACAGTCAGGGGTATTACTGTATTAAATAGCATAGGTATAATGGTACAGAGTATATTTTTAAGGGAGACAATAGACAATAAAGTAAGAAAAGGTTGTTAAATAAATAATTAATTTTAGATAAAGATATAGCATAACAACAAAAGTTAAAGCCCCACAATTTAGGATCATTTGTATTAATGTTAGAATTATTATTTTGTTATATAATATTTACAGAGAAAGCTATCTTTTTGGAATTTCTATTCCTCCAGATAATAAAAAAAAAAATCGCACAACACTGTTACAAATCTGTTGAGTCAAAAAGATTAATATAACAATGCTTTGCGATGATAGCATTCATATCAATATGTCAACATTTCATAAAGCAAATTAACAGACTCTACAGTCATATACATATAGACTACAGACAGAGATAAAAGAACAGTAAATTAGGCACTTTAACATACCTGTTCTTTTAATGAAATTATCAGTATTCCATTTCTGGAAACTTGAAAGTATCTGCCATGTAGTAACCCGTGAAACATTGCAGGCCATGTATAAAGTAACAACAAATCCCACTATTAGCCCTGAGATAAAGTAACAGCATAACATACAGCGACATAGATATTTCTGCATTTCTGAGTTCTGCAAAACAAGAGATGAAAACAGTGTAGTATATAGATTAGGTTTGATGATGTGAGGAATATCACTGAAAAGGGGGCAGAGAATAATGGAGAAGGTGAATCCTACAGGGGAAAAAAGTCTTAAAGGGGTCAGTATGGAGATAGAAAAGATGATCATATTGCAAAGGGCATGGCTGATGCCAAAAAAAACAATATTGGTAGAAATTATGTTATTTTATTTAGTGAACTTACTGTACCGGTCCAGGGGTTCAGCATCTTCATATCTGCAATTATTTATGCTTTTAAACCTGATCTATGCAGTTCCACATCTTTTCATCTTGTTAACATTGCACATGCTCATTTTGCTCTGGGCTGCTGTTGAGAAGCTAAGCTTAGGGGTTGTCAGAAATCATCAAAAACCTTTACAGAAAGTAATTACTTAAGTTAACGTAATTAAAGGGGTGGTTCAGTTAACTTTTAGTATGTTATAGAATGGCCAATTCTAAGTAACTTTTCAACTGGTCTTCATTATTTATTTTTTATAGTTTATGAATTATTTTCCTTTTTCTCCTGACTCTTTCTAGCTTTCAAAAGAGAGTCACTGACCCCCTCTAAAAACAAATCCTCTCTAAAGCTACATATTTATTGTTATCGCTACTATTTATTACTCATCTTTCTGTTCCGACTGTCCCCTATTATTATTCCATATTCTCATTCAAATCAATGCATGGTTGCCAGGGTAATTTGGACCCTAACAACCAGATTGCGAACACTGCAAACTGGAGAGCTGCTGAATGAAAAGGTAAATAATTCAAAAACCACAAATAATAAAAAATGAAAACCAGTTGCAAGTTGTCTCAGAATATCGCTCCCTACATCATACAAAAAGTTAACGCAAAGCTGAACAACCCCTTTAATTACACATCAGCTTTATAGCTTTAATGTTATATTGTAGGTATACTCTATATTGTTCCCTAAACCCTAGTTAAAGGATAGCAGCCCAAAGCATGTGCAGCAGATTGCTGCTGTTGGCATCTTACCAGACACATATCTATAAGGTGGTGCATTTGAAATGGCTAATGAGATCAAACTGCTGGAAATATTTCTGGATTCTTTTCTGGAGAAACTGCTGGCTGTCTTTCTAGATTCTTAGTAAAATAATAGATGCAGTGAATTCCTAATAATATGCCCTAATAAAAACAAGATTGTGTACAGGTTAAAGTGGCGGAACAAACAATAAAAAAACAAGATGTTAACAGAGATCATGAGTCAAAAGCTGAAAAGAAGAAACAATCAGTAATCAGATGAGATACCAAAAGAACAATAGGAAATATGACAATATGTAAGGAAAACACAACTCATAACGTTAATGAATATAAGAATTAACCTATTATTAAATAAAACAATAGTTACATAAACAAAGTAAAAATACAGAAACAGGGCAAATAAAAAAATACTTTTTTCAAAGCTTCAGAGATACCCCAACTTAATATCCCCACCAGGACAACTAAGTGCTCCCAGGAAAGTTAGACAGAAGAGAGAATATGAGCAGAAAGTAGACAAGAGGAGGCATTATCAGAAATAACACACATTTGACCAAACTAACACTACCCCCAGACGTCTTGCAAATTTTAAAGAAGAGCTTACCAAAATAATAATTTAGTATCTTTTATCTCTTGACTTGAAAATGATTTGTCAACCTCAGCAAGAAAAGAGAATGTGTAACATACTTACAGTAAATTACTGCTGTTTTAAACTCCACTTATAAATCAGAAAGTCAGGGAGCAGTACATCAAGGGATCTGGGCTCCAAAGTCCTGCTTGTTCTATTTATACTCTCAGGTGGTATTAAAAGACCTCTCTGGCCTCTCACCAGGTGTATTATGTCCAGTCACCAGAATGTTAGTGAGCAGCACTACAAATACAGTATGTCAAGGTAGTTTTATTTATCTTCTGTAGGTATCCTACTGAAAGCCAATCTTTTACAGCTTCAAGGAACATTGCTATTAGCCCAACAGACACAAAACCTGCTAATCCCACCTGATAACAATACATTGTGCTAGAGGGTTTTTCACTAAGTACAAAATAAATTAAACAGTCACACTTGAAAATTAAAATGCGTTTTTTTTTTTTTAAATCGTTGCCTATATTTCTATTTTTAGAAATAAGCTTTACCTTTGGTAGATAATCTATACACAATAGATTTACACTCTCATGTAAGGTTCACTTAAAGGGCAAGGAAAGGCAAAGAAATAAAATCCCATTTTTACTTTCTTTAATGAAAAAGAAATCTATCTCCAATATACTTTAATTAAAAAATGTGTACCATTTTTATAAGAAACCTGATTGTATGCAGTGAAATCCTCCCTTCATTTAGTGCTGTGGATAGGTATTGTCAGATGATCCCTAACTTCTGGCAGGGAAACAATCATACTTATGAACAGCAGGGGGAGCCCCTGCCTTACTTACCAGCCATGCAGAACTCAAACAGCTTTGTTTTTTGATCATTTATGACGATCCCTAAGAAGCCCAGACCACACTGAGCATGTGTATGTAGTCTAGTCTTGCAAAGATGTATAATAAAGTTACAAGATGACAGCCCCCTGTGGCCAACTTTGAAAGCATAAATCATTTCTTTGATTAGGCTTGTGGTGCAGTAAGTTCATGTCGATGTTTAGTATACAAAATACAGTATTTCTAGCATTCTATTTTAGACTTTCCTTGCCCTTTAAATATCAGGGAAATATCTAATAAATCCACATCTAGAAAGATCTAGCAATCTCATTGCACAGATCTAAATGCACTCCTTTAGCTGAATTTTTCAATCTGTTACCCTGATTCCTCACAAGTTTAAGAACCTACTATGCTAATAAAGTATATATGTTATTATAAGTGACATATTTAGAGGTGTGTTTTTTATAGGCCTTAATTCAACTATTGTAAGATGATTCAGTATTAAAGTCTTTCACCTAATAAAATATAACAATTTCCCTTTTTTTGTGAAATAGGAGCTCAGAGGTATAGAGATAAATTCACATGTTTTAGTAAACATAGGTTACAAATATGTGGTTAGCTTTGAAACTTTTTGTTGTGCAAAGACATAGCAACACTGCAAAATTTCCTTGACATTTGAAGAAGGAGATTTGTACAAAAACAGATCCTTAACAAAAACATTATAACAGTGTTTTAGGGATGGAGCAGGCAACAAATATGCAAGTGCAATGAGTAACAACCAGATTTTGAGAAAATGCAGAGGCATATGGAGTTATGTTTGTCGCAAATGCACAGGTTGAATGTCTCTCAGGTTACATAAGTTTTTGTAACGACATACACAGATAAAAATATACAAAAGAATATAATTGTATTACAAACTCCATTCTGTAAATCTTAATAAGCATTCCGTCTTATCAATGTATAACATCCATGTAAAACACGCAGTAATGTAGAACATTACTTACAGAATGAATTATGTAAAATAAACTTGGACAAAATATATAATGGTGTAACTAATTAGTGCATGCCAAACTAGGTTTTAATGACAAAATAGATGCTTGTGACTGAACACAAGATTCTATAGCACAGGATTCATTCTATGAACAAAATTAAAATTCAGTTTTACAAAGCTGATAAAATATCCATTCTGTGAACAATACTGTCAGTCGCATTACTGAACTAATAAGAACACAACGTTTTAGCCTATAACAAACAAGAAGGCATAGGATACTATCTGGCCTGCTATAGTGGGCACCTTCTAATATCCCCTGTGATGCATGTTAATAAACATGAACAAAGAAAAAATAGTTCTTAGAAGGGCTGCTATTAACCACTACAGATCTTAATTGGAAGTTCTTACAAATGGATGAGAAATATAATGCTGTACTGCTGTTGTGATTCAAAACTTGATAATGATTCTAGAGAAAGAAAAGCATGCAAAACATTTTAGGTGATATGGTTATTCTTATTGTAGCCTAGAGTAACAGAATCACTTAATCCACTGCTAGTCAAGCAGTTCATCACACATTATATCACACTTATCTTATAATACTGTAGGTCTAACAACAAGTCAATAATAAACTTTGTATATGATTGTGAAAATTCTCATTCATCCAGGTCATGGTATATCTTTAGAAATAAGTCAAATCAACTGGACTTTCTGTATTTTTTTTTCTCCTTGAAGATGTTTCACCAGTCGTCCAACTTGCTTTCTCAATTCTGAATGACTAGTAAATAGGATCTTTTTTCTGGAATATTAACTCTGGAATTTTGCTCCAATCAGTTTAATCTGTTTATCATAATCTGCAATTATGTCATTAAATTAGGTGTTGATTGTATTAGCATGATTGGAGCTTTGAGGTGCTATTTAACCTTCCAGAGAAAGGTGTCAAAACAGCATTGTATGTGGCAGACAATAGATATCGCATCCCCCCCAGCCTCTATTCAAATTAGTTTTTTCCGTTTTTACATATAATTTTTTTTTTAAAAAAACCATATATGTTTTTCTGTGCAGATATCTATCAGTTGAGATGGATTTTGGCAGTTTTTGCACAGCCTAAGGGTTAATGGGGATTTTCATCTTTAAAGTTACAGGGGCAGATTTCCTAAGGGTTAAATTTCCAATTAAAAAAAATCCGAAATTCAACCATCGATTTTTTTAAGGCTATTTTTGATCGAAAATGGATCGTATAGGTCGTTTTCAATGGAATAAAAAGTGTCAAATGCACCGTTCAATTCGAACGATTTTCGCCAAAATCCTTTGATTTTCCAAAACTTAGAAAAAATCTCTGTAAAGGTTCTAGGAGGTCTCCCATAGGTTAAAATAGCAATTCAGCTGCTTTAAGGTGGCAAAGTGTCAAATTTGATTTTTTTTTTAAAAGAGGCAGCAATTCGAAATATGATTTTTTTTGCAATTCAAATTGAATTTAAGGCTATTCGATAGTCGAAGTAGTCAAAAATTACTTTTTTTAACTTCAGATTTTCATTTCGACCCTTAGTAAATGTGCCCCCAAGTATGATGTAGAGAATGATATTCTTAGACAATTTGCAATTGGTTTTCATATTTATTATTTGTGATTTTTGTGTTATTTAGCTTTTTATTCAGCAATTCTCCAGTTTGCAATTTCAGCAATCTGGTTGCTAGGGTCCAAATTATCCTAGCAGCCATGTATTGATTTGAATAAGACACTGGAATATGAATAGGAAAAGGCCTGACTAGAAAGGCAAGTAATAAAGAGTAGCAATAACCATACTTTTGTTGTCTTACAGAGCATTTGTTTATAAATGGGGATAAGTGACCCCGATATCAAAGAGTCAGAAGACAAATAATTCAAAAACTAGTAAACAGATAAAAATTAAGACCAGCTGAGAAGTTACTTAGAATTAGCCAGTATACTACTAGTTAACCAAAAAGTGAACCACCCCTTTAACTGAATTTGCAGAAGGTTTCTCCAGTGCTTTCCATGTCCAGATGTTTTATCCCTGGCAGTCTGATGCTGTGCTGACAGAAGAAGGACGTTTGTGTGTTTTTCCAGTGCAGCACAATTTTGTAAGAGACCTTGTGACTTTGGATCATGTATTGTCAGTCATCCAAAATATATATGTTTGCTGAGCTGTACAAACAATTATCAAAAGTGTGTATCTTCCTTCCTTGTAATATTACATTTTATTCAGGGTAGTGGTTACACACATTTATTGTAGTTAATCTTCTGGAGTTCTGCTTCCTACATTTTGGATATTGCTGTCATCATAAATCCAGTTTGGAGCTGATACGCTCAGATCGGAAAAAAGTATTTTACCTTAGTAATTCCACAGATTGGGGGAAATCATTAAACAGCTGACATATAGCCAACATGGAATGGATATCATGTGATACTGTAAAAACATACATTGAAAAGAAGAGTGAAAGTATGAAACTGTACAATAAGTTCTTCACTAAAATTAGGTAAAAGCCACTCACAGATACAAAGTATGGTACGTACAAAACAAAGATACTGGTGGCCAGCAAAGCATGTCAATGTGGTAACTGCCATTTATTCTTGTGTTACTTGTCAGAATCATGACAAAACAGCTATCACACATACACTGTACACCACCAATTCAACCATTATTATTCCCTGACATGGGAAAACTTTCTACTGATATTATGGGTCCTTTTGCAGATGCTCCTATAGACTGCAGATTTGCAATAACTCTGATAGATATTGATGGGCGAAACGGGCGCGTTTTGCTTCGCCGAAAAATTCGCGAATTTCCAGAGAAATTCGCGAAAAATTCGCGAAAAATTCACGAAATTAGAATTTATTCGCCAGGGGCGAATTCGCGGCGAATTCCCGCGATTCGCGAAATGGCAGTAAAAATTTGCGGCAAAAAATTTGCCGGCGAAAACGACACGACGCGTCGGAAACGACGCAACGCGCGTCAAAAACGACGCGCGTTGAGTCGTTTCCGACGCATCGCGTCATTTTTGGCGCGCTTCGCGTCGTTTTCGTCGCGTTGCGTCAAAAAATACGCGCGACTCGTTTTTGCCGGCGAATTTTTTGCCGCAAATTTTTCCTGCCATTTCGCGATCGCCCCTGGCGAATAAATTAGCCCATCACTACTGATAGACTATTACAGTAAATTGACAGAAATTGCATTTGTTTCTCATATAACATCAGCTACAGTGATAACATTTCTGTCTACAGTCTTCAGCAGAGAAGGAAATCCAAAGGAGTTAAGACAACGGACCCCAGTTTGTCTCATATGAGTTTAAATCCTTTCTGAGAGAGAGGAATATTGTGCATAGGAAATCTTCAGTGTATTACCCACAAGCAAATGGAGAAATCAAGCGATTCAACAGAAGTCTGAAAGAAGCACTACAGACAGCAAATCTTACTGGGAAATCTTGGAAAGTATTTACAACAGTTTCTACATAACTACAGAGCAACATGCCATAGAACGACCCAAATATCTCCATCTGAATTATTACATGGCAGACAGATGCGCACTAAGGGGCAAATTTACTATTATTCCCGGAAAAAAGCTCGACCAAATTCGTAATTCGATAAGTATTCGACTATCGAAATGCTTATCGAATTGTTTTAGGCTATCATTTTGCTCGATATCCGATTTCTCGATGAATTCTAACGCTCCAATCGTATGAATGGTATTTGAGCAGGACTTAGTCTCTGAAGCCTATGGGGAGCTTCCCATAGGCTTCTATTGCAATTTGGTAGGTTCAATCTGGCGAAGTAGGCAGTCGAATAACTTTAAAATTTTAATTCCTACGATCATCGGATGATCGAATGATACCATATTTGGTATTACATCATTTTACTTCTTTTACAGGAAATATTGATAATCAGATAGTTCAGGTTTCCAAGGTCGCTAAGCGCCAGTAATGGGGAGTTAATAACTATTTATATGAAAACAAATGAAATTGAACTATGGTTAATGGTTGAGTGGTTAATACAGTATCAAAGTATTATATACACTGTTGCAGTAAACTACTTGGAATTGTAACAATAAAGAGAGCAATGGTGAAATGCGAGAAGTTACAATGTTGTACCTAAACATGTGTCATGTTAGAATAGGATAGGCTTAATAAGCAGTTTCCTTTTCACACGGCAAATGATAGCAGTGGCCTGTATTATAATGAACTTGTCATAAGACTTTATTTTCTATTTTAAATGTGTTGGTTGGGACATTGTGCACGGATGTCTTTTCACTGGAGGCCAATCGAATGGACAAAGGAACTGATGGACACAACTGACACTTGGTATTTCACAGTATGGAACTTATTTAATGATTTTATTGACACGTATGCTATTCACGCATTGTTATTTATTAATCTTTTATTCGATGAAACACTCATTTTAATCTTTTAATGAATACAATGCTGTATGTAACTAGTTGACAGTATTCACTTATAAAATATTTTGGCAATAAGCCACTAAGGATATGATATGCAATTACCCACAATGCAGTTTAGAGGTGAAAGCGTGCAATTTTCCCCAATAAAGCACTTTGTTGCTTTGTTACTGCTGTGGATTTGTCCTGCTTTCTACTACTACTATTTCTGAACAAGCCAAATGCTTATACTGACAGAAAACGGGGTTCATTGTTACAACAACCCATTTGGAGGATTCTGATTTTTCAATCACATCTTACTCTGTCAGTTTCTTTATTTCGTGTGAGACAGTCTCCCTTATAGAGTAGGGCAATCCCCTCAATTTCTGCTATACTGGTTTACATCTTTGCACAGCCCAATGAAGTGTTGCTTTGTGGTGAAATTTTAGACACTGGCTGTGTGACAGGCACAGGTGCTGTAGTAATGAGACCATCAACTAATTGTGTCATGCAGCAAAGAGATCCTTTATTCACAATGTTACAACCACATTTTGCAGTATTTGATTCAAACTGTACAGTTACTGGCAAGCAACCAAGCAACGGATTGGCTCCTTTAAGTAACTAACCAGTCTCAGGGCAGGCAAGTGTATATTTTGCTTGCAAGGGTTAAATCCTCCTCTAGGAGCAGTCTCCATCGAATGCGAGGTGAGTTTGTTATTTACATTAATTGGTCTGGCATTTCATCTGTTAAATTCCCAAATTCACAGGTAACAACCAGCTCTCTCAAAGCTGCTACAAATTGTTCTGTGTATTCGCCATTACGTTGTACACGTTGACAGAATTAATATCTTTCAGCAAACATATTTACTCTTGGCACAAAAAAGTTCTTAATAGCAGTAAGAGCAGTTTCATAAGTCTCATCAGGTGATGGTAATGTATGGAATATACGCTGTCCCTCTGCTCCCAGGCAGTGAATAAGTAAAGCACACTTTCTAGCAGCAGAAAACTCCCCTTGGTTAGCAGCAATAATGTAATTTTGAAACATACAGATCCAAGCAGTAAAAAGTATGGTAGGCTCACCAGGGTTTGGGAGAAAAGGTTCAAGCTGCTGCAGAGGTAGAAGAGACATGTTGTCACCAATTTTTTATGTTTTGGTAGCCGAGGATGAGCAGAGTATAACAGTGCTTTATTAGCAGGTTCATGCATCCTTTACATTTCAACAGTAGCTTGCACTCTAACCCAGTGACACCTACAGGCACCTTGCACAAACACCACAGCTAGCTTTTTTACAGCTTTATTGAATTTCCAGGACACAGGATATGATGCCACTGACATAAGATTGAGACAGATCATGTAGCTTCATCTTATCAGTTCGCCAGGTGTGAGGTGGCGAAGTAAACTCTGATGAAAGAAGTAACATTCAGTAAAATGAACATATTAGTGAATATGTGGAGAAACAACAGTTCACCAGAGCTAAAAGTCGACTGGTGATAGCATGCGAACGTATGCTAGCGACGGTCTCATTCACTAGCGAATTGTCCTCTACGCCTGTTAGTGAATTGGTGAGGTCCCTGCAGCAACTTTTATAATAAGGATGCCCATACAACTTAAAATTTCCCGCCCTATCAAATTGACCTAAGCACAAGATAACTAGCCAAGTTTCGCTAGGCACAAATGAATGCTAGTACTTTTGCACAGCTGAAGTACATAACACTAGCGGAAAGTCACCAGCGTTTGATGCTCGGGACGAAACTTCACATTTTAGTGAATTAGTGGATTTGTAGCGCATTTGCGCCTTGTCAAGTGGTGCGAAAATTCATCCTTTAGTGAATCTGCACCAAGGTGTGTTCCAGAAATTGATGGATGACCTTCTTTCCTGGTGTAAGTGGATAATGTCCTCATTGGAACAAACTCTATAGAATCATTAACTGAGAGAGTATTAGTTATTATAGCAAATTTGCAGAAACTAGGTCCTGTGAGACAGTTGATCCAAATTGTAATTATCCAACAGATGCAAAAGTGAAAGCCAATCATGAAGCTCCAGTTCCCAAAAATAAACAATATGACATTTTCTGAGCTTACTAAACTTCTACCATTTATTCTTAAAATATAAAGCTACTTTGACTGATCCACTGCATAGCCTACTGGACAAAATGCTACCTGGAAGTTGTCAACCCCGAATGACCCAGTATTCAATGATGCCAAGAGACTTATGTCAGCAGACCAGTGTTGGACTGGCCCACCAGAATACCAGGAAAACTCCCAGTGGGTCAAGGTGTCAGTGGGCCCTCATGCTGCTAAACTTTTGGCCTATTTCATGTCCATTCCCTATTTCTATGAGAACAAAGAGGCTAAATAGATGGAATAATTGATTATAATATGTAAATAAATCAAACTAGGACAATAGAGGTTGATTGAGGTCAGGAGATTAAGAATATTAGTACTGAGAGTGGCCCCCTGGTCTAAGGTTTTCGGGTGGGCCCTTGGTGTCCCAGTCTGACACTGCATCAGACAGTGTGTTAGTACATAACAGTATGCGTAAACCTCTTAACCTTACATGTGATGCTTTTTCTTAGGGAATAATGGCTGTTTAAAGATGCACAGTATACTTCATGGACTTCACATACCATGAGTACCACACAGAAGAATTATGCTTAAATGCATTAAGGCAGGTGTAAAAAAAAATCCATGAACACTTGTTTGGCAAAAGTTTTTGTATGAACACTTGTTTGGCAAAAGTTTTGGTATCATGATCATTACTGACAACATACCTTATTGGGACTGTTAAAAAATAATGGGCCTACTGCACAAATAATTTTTTCATGCATTCTCCAGGCATGCTGTGTTGCATGTTTATGACTATGAGTTGCAGTACTGCACAGGAAAGTATAAACGTAATGCAGGTACCTTAAAGGGCAAGGAAAGGCAAAGAAAAAAAATCCCATTTTTACTTTCTTTAATGAAAAAGAAATCTATCTCCAATATACTTTAATTAAAAAATGTGTACAGTTTTTATAAGAAGCCTGACTGTATGCAGTGAAATTCTCCCTTCATTTATTGCTGTGGATAGGAATTTTCATACAGTCCCTAACTTCTGGCAGGTTAACAATCATACTTTTGAACAGCAGGGGGAGCCCCTGCCTTACTTACCAGCCATGCAGAACTCAAGCAGCTTTGTTTTTTGATAATTTATGACGACCCCTAAGAAGCCCAGACCACACTGAGCATGTGCGAGTCTTGATATTGCAGACATGTCTAACAAAGTTACAAGATGACAGCCCCCTGTGGCCAACTTTGAAAGCATAAATCATTTGTTTGATTAGGCTTGTGGTACAGTAAGTTCATGTTTATGTTTAGTATACAAAATACAGCATGTACAGCCTTATTCTATTTTATACTTTCCTTGCCCTTTAAGCTGTTTTGCCTGAACATTCTCCTAATTTTCAAATCCCAGCCTTGTCTGAGGTGCTTGTGCTGGAGTCCCTACCCAACCCCCCCTCTATAGTCATGAATATGGCACTGTAAATATGAAAGCTTATTCCTGAAGTTATGTCTGGTGGCCTAAAATGGATGAATACATTGTAAAATGGGTAAAAAGGTATGTTCCTTGCCAATTCACCCACTATACCCTCTTTAAGGCCGGGTTACATCCATGGAAGGTGACTCAGAGCCCATGGTCTACATATAGATTTTGCAGGACCTGCGAACATTCTTCTTTTTGGTTGATTACTTTTCCAAATGGTTGAAAAATGTTTAAGGTGTATCTGCAACCACCCATGCAGTTATTCAAGTGTTGTGAAAGTTGTTACACATGGACTACAAACAATGCATTGTTGATTATAATTATAGATTAGTAAATTCTTGTTGCAATAGCATATAACCCCTTTTACAACCAGTGGCTGCAGTCCTGGTAGCAGGGCTGATTATCACATTCTGATGCTAGTTGCATCGGTTTCTGTGTAGTAATAATCTGTATTAAAAGAACAGTTTAGTGTAAAATAAAAAATTGATAAATAGACATGCTTTACAAAATAAAAAATGTTTCTGATATATTTGGTTAGTCAAAAATGTAATGTATAAAGACTGGAGTGACTGGATGTCTAATATAATAGCCAGAATCCAACTTCCTGCTTTTCAGCTCTTTAACTTTGAGTTAGTCAGTGAAGGAGGGTCACATGGGACATAACTGTTCAGTGAGTTTGCAATTGATCCTCAGCATTCAGCTCAGATTCAAAAGCAACAGTTATGACCTGTGTGGCCTCCCCTCAAGGCACTGATTGGTTACTGCCTGGTAACCAGGTAACCAGTCAATGGAAAACAAGAGAGCTGAAAAGCAGGAAGTGTTCTGTCATGTTAGACATCCAGTCACTCCAGACTTTATACATTACATTTTTGGCTAACTAACTATATTAGAAAAGCAGAAAAGAAGACGGGGAACTACTGGAGCATCTTTGGAGACAGATCTTTACTGCTAAAAGGTGGTTGCCTTGGGCTGATACAGAAGCCCAAAACATAATATACAACATTTCTATCTACTTCTTTAGTTAAGCTTTAGTTCTCCTTTAACAAAACCATTGAAACAGTGCTTCAAGCACAAAGTAACAGATTCAGAGCAAATGCACAGGCAGGAATCCTACACGTAGTGACTGTAACAAAAACAGATGCCACAAAATTGAGTACAAAGGCAAAACTTGTAGCAGAAGACTAGTGGGTCAGGTGCAACCTAGCTACTATGACCTTATCTGCAGAAGCATTTCCACTAAACTGTCCTACCCACTAGAGAAAAGGTAGGACCAACATGTCCCAAACGGACTCAAACATAACCTAAAATACTGTTGGGGCATCTAGTTAACCTGCTGTAACCTCAGGCCATGATGTTTCAAAAGAAAGCAATGTAGATTCCAAGTTACCTAATGCAGTAAAAGAGTGCACATTCTACCAATATAATGGCCAAATGGAAAGTACTGCAGTCTGCCCTTAGGGGTGGGATGCATGACATCGGAGGTGGGGTGTGAGAAGGACCAGGATGATAAATTCGGGGGTGGAGCCGGTGTCAATATTTTCAATGCCCTGTCCAGATTTCCTAATTTGGAAATCTGGACAGGGCATTGAAAATATTGACACCGGCTTCACACAGACAGCCTAGTATTTGGAGGGGCTGTCCGGAGAGGTGGCAACCCTAGTCTGCCCTGAACAAGATTCTGAAAGCAATAATGGCATTTATTTTTAGACTACCTTAGGATGAAACTTCAACATTTCTTCAAGTTCTGGAGTTGGTGCAACGGACCACTGCAGAAAAGTCTCCATTCCTGGAAGCTGAGTAACTACTTTTATACCAAACTCTATTGGCTCCATGTAACATATTAGCATTCAGACACCCCTTGCAGACCAAGGGGTCTGCCAAATCCAAGTGCCTGGTCTATCCGAATCTGAATTCTGAACATCATGTGCCTTTTTGTCATATGAACAAGGAAGATGAAATGTTTTCTCTTTAACCCTTCTCTACCCTAATTTGCATATGCCAGTTCAGGATTCAGCCAAGTCTTTCATGAAGTATTCTGCATTTGGCCAGATTCCAAAACAGTGGATATGGTGAATCACTAGTGGTATCAGCAATTTTTTGCAGTTCAAAATGATGGAATTGGCAATAATTTTGAAAATGCAGTGGAGATCATTTTTTCTGATAAAATTATTGGTGAGCCTTTCCATTTTAATGAATAAATTGTAAAATGTCCTGGTCATTCTATGAAATAACTTCTTAACTCATGTGCCTGCTCCTGTATCTGCAAACAAAAAATAAAAAGGTCCATTGCACCCTGGAATTAAACAAATGCAGCCAACTAGGGCATCTGCCTTCAGGGCAACATCATCATCTTCTCTTGTAGGGAAAGTATGCAGTCTGTAGAGTGAACATGATCTGAAGTCTACCTGTATCAGTTAAAGGGGACATACTACCTCTAGTCAAATTAAATACATTTCTTAGGCTTTTCTGGGCAGATGTTTAGATCAAAGGATTTTGGCAGTTTTAGCACAGCGTAAGTGGCTTGGATGATCTCTTGGACCGACATAAAATCAAAGGCTATTGTGATACTAAACTCTATAGTTAGTAGAGATATGGGCATAAAATATTATATATTAAAGTATGGAGGGGTGTGTGTATGGATGCTGGGTTTTCATTTGGAGGGGTTGAACCTTGATGGACTTTGTCTTTTTTTCCAGCCTGATTTAAGGGTTAACTGAACTTCTAGGAGGCTTTAGTGACTTCAGTATCCAGACATTTTACACCTGGCAGTCTGATGCTGTGCTGACAGAAGGAGGAAATGTGTTGTGTTTTTTTCCAGTGCAGCACAACTTTGTAAGAGACCTTGTTACTTTGGATCAGGTATTGTCAGTGATCCATGTTATATATGTTTGGTGAGCTGCACAAACAATACACAAAAGTGTATGTCTTTCTTCCTTATTGGTTCTCTGTCCAGCACCCAGGCTTAAAGGAGAATTAAGCCCTACCTGCCTAAAGTTTCAGCTTGTCAATAGTAGCAATGATCCAGGACTTCAAACTTGTCACAGGGGGTCACCATCTTGGAAAGTGTCTGTGACACTCACATGCTCAGTGAGCTCTGAGCAGCTGTTGAGAAGCTAAGCTTAGGGGATGTCACAAATTATCACACAGAAAATGAGGTTGTCTTGTAATATAAGCTGATGCTACAGGGCTGATTATTATTCTGATGCTAATTGCACTGGTTTCTGTGCTGCAATGTAGTAATTATCTGTTAATCATATATAAAATAAAGGAGACTTCTGGAGCACTCCAAGTTATGCGTTAATGACTCTAAACCAAGCAGGATCAGAGAATAACAGTGAATAAGGGGTTAAATACATAAACGATTGATAGGACCCAGTCAGGCAAAATGCCTCAATGTCTCTGCAAGATCTATTTCATATCTTCCCAATGAGTAGTAAATTTGGTCACAAACAGAATCAACGCCACCTCCTACGCGTATGGGACCTGTTATCCAGAAAGCTGGGCATTATAGGATGATAATCTTCCATAGACTCCATTTTAATCAAATAATTATTATTTTTAATGGTAATGAAAAGGGGATGCACACTCAATCAAAAAAGTAATATTTGGTAGTCAAGAATAATGTTAAAAAGATTTTTACTTTGATATAGTATATAACAAACAAATATACATCAAAACATTTGGTATATCAAATACAGCCACAGCTGCACAGATGTATACAGTACATGCCACCAAGCTACAAGATCAGGGCAAAAAACCAACAGACCAAAGAGCAGATACACTTGCCAATGATTAGAATACCCCAATGTTTCGGCACTATAGCCTCTGTCAAGGGGGATTCTGATGTGTTACCACACATAATTCAATTAGACCCAAAAACCTCAGTTTTCCCAAACTTCTGCATTCGTGAGGTCACATGCGCAAGCGTGATTATTTTGGCGTTATTACTTAGCACTATTATGCTGGGTCAACGCCCAGCGTCATTGCGCAGCACCCTACCTACATAAATGTTGATGTCAGTATCAGTGTACATTGTACAGTATAATAGCAACCATAAGCAGTCCATTACATAAGAAACAAAGGGTTTTTTTAGTGACCAAACTTCTGCAATAATGAAGATAAAGAGATTCAGTCATCAAATCTCTGCCCTAGAAAAGGTACTAGAATAAAAACATGTAAAATCTTAACCAGTGGGAATAACGCTTTTTAACAATATAGGTATATAGAGATTAACTAACAATATCCATGGACAGTCATGGGTATTAAAATCGGCAATGTCAACATACATATTCATACAATAAAATGGATCATTCCAACAGAATCTTGCGCTCTGGAATACAGCGTCCCAATATGGTTACAAATATCCAGAGCACAATAATCCAGATGGTCCCGGGACCAAAAGCAATTATCCTAAACAAGATTATAAAGTTAAAAAAGCGGAAATACTAGTGTAGTATCATCTTTAAAATGACACAGTACAATGTAAAAATTGCCATTCGTTGAGGAAAGGGGTGACATATGTTGCCAAAAAAGTGCCACTGTGCAATAGATCAATAATATACAATACAAAAGTGCATCATACATAATTACCAAAATTAATCTAATAAATTATGCAGCAATCATAAGTACATTCCCTGATATACGATCCAGATAGCAGTATTCAATAAAGTGTCAGGGGAACATGGTAAAAGCATATGCTCATGTCCCTCTTCAAGAAAAATGTCCATGCAATATAGTGAAGCTGTGTTTAAAATGCTGGTACCAATTAGCCCCATCCACCATAGTGATCACATTTGCTATCATGCTGTGAATGATTAAAATCCATATAAATTGCATTTAGAGGTCACCATCAGGATCCCATGTAATCTGTAAGAACAACATATACCATTAAAATCCATTGTCTTAGATTTATTGTTAAAACCATCAGAACAAATTAAAACCCATTAACAACACAAGCTGAAGTCGAATCACTATAAATATTCAGAAAAAAAGGCCATTCAGGCCATTAGGAGAAAGGGTGTTAAGTCTATAAATCCATCTCCACCCCTGTTGTTTTAGCAACCGTTCTCTATCGCCACCCCTAATTGGTGTTCTCACCCGTTCTATGCCCATAGATCATAACTGGCTCACCTGATGATGTTCTTGAGTGACATGTCTTGCCACAGGGGATGATTCTTTGTACAATCTAATGTCACCTCTATGTTCTCTTATTCTAACACTCAAAGCCCTTGTTGTCTCTCCTACATATAACTTCCCACACGGGCATTTAAGGATATAGACCACAAAATCAGATTGACAATTGATGTAATCTTTCATTGAATACTCCCTCCCTGTCAAGGGATGATAGAATTAATCACAAAATTACAGTTTGCACATCTCCTACATTGGTTCCACTTAGCTACGTGCCTTGTTTTATGATGGGTTTAGTGCATGGACCAACTGGTCCCTTAGATTATTCGCTCTTTTATACGCCCTCATTGGAAAATCTGCAGTCTTCAGTTTCTGATCCATCTGTAACAAATGCCAATGTCTATGTATGATCTCTTTGACACGGCCTGACAGTGTTGTATATGTAGTAACAAAGGGCACTCTATTAGATTTCCTTTTGGCTTTTTTTACATAGCAAATCTGACCTTGGTTTATCTTTTACTTTCTTTTTGGCTTCCTCTAGAACAGTGGTCCCCAACCAGTAGCTCGTGAGCAACATGTTGCTCACCAACCCCTTGGATGTTGCTCCCATTAGCCTCAAAGCAGGTGCTTATTGATGAATTCAAGGTTTGGAGGCAAGTTTTAGTTGCATAAAAACCAGTAGTTCTGCCGAACAGAGCCTCCTTGTAGGCTACCAGTCCAAATAAAGGCTACCAAACATCCAATCCCAGTCTTTTTTTGGCATCCCCATGGACTTTTTCATGCTTGTGTTGCTCTCCAAGTCTTTTTACATTTAAATGTGGCTCACAAGTAAAAAAGGTTGGGGACCCCTGCTCTAAAAGATCAGACCCATAACCCCTGCTTTTGAAGTTAGTCACCATGTCATCTGTCCTCTCCTCAAATTTATCCTCAGTGCTCACAATCCGTCTCACCCGTAATAATTGGCTATAGGGTAGACCTTTGGTAGTAGCAGGGGGATGAAAACTACAAGGATCCAAATATGTGATCCTGTCCGTGGGCTTCCTCTAGATGTTAGTGACCATCTTTCAATTTCACAGTGACATCTAAAAAATGTACACGATGAGCGCCATGTTCAAGTGTAAACTTAATTGTAGGTATTCTGCAGTTTAGGTAATCTCTGAATGAATACAGAAGTTCCTCTGTCCCCTGCCAAATAAAGACCAGGTCATCTATGCATTGAAGCCAGGTCAGTACATGAGGCCAAAATTCAAGATTACCATATACACCTCTTATTGCCTTAAAAAGAGAGTTTCTTTCTTGTTCTGGTACTGGGAATGCCCTCCATTAACTTGTATTTAATTAATATTTTTAAAACACAATTTCCTTTTATCTGTAATAAAACAATACCTATCATTTGATCCTAAGATATAACGAATCTTTATTGGAGAGAAAATATCCCCATTGGGTTTATTTAATGTTTAAATTGTTTTTTTTAGTAAAGGATCCATATTACAGAAAGAGCCCTTATTTGGAAAACCCCAAATCCTGGGCATTCTGGATAACAGACCACATACCTGTACTTTCTCTCCTGTCTCTCAAATATTGTATTTTGCTGAAGGGTAAAACTCACCTTCTATTTTATTCTGTTACATAAAGTTATAGGATATTCTATCAATGAATCAAATCTCTCCCAGAAATATATCAGTAGAAAGAAATGTCTTGGCGCTATAAGTGCAGGGGTTGCTTGACAAGGGATCCAAATGACCAGCAGCCAGATTAAACTGGTATATGTTCAGAGATTGGTGGAATCAGATGTACAGTAGCTTTGATTGGGTGAGTAGCAATAAGTTTAAGGGATACTGTCATAGGAATTTTTTTTATTCAAAACACATCAGTAAATAATGCTGCTCCAGCAGAATTCTGCCCTGAAATCAGTTTCTCAAACAGCAAACATATTTTTTTTATATTTAATTTTGAAATCTGACATGGGGCTGGAGAGTCAGTTTCCCAGCTGCCCCAGTCATGTGAGTTGTGCTCTGATAAACTGCTAAATAAATAATGCTGTATTGCAAATTGGAGTGTTATCACACCCTCCCCCCCCAGCAGCCTATCAACAAGGTAACCAGATAGCAGCTCCCTAACACAAGATAAAAGCTGCCTGGTAGATCTAAGAACAACACTCAATAATAACAATCCAGGTACCACTACAACACATTCAGTTACATTGAGTAGGATAAATAACAGCCTGCCAGAAAGCAGTTCCATCTTAAATTGTTGACTCTTTCTGAAAGCACATGACCAGGCAAAATGACCCAAGATGGCTGCCTACACACCAATATTACCAGGGCCAGAACTAGGGGTAGGCAGAGTAGGCACGTGTCTAGGGCACAAAGCTATTGGGTGCCAGGCATGAACCTTCTCTGCCTCTCCTACCCCCTAGACCGGTCCCCACTCTGGCCGGAGTGTGTGCTCTGTCCCCTTCACAGTGCATCTTTGTTTCATTATGTAACAATGGGGTTCAGTGTGCTGACTGAGAGTGAAAGGGTAAATTGAGGATTCCCTTGTCATGAGTTCAGTTTTGCCTCAGATATAGCCTGCACTTGCTATTCATCACTCATTGAGATAATTAGGGAATCCAGCAGCAAACTTCGCAAATCTGCTTTAGATTTTCTTCATAAGGTTTGTTTCACCCCCTCTTCAAAATGCAGTCTGTTAAGCCAGAAACATAATCGCTTTCTACAGAGAGACAGATGAATTCACTGTAGGGACCCATAAGTAGCATGGCCCTTATGGCTTCTTCCCTTGCCCTTACATTAGCTGCCTTCTATTGGACTAAAGTCCAGGTAGCTATAATGTATCCACTTATTGGTTATAGGTAGTGACCACCCCCCCTGCAGTGCTAAATAAAAGTACTTGCAGGGAGTGGCACTTCCTCTTTGGCCTGCAGCAGAGGAGAGGGGCAGTGCTCCATTGAGCCTGGGTGCCAACCGGGCCCCAGAGGCGCTCTACCCTAAAGGGACAGCACACCTTTAGAGGTACTACTACATGTATTAAGTCGGGGAACAGGGCCCCGTGAATGAGGAATAGTCAGAGTAAGGATATTCCTGTCATAGCACTCTCTAGGAGAGGTGAGATAGAGAGGAAAGAGAGAAAGGGCAGCTCAAAGCCCCATCAAGGAGGATAGTAGGGAGTAGCTCTCCCCCAGGCTCTACCTTGCCTGAAGTGAAGGGACCTCAGACATAGGGACTGCAGGAAGAGTATTTAACCCCTGAGTCACCTGAACCTACTGGTGGGATCCGGACCACATGGGCATTGATAACCTGGTTGGTGCAACTACAACTCCCATCCTTGTATCCTACCTGAGGGCATAAGCTACGCTGTACCTGTGCTAAGCACTGCTGCTTTATTACCACTGTCTGTGAGTATATGATACCCTGTGGATCTACATGTAAATAAACCTGTTCTACTTGTTTGCACAAAGAACCCCTGGCGTCCAACACCTTTATTACACACTATATGCAGTATTGAGTTGTAGTTCAACTACCTCACACGTGATTTTCCACATAGCGAAAGCCCTACCTGAGAGTGAAAGAGTCGCGTGTAACCAATGCTCTACCTATGCTAGTTGGTTTGGTTAATTATAGCCAAGAAAGGGTTACATCACTATATTTCATAAATAATGGTATATTAAAAGGTGGGTTTGTACAACCTGATTTGGAGAATGTTCTGCCTGAGCAACAATTTTTTGTAGTTTTTTTCTTACACAAAGCGAATTGAAATGGGATTTTTTTCTGACAGCACATAATGGTTAAGCTAAGCTCCCTTTCTTACATAATAAAACCCTCATCCTATCAGGCAGGTTCCATCCCATGTATCTATCTGATTTCCCTTAGCAGAGTTCTCAGCTCTTACCAGGATGTAAATCTGTATCCTTCAAGTGCAGCTATCAGCAGTGCCAAGTTCAGCAATCCAAGAATTTAACCCTTGTACTGCTGAGTAACAGTGTATAATTCAACATACACTCAACAAACATATATATACTGTATTGTCTTCCAGTAGAGCTCATCTCTCCCTTCCTTGGTGCCCAGTCCGATTGCTGGAAAACTCTCATTGGCTGTGGAGCTTATAAATAATGTTCTGTTGCAGTGACGAGTCCAAGTGCGCTTTACATGAATGACTTTTTTTTGCAAGTTCTGTGGTGAAGTCATTATCCAGCAAAGGACTCTGACCTTCTCAGAATACTCCTCACACACATTGCTATTACCTGAAGACAAAGCAGTAATTCATATGTCAGATACTGTACACCAGATGGAGCATAAGTCCAGTAAATCCATTCATACTTTGACATAGCAAATTACACAGAAATGCAAATATATTATTTTAATAAAATGTTCATTATAAATCAAGGCTTTTACACCAACAAGTCAGGGCATTTGATGAGATCAAAATCTCATTGGTTTTATATGTTTTTTCAGATGCCGATAAAATTGTGGGGTTGCAGTTGGTGTCTGTGTTTTATGATTCTGTTATATTTTTAAACAAATTTGTGTGACTTGTCTGAGATCTTAAGGGTGGTGCCTTTTCCGCTTTTATTCCCCTTTATAACTTAAGATTTTGACACAAATTGGGTACAAATTGTGATGAGAATTCTGAGAGTGGGTGTCTTAAAAGGTGTCTGCATCCAATTCACTGGGTGCAAGTCTCATGATCCTATTAATATTACCCACTGTGGGAATCATGGATCTACCACTAGGACCAGGTTGGCAGTAGCTCCAGGATTCCTCCCCAGTATCAATATGCTCACAGAAGTGTGTATTGAAGCAAGTAAAACGTGCTCAACATTGCATCCATTTTGAATTGATACATATCTATTCTTTACGCATTTTCGAGGTCCCTTGCATTTGCCATTTTATAGGTTATGTAACTCTTTTTGGGGCTATACAGCACAAAATAGTTAGGGTGTCCAGCTAGTGGAGGAACATGGGTTACATTGGACTCACACTTCAGGATCAGGGCCTTCGCTAAGTGGAAGATTCCATTCAGATGAGGCAGTGTAACTACAACTCACAAGCTGTGTTGCTATACAAAATAGTAAAAGATGGACGCCAGGAGATTCTTTTTTTTTTTAAAGTTTTTATTTTGCATTTTTAACATAAACATTGTTACATAATCAGAAAGAGAGAGAGAAAAAAGGAAAGGAAGAAAAGAAGGAGAGGTCAAGGCATCAAATTCTATTGGTAGCATCTTGTACTATTAGCCATGTGCCCCATATGGCTTCAAATTTCTCTGGACACCCTCTGGCCCAGTACGTCAGTTTCTGATTTGGGAGAGTATCATTCACCAGCTTCTGCCAGTACTGTAGGGAGGGAGGGTCAACGGCCTTCCAGCGCATTAATATTGCTTTCTTAGCATAGTATAGAAGTTGCAGATAGCAGAGTCTGGTATAAGAGGTAAGTGGAATGTCTCCAGTTAGTCCAAATAAGCAGAGTTCGGGTGATCGGATATTCGGAAGTGCTATTTTTTCATTCATATATTGCAGCACCTTGCCCCAGAATCTCTGTATTACCGTACAGGACCAGAACACATGAAACATGGTACCTATCTCTTCTTTACACTTGGGGCATAAGTCAGATACCCCTTCATATATCTTTGCCAAACGGTAAGGGGTCAAGTAAGCTCTATTTAAAAACTTTATCTGAATGTATCTATCTCTTATTGAGATGTTAATTTCTGGAACCATTTTTAGAGCATCATTCCACATCTCGTCTTCCAACTCTGGAATGTCACTTTGCCATTTATTCTTGGCTTTTTCTAGAGGAGAAGGGCCCGCAGTTAACAATATAGCGTATAGCCTGGAGAGTGGTTTGGTCAAGTCTTGCTTATGCAGGCAAGTCTCTAAGGGGGTTTCGTCCATTCTTATGGGCCTTATAGGGAATTGCATATTAAAGGCATGTCTCAACTGTAAGTATCTAAAAAACATGTTAGGGGGGGGATGCATCCCTTGTCTTATTGAATCATATGTTTTACATTCACCACTGCCAACGATGTCCCCTAGGGTTTTAATTCCCATCTGTGCCCATCTAGCAATGTCCTGTAACCCATGAAAATGTGGGAGATGTTTATTGCCCCATAGTGGGGTTTTTGGGGACCAGGCCTCCGATGTATTCTGTACCAACTTCTGGGCAGTCTGGAACGCCTGTACCACTGTGACCATAGAAGATGTGGTGGTATACCTTGAGGATACACCTCGGTACAAAAGTTTGGCTAGGGCTTCAAATGAGCCTATGGTGGCCGCTTCTACTACCACCGCTGGGTTATTCATATCGGGGGCCAACCACCAATGTGCGTATACTAGCTGTGCAGCTAAATAGTATATTTTCAAATTGGGTAGGGCTAGCCCCCCTTCGGAAGAGGGTGCCTGTAATATTTTAATATTCAGCCGTGGATGATCTCCTGCCCATATGAAGCTCCTAATTATTTTATCCACTCCTTTAAACCATCTTGCCCCAGGAGTTATAGGGGAGTTATGTAGGGCATATAAAAACTTTGGAAGGAAGATCATTTTGAAGATGTTAATTCTACCTGGGACGGAGAGAGGGAGATCTTGCCAGACACTAACTCTATTCGTCAGTGTCTGCACTATTGGATTCAAGTTTAACTGCTCGTATCTGTTCAGGTCCTTATGTATTGTTACTCCTAGATATTTAAATGACCTCACCACCTGTAGCCCCGAGATGCAGTCAGGGCTGTCTACGGGTAGAGGGTCTATGGGGAATATAACTGACTTCGAACGGTTTATCTTGAGTCCTGAATACCGCCCAAATTCCGTCAACATTATAAGGAGATTCTGAAGGGCCTGTTTTGAATTTGCTAAGTATAGCAGCATATCATCTGCGTACAGAGATATTTTTTCAGTTAAATTCCCCAGTTGTAAGCCCTCCATTCCCTCGTTTGTTCTTATTAAGATAGCCAGTGGTTCAATGGCCAGGGCAAAGAGCATTGGGGAAAGATCCAGCCCCTCTAGTATGTTGTCTCTAGGTACCTGGTACGTCATCTGAAAGTACCTTCTAACAAGTTCTAACATCTGGGTTAAGTCTGTAACTGTATTTGTTCCATCCGTAAGGCTATGTATTGCTGTTCTTGGTACTCCAGCTCGAGCCAATATGCCCAATAATTTCCCGTTTTTGTCTCCTTTATCATACCATGTAGCCGCCCTGTGTAATTCCCGTTGTGTATATTTTTCTATCAAGAGCAGATCTATATCTCTTTGTGCTAGTTGCATGTTCTGTTTATTTTCATTTGTTTGTGTTGATGCTAGGTCTGCCTCAGCCCTGGCAAGTACAGTGCGTGCCTGCGAGAGAGCTTGTTCACTCTCTCGTCTGACCGCTTTGATTACAGAAATATAGCTCCCTCTGACATAGGCCTTTCCAGCGTCCCATACTATTTGATTTCCTGCAGTACCTTGATTTTTTCCCAGTATAATGTTAGCTGGGGAAAAACTTGCTCATCTACTTTAGTGTTTTTTAACCATGTTGGAGAAAGTCTCCATTGGTTTGTATTAGCCTGTAAGGGCATTCCCATCGTTAATACCAGGGGAGCATGATCTGAGCACATCCTAGTGAGGTACTCTATATTGTTTACCCTTGTCAGAATTTCCCCTGAACCCAGGCATAGATCAATGCGGGACATTGCAGCGGTTGCCGCTGAATAGCATGAATATTGCTTAAGCTGAGGGTGTTTCCATCTCCATATATCCTTAAACCCCATGGCTTCCACCCAATTGGAGAACATTCGAGTGTCGTGGGCCGAGGGGTTCAACCTGTCCAGTGTTGGGTCTATCACTAGGTTAAAGTCCCCCGCCCACAGAATAGGGAAGTTTCCCAAACTTGCTACCTTCTGCAGTATCTCATTTAATATTGAAATTTCTGCAGGAGGAGGCAGGTAAACGTTAACAATAATGTATGTAACCCCTGCTATCTGCCCTTTTAGAATTATATATCTACCACCTTTGTCGGTGCTCAATGTCTCAAGTTTGAAATTCAGGGATTTCCTTATTAGTATAGCAACTCCCCTGGAGTAGGTAGAGAATTCTGCATGGTAAGCTAGGGCAACCCACCTACGCTTAAGGGCCCGGACTCTCTGTCCGACCAAGTGTGTTTCCTGCAGCAGTATAAGGTCTGCCCCAGTCTTCCTAACAGTGTCTAACACAATTGATCTCTTAACCTTTTCATTAATTCCCCGCACATTCCAGGATATCAACTTAAAGCCATGTTGAGTCATACATACTTATCTTATATATCATTGAACTGTGTATTATATGAGTTGCCTGGAAGCCCTCTCCCGCACTTATTAAAGATGTTTTCAGTACCTGGACGTCTAATATGCGAGGGGTCAGGCTCCATAACAGTACTCCATGGGACATCCATCCTCCACACTCCCCGTCCCAAGCATCGGGTACCTTATTACCTTGCCTCACTAAGAGAGAGTCAGAAGAGGAGAAAAGAAGAGAAAGAAAAAGAGAGAGAGAATAACATAACGCTTGAAGCCCAACAACACCCTTCCCTCCATCCTCCATATATATTGAAGACACATTTTCCCAAAAACTATGTTAATCCCAACAGGGGTATAACCAACAGCCAAGCAAAAAAAAACAAAAAGATCCGTTGTGTAGGGGTGCTGCATACAGTTCGTTGCACCGACTCTGGATTTACTAAGTTCGCTGGAAAACAGGATGTCATATCTTAAGTTCAGGTGATCTCTGTGAGTCTATAGCCAGTTCATTCTCTACCGAGCTATTTATCTGTGCTTTCAAGTTTAATATTTATATTCCACTTGTCCGTTATTTACACGTGATACAAAGAAGTATGAGGTTATTTAGTTAACAAGCCTGCAGGTTACCGAGTATGTGTAGTTTTGAGGATTTTGTCTTGAAAGCATGTGACTTTAAGTAGTGAACTGGAGACAAGACACTTCGTTATTTATATAGAGCCTTACTATACCTTAGTGCTGCTCTCGCTCGGGGCTCCTGGGAGCCACTGGCCTCCTTTCCAGCCATTCCAGTGCCTGTTCCGATTGGTCAAAAAAATGGGTCTTACCGCCATCTAGTACTTTTAGTTTAGCTGGGTATAGCATGGCGTATTCCAGGCCAAGATCACGAAGCTTACGTTTGATTCCTGTATACGAGCTTCTTTTCTTTTGCACCATAACTGAGTAGTCAGGGTACAGGGATATCCTAGCTCCCTCGTACCTTATTTCTCCTTTCCTTCTGGCTTCCCTTAGTGCTGTGTCACGGTCTCTGTAGTTCAGCAGTTTAATCAGAAACGCCCGCGGCGGTGCCCCAGGTGGGAGGGGTCTCAGAGGCATTCTATGTGCACGTTCAACCACAAATTGTGGGGAAAATATGCCTTGACCCAGTATATCTTTCAGCCATTTTTCTGCAAATATTTCTGGTTTAGAACCTTCGCTTCTTTCAGGAAGGCCAAGAATTCGAACGTTTGATCGACGTTGTCTGTTTTCTAGGTCATCCATGCGTTCTGTTACCGTTTGGAGCTGTATCTTGATTTGACCTAGTTCACGTGGCAGATTAACCGTGCGATCGTCTATTTCGCTCACTCTCTCCTCTAACGCACCTGTTCGTTCTCGCATATTCTGCATATCCTGCTTAATAACAGACAGATCAACTTTTAGTTCCTCAATCCTAGATGTAAATGTTGACGTTAGTGTGGTTTGACATTGGAGGATGGCTGACATAAGATCTGCAGGGGTTGGAGTTGTAGAGGTGTCTGTAGTAGTTTCCTTATCAGGTGCTGTTTGGAGTGGAGGTGTCCTCCTGGGAGTTGCACCAGAGGAGGTAGCAGATTCCTGGCTACTGTTTCGTGCATATTGTTCCAGGCGTGTAGCCGCCTCTGCCCTGACCTTCTGTGTATTCTGTGTGTTCTTCCCCATATTTGTACCCTGTAGTGGGTATGGACCAGCAGTTCAATAAACTGGCTTGCGGCAGTATTAGGCCCCGGACCAACGGTCTGCAACTGCTTAGTTTATGTGCACAGCACCCCTTATTTAGATGCTTTGTTACATCAGTGTTGTTGGGTTTGTATCATGATGTGCTTCCAGCACTCTCACCATTTGTTGTGCCAATCTGTTTGATTGTTATATCTATAACCGGCACTGTACTGCTTAGTCTCTCCCTTGCTCCCAGCACTCGAGCACAGGGCCTCCCCCTTAAGCCTGCCAACTGCTCAGCTTCTGGCCTGGGTCGGACAGAAAGGAAGAGAGGGGGGAGGTGGGGCGCCCCCGGGGTCACTTGTCTCTCACCTCCAAGTACTTGTCCGCCGCGTGTGTTGGAGCACTGGAGCCTTTTTTCGCTCACAATGAAGTCGCGGTCAGGATTCAGGAGCACAAGTCCCCGGCTTCTCCTTCTTTACCAGGCCTCACTTGCGGAGCTGATGCGGGCGGCTCCGTACCGCCTTAACTCTCCTTCCGCTTGTCCCCGTCTGTCCCTTGCACCTTCAGCCGGTGTCTGCGAGGTATTTGGCTGCATATATCGGGTGCACACCAGAGATTCCCAGCTTTTACCCCGGGAGCGCCTCGATGCTGCTGCTGTTCAGACGCTTGGTCAGCCACGCCCCCCGCCAGGAGATTCTTATGATGAAAACAGTAACGAATGGTTTATTATGCACAAGGCAAATATCCCCAGGTTTAGATATACTCACACAGGAGCTTGGAGCATATCAGATGTTACACAGGATAGTAGAATGTCAGCAGATATTCATACACAGATCACAGAAAGGATTATTCCTCAGAGTTAGGATAGTCAAGGTACATCAATTCCTATACAAAGATCCTGTGGCTATAATGTGACTGAGTGGAAATACCAGATAAATCCGGGTAGCTACTGCTAAGCCCTAATCCCTATTACAATGATATCCCTGCACTAAAAGCATCACAGGGGAGCTTTGTAAGGAAGATCTCTTTCTGCTAACACTCCTCGTTGGAACATAGAACTGTTCATACTAAATACAGCTGACTATCTTTCTCTCTCTAGAGAGACTATTACAAATGCTAACCTATATCTTGCTAGTCCTCGTTCACGGGGTGGCCTTGGTTCACTAACAGTGCAAGTCCTGTTAGGGCATGTGGCTTACTTGGGCCTTGTTGATCCCAGGCTCAATGAGCAACCAGCCTGTTCAGTACCAGCAGCCAAAGAGGAAGTGGCCACTCCTTCCCAGCACTATAAAACTGTGAGGCAGGAAGTGGTCATCACTCTCTGGGCTGTAGCTATTGGGTAATAATACAAGTTGTAACATAAGATTTTGCCTAGTGACAAGATGATCAAGGACTTAACTCCATTGATGCCGAATAGAAACCTAGGGGTCCCTACAGTTATTTAGCATCTTCTGACTTAGTTAAAGGGAAGGTCATTTTGCTACCAGAGCCCTTGGGTTCCTGCCTTCATCCAGTTTGCAGAGCTGTAACTAGAGGCTGGCAGAAGACCTTTCCCTTAGTGAACTCAGTACTCCCTGTTCCCATTAGAAGGACCTTCCCAAATCTTTAAAGAACCAACCCCAACCTCCTACTAACTTTTTGGAAGAAAATTTTCCTTTTTAACCTTAGGAAAGCATTAAGCCTGCTCATAAAGTGTCCTAGGGACAGGGGCTTTTGGTCCATGGGACCTTTTTATTCCCAAGGACATTACTTGGAGACTCCTGTGTTTCAGTTTCTTGACAATGTAGGGTACTGATGTGCGATTTATAGCATCATAACTCTACCTGTGTTTCACTTGCCTTCCTGTATTTCTGCCAGAGCATTTTGGGGTGAATGCTCGTCCACCCCATTTGGATGCATTCCTGGCCTGCCCAAAAGGTGCCTGGTGGCAGTGGTGCAGCATAGGGTCAGTTAGTTATGAGACATAATTATTTAGGGGCCAGGACCTTAAAACTTCCTGTTATTTTTTTTGTTTTCTTTGTTCCCAATTCAGGGAAGTGCATTGATGCGGGCAATTTTTCATTTTAGCAGGCAGAAGGCAGGGGAAAGGCAGTTCAGGGAGATTGTCACCCAGAAGAAGATGCGTTTAGTCGCTAGGCAACTAATCTCCCCGAATCTGCCCGTGTGCCCCTGCCCTAAAATCTTTACAAGTGTAAATGCTGATAATGTTCATGGCACATAACAAAAAGCAAGTAAGCACCAACTGTCCATTCAAACCGTTTCTGGCTAGATAGTTTAACTCATGGATCCAAAAGACTTGTTGTTTTAATAATTCAAGATTTAAACTGTACACAATGTATTTGACAGATGATGTTTGGCTTCCAACCAATAGACATTTGCTAGTATGTACTCTTGTAGTGGTACATATTAGCATATACTATACTATGGTTTTTTTTTACCAATGTAGGGATGTGTGACAAAAGTTCCCAAAAGGGCCAAAATAAGTGAACCAGGATTTCAGCAAAATTTGGTGTAGGGATTAGACAGATGTTCATTGGATCTCATGCTACTGTTGATCCACAAAGACTTTTAACCATATGGGGAATAATAAATAAGTGTTACCCAAGATTGTGTCCAGAGTAGGATTACTGAACACACATGCAGAGTCTGGAAGATGGTGCCTGTGAGCTCAACTGCACTGACTGCATGTGCGGCCAGTAATCCTACAGGGGACACTATACTGGGGTAACACAGGGGGGAGGCAGGGAGGGGTGCAGTTGGGCATTTTGACAGTGGGGGGTTTAGTTCTCCTTTCAGCAGAAAAAGCATGTATCAAAGCTTTTACATCAAAAGTATCACTATCTATGGACATAGGAGGAGAGGTTGTGGTTATGGACTGAACCTATTACAGAAATTACATACTCATGCAACTCAGTGTGTCTATGGATTTATTGGTCTCTTGCCCTGGCAGCAATGCAGGGATGAATCACTGCATGTAGGAAGGAATTTATTATTCCTAAGGAACCTGTTAAGCCTGTGTTATAAATGCTGCCAAAAGTACTCAAGACTCTGATACAAAATATGGGTTTATAATATTATTAGAAAATTGAGGCAGTCAAGGATCTTATTATAGGTAATGCAAATTATGAGGGACCCCCAGTACAATTTCTGTTATTGAAATTCAAATGCCTTAAGAATTATTTGAAATATAAAAATACATATCATGTGCTGCATTCAGACTGTGCGGTTGAAATTAGATGCTTCGTTCCTTTATATGTTTGTCTTTGAAATGAAAGTATTTATGGACATCCGAATATCAGTTAATGTGAGGTAGTCTATAAGCGTTACATTGATGATTAGTGATGGGCGAATCTCACGCATTTCGCTTCGCCGAAAAATTTGCGAATTTCCAGAGAAATTCGCGAATTGGCGAAAAAATTACCGAAACGAATCGCGCCTCGTTTTTTGACGCGCGTCGCGACTCGTTTTTTGGGCGAATTTTTCGGCGGCGAATTTTTGCTGGTGTTTCGCGAATTTATTCACCAGCGGCGAATCGCGGGAATTCGCCCCTGGCGAATAAATTCGCCCATCACTATTGATGATATCTTTTGTGCCAGGACAGTTACAGTAGAAACATTGAAAAAATGGAAGATGACTAGTGATGGGTGAATCTATACCATTTTGCTTCGCCAAAAAATCGGCGAATTTCCAGCAAAATTCGCCCATCACTATAGATGACCTTAATAATAAGAATAGTCCAGTTAGATCTACAAAGGTTAAGTACCATATAAGTCAATACAGTCCATATAGTGATATGTAACAGGGTTAAGTTACCAAGTTCAGTTACCATAGGGAAACACTTAAGAGAACATTTACGTCCTTCAAATAAATAAAAAGAAAAAGGAATCCACGTCAAGTCTTTTTTTTATCCCGGCACCCAGGCGTTTACAAGTATACAGACTATGTTATGTGCAACACACTTATTCTGGAGCCCTATTTCACACACCCCTACACTGGTCAAATATACACAGTATGGTATAGTAGGACACGTTTCTCAGTGAAGGTCTATTCCTTCAAAAATGCCCCAGTAGCTCCCCATCTTCTTTTCTGCTGATTCACTGATTCACATGCTCTGTGCTGCTGTCACTTACTGAGCTTAGGGACCAACGTATACAATATACTATATATATTTTGGTACAGGGCAGCTCAGAAACCAGTACAATTAGTATTAGAATCTAATAATCAGCCTTGTAGAATCAATTTATACGACAAGCACACCTCATTTTCTGCTTGATGATTTCCAACGACCACTAAGTTTAGCTTCTCAACAGCCAGGGGCTAAAGAGTTGCTCCTTTAAAAATTGGATTTCTGGTCCCTCTGTATTTATGCGTATATATATATATATATATATATATTGTCCAACAGAGAAGATCCGCACTGTCAGGTCTTATAAAATTTTTAATTTATTTTTTTAATAAAAAGGACCAAAGTTTTGGCCTATTTCTCAAGGTGACAAATATGCAAATGAAATGCCGTATATACAAACATTGGCGGGAAAAAACAGATTGAATAATGATGATGACTCATCATGTGACCACCATATGTTCACTCCCATAAGGGCATCACACTTTGAAAATATTAAGACATATCTGACCCACATCCCAATTAAATATTATGTTTAAATAACAACCCAAATATACATTCCAGCTAAAAAGCAAGATATAAAGTAGCATTATTTCAAAATATGTTTCAATATAACCCCTATTTACAATGTTACCAATTACTACCATATCATTAGACTTGAACTGAATGTTTATACTGCCCTGGTCGTCACACCTTCATGGTCATTCTCATAACCCAGTCATTAGATAAGACAGGCCATATTGGCCTTCAGTAATATCAACAGTAAACCCTATCAGTATGGTAATACAGCTGGTCGCAAAATAACTCTATCGCTGATTGTATCAATGCTATGAGCCCAACTGGTTCCTTTATATGTTGAATCCTCTCTATATATTAGGTCATAATCACCAAAGCACTTCACATATCAAAATATTGTCACTGCTGCATGTCCCCTTCACCGCACTTTTTCCCGTGGCATCTGTGTTGTACTCTCCCTATAAAGATATTGTGCCACGGTGCCCTTGAATTATTATATCAATAACTAAATTATTAAAACACCCTCATGCTAATAATGAAAAATCCTTATATAAATATCAACCCAAAATAGTTTTCTCAAAAAGCCCTTAATACCCCCCTGCTAAGAGACATGTAACCGGCCCTGTGTTTGTGTTACATCGCTATAAGCACTTGAGGGTGTGTAAGGCCCCCCCAAGTGTACCCAGGCTTTCCTTCTCCTTTAAAGAGCCTGGGGTTTTTCTAGCAAGCATCACAGAGAGGTCTTCTTCCGGCTTCTTCTTTCTTCAAATTTCCCAGGGCAAATGCATGCTCAGTATAACAAAATAGTCAACTTTTTAGTTAATGTTCAGCTTTTCGCTCTACTTCGCATGCACAGCCACACAAAAAGAAGAAGAGGAAGACGGAAGAAGATCTATCCCTGGTGCTTGTTAGAAAAACCCTGGCAGTTTTTTGCCAATAGAAGCACCGGCCCAGGCTTTCAGGGAAGTCAATACAATAACTTGGGGGTGCCTAAAATTTGGCACCCCCAAGTGCTAACAGACTTGCCTTCACCTTTTATCATAGACTAGGGAAGCTTATTCAATGTACCTTTATTAATCAGTCATTGCTGTATCATAAAACACAAATGTGTCTCTAAAATCCTAATGTTTCAATTGTCCTGTAACCTTTAGTTTGTAAATTCTTGTAATTCCATGTAATTCTATTGTATTGTGTTAACCCTTGTTTGTTATTCACCATTTGCTCCCGGTTTGTTATAAACTAGGGTAGTAATCAAAGAGGTGTTTTAGCCAGCACCCATAACCTTCAAATTACCTGGACTTGGTTCACATCAAAACGGCTTCCATCTCCAATCCGAATAAAATAAACCTTTGTATTTGTAGACAGCACCAATCATAAGTTTCTTTCCATAAAATGCCTTTATTGAGACATGGGCTCTGACCAGGTCTGATACAAAACAGGGGGTTGTGGATGCACTCCTAGGGCTAAGTAAAGTATTTAAGTATAATGGAAGTGCTACTGACTTGGCCATTTAATCAGTGCACATTCTCGGATTCCCTGTCTGAGTAATTCAGTCTAAATGCAAGTGCATACTGTATGTTTACAAAAACAAGGGTTGTTGGTTACAAAGTTATGATCATAAAGTTGATAAGCCACCATACCACGTCAAGGTAAACCCCATACGGTGGTCCCTAGCTTGTTTACCTCTGGTCATAGTAAAAAAGGTTTAGTACCCCTCTGCATAGTAACATAGAAGTAGATGTGTCCTGAGCCTTGGTTTGTCTGAGGGCTAAATCCTCCCCCGCCACTAACTAGTGGCTTTTAAGAGAGAGAGATTGCCCAAACCAACGCCCATTTTTTAAAGAAACAATGAAATAATGAAAAAAGTGAAGGCTAAGTTAAGCTATGTGTAAAAGTGCACATTTAAAACAATGTGTATACTACGTGCAAGTGTAAATGTGAATATAAATAAGAGTGTAAATATGAGAAAGTATTAGTAAGAAAGACAAACTGTGTTATAAATATACATAAGTGTAAAAGGTGTTACCTGCAGATGTTGCAATTAAAAACATAGGACCACCATTAATACAAAGGGGGGTATGAGGGTGCTCCACATGAAGCTCAGCCACAGCTTCCGGCTACATTTCAAATACAAAACAGGGTCTGGCCAGGTCTGGACTTGGGGTCAAAATAAGCCCTGGCCCAATAGAGATCGAGATAGTATAGAGAGGCCCAAATAGCCCCCACCCAGTCCACTAAATAGTGACTTTCTATGGAATCTTATGGCAGCCCCTCTGGCATTTGCAAGAACCCACAGATTGCCAGTCTGGGCCTGGCTCTGACCCAGAACACTGGCAATGTTTCAGACTGCCATTGGTCTTTTTTCAAGCCACCTAGACAGCACCTGTACTCACCTATTTATACATAGTGTCACAGTGACCCCTAGTGATATACTTGCAAAAGACAATGTTTCACATTTTTTAAACTGTTATATTTTTTTCATTATATAATTTGTATAAATATTTCTGTCTACCTTTGTGCAAAAGTCCTGTAACAATTAATGTCCAGAATTTTCCTTGTGAAGAAAACATAGCTGTGAAAAAAGACCACATAAATAAAAATCACATTGATAAAATTTCCCATAATTTACAGCTAAAAGAGAATTTTTTCAATCTATTAAAAACAATTCAATGATAAATTTTACTTAAGTCATATTCCCTGTTGAGGCCATGGGGAGTCAACGTTTACAACTTCCTAATCCATCTCGCTTCTTTTTTAAAAAGCATTTTAACTCAATCTCCTCCTCTCCCTGTTTTTGGACCATTATCTATTATCTGATATTTTAATTGTTGTACCCCATGGCCAACAGCAAGGAAATGACCTGCCACTGATTGTTCACTTTTCTTAGTATTGATTGCGGACTTGTGTTCTCTTGTGCGTTCTCTAGCACTTCTTGTAGTTTGTCCAACATATGCTAGTTGCAGCCAAGATATGGATATGTTCCATTTTTTCTTAGTCGAATAGTAGCTCTTGTTTGCAGGTACCTCCCACATCAGCCCGTATGGCCATTGATCCAATAGTTTTAGATTTTTTGTATGAAATAATCAGGAAAGTTTTTAAATACTCATTTTCTTGCAATCCTTCCCTAAGCAATAGCCAATGTTTTCGAATCACTTTTTACACATACGTGCTCATCGTGTTATATCGGGACACAAATGAAATTCTCTGATTTTGAAAAACAACATACTGACATAGAAAGGGAGTAGGGGAAAACCCCAACAAATCATAAAATTCCATTTGTGTCCCAATATATTATTGTAATTATATAATATGATTATAAGTACAAGTAGGGGATCAGTTATCCGTAAACCCATTATCCAGAATGCTCAGAATTACGGGAAGGTCATCTCTATAGACTCCATTTTAATTAAATAATTCCCACTTTTTAAAAAAAGTTATTCCTTTTTCTCTGTAATAATAAAAAAGTACATTGTATTTGACCCCAACCAAAACATAATTAATTCTTATCGGAAGCAAAACAATCCTATTGGATTTTATGGCAATTACAGTGATCCAAATTATGGAAAGATCCCTTTTCCAGAAAACCCCGGGTTCTGAGCGTTCCGGATAACAAGTATCATATCTGTACTATCAATATGTAAGATTTATTACAATTTGAAGAGAGTATTCTTGATCAGTGTCGGACTGGCCCGGCGGGAAAACCAGAAAAAAAACGGTGGGCCCGACCCTTAATGGGCCCCTATTGGGCCAGACTTCTGTCTGAATGAAAGCGTAAAAAAAGAAAAGTTTTCATTAGGCACCACACGCATCGCCATTCATGTGGGTGCGCTGCACCTTTCTAGCAGGCGTGTGGCGCCTTTTAGGCAGTCGCAAAAGCAGTGCCCTCACTCGGCACAGGGGGGTTGAAGGGGGGGGCAGGGGGGTCGGAGGGGGCCCTGGGCAGTAGTCCCGGAGGGCCCCAGACCGCCCAGTACGACCCTGTTCTTGAGTGAATCCTATCAGTTATTAAAGCTGAATTGATGATTTACTCTGCATGTTTAAATGAGACTTAAACCCTTAATTAAAAAAAAACCCTACCCCCTACTCTATATAGACCCCATTCCTCTTCCCCAGCCTAGCTGCTACCCCTGGTAAATAGCCCTAGCTCTTTACTTACCACTTCGTGAAGATTCAGGGAATCGGAGTTTACTGGTGCCATCTTCCGGCATTTCAGTAATCTACGGGTCTTCTTCCTTCACTTTGGCAATTTGTGTGATGTTCAGCACATGCACAGTTGTTGTGAAATGGAAGATTGCTCCAACTGTGCGGATACCCCGCTCTCATTCAGAAGATTACCGAAGAGAAGGAGATGGCGCCCATGAACTCTGAGGCCCTGAAACTGCACCAAAGGGTAAGTAAAGAGTGAGGCATTTACCCAGGGTCCAGCCTAGCCTGGAGGGAGCAGGGGGGTTTATTTAGGGCTAGGATTTTTTTAATTAAGGGTTTTTGAATTCTCCATTAAACTAGCAAAAAAACTGACATTTGTTTTAGTATTTAATGCTTTATCAGAATTCATTAGATTTATTGACTGCAATAAAGCCAACTGCATCAAACTTCTGTCTGCTGGGAGTGGGGAGCGTTTCAACTTCTTAGGTACCAGCCTACTTACCTCTTACTATTTCCTGCACCAGCCCAAGCAGCTCTCTACAGGATTGGCTGCCATTTTTCCATCACCTGCAAGGATTCAGGCTACACACATGCACAGTATAGAACTCTTTGAAAAAGTCCAGCTTGAAGAAAACTGCTCCGATCTGATTTGGTTTTTAAAAAATGGAAGCAGTGGTCACATAAAAGGTAAACAAAATAGAAGTTGCCTAACAAACTGGCACTCCCCAGTAACTGTGATAATCTTTGCATTCTACAGTTGTGACTTCTGAAATTGGTGCAGCAATGCAATGGCTGCATTAGTGTTCTTCTCAGTATGGATTGTCATTGTCAATCAGGATTATGCCCAGTGGAGGCTGATGCTGGGCCACTGCATATGTGATCACCAGATGGAGGATACCAACACTGTAGTATTGCTCTGCATTTAAGAGGTGCAAATTACATTATTGGGGATTCTCAGCAGTGGGACAAAATGATACAAAATAGGCATTGTTTATAACCATAAATTATCCTTAGCCATAAATTAATATTTCATACCCACAGTGTTAGTTGTACGGTTGTAAAAACTTAAAACACATTTTCAGTTCAAATTCCTTCTAGTACGCGTAAAGTTCAACAATATAGCCATGATTTGATTTGAACTAAATTAAAATAAAACACTCTCAACATGTACATATACAAACATTTAATGGGTTCCCTTACAAATTTAAAAAAGGCCTAAGTACAGATGGATACAGCCTCAACTCCACCTCTATCTCCCCTACTATGACACATACAGGACAGTTTTTAGGAAACTAAATTCTATTTAAATTATATAGAGGACAATACAACATTAATAATTTTAGTTTCATTTGGGGTTATTTGGCTTTGTTTATTTTATGTACACATATAGAACACTTGCATGATAGTTACATAGTCCATCAAGTTCTACCCCTCCAAATTAAAACCCAGCACACACACACACATCTCCACTCTTTCACATAAACCATATAAGCCCATATCTATACTAAGGGGCAACTTTATCATTATTCACAAATTCGAGGGTTTTTAGCGCTCGAATATTTTAGCCTATTTTTCGAGCACTATTCGATCTCTTGAAAAAATCGTACGATCGAACAGCATTTCTCGAAGGTTGTTGTGAAATCATTCAATTGCACAAAATAAATCGTTAAATTTAATTCTCTCGTTCGAAAAATTCATACGATTTGAACGATCGAGGCGTTCGATCGTACGAATGCTATTCGACCAGGTAATAGAAAAAAAAGCC
>CM044433.1:145902036-145915427 GCA_024363595.1 Xenopus borealis | reverse complement strand
GCCCCTAAGTGTGTGTTTTTGTCAGTTCTAAAAACAACCCTCTATGCTATTGATCTTTGGATGTGTGTGAAGACAAAAAAATGGAATGAAATAAAAAGCAGCTCTGATCACAAATTAGTTCACCTAGGCAGAATATATTGGAGTCAATGCACTTAGGTCTGCTCAAACCTGCATCTCAATTAATCCTCAAGTACATTAAGGGGCAGATTTACTAAATTCACGTGAATAGATCAAAGTTTGATCAAATCTGATCGAATTCCGATCGTAGGATTAATTCGATTGGTTGAATATGCAAATTAGGCTTATTCAATCATCGAATAGCGAACAATCTAATAGATTCGAATGATAGAATATTCGATCGTTCAATCATTCGATCAAGAAGGATTTAAAATTTAAAATTTATTCGACTGCCTACTTCGCCAGATTGAACCTACCGAATTGTCTGCGATCGTTCGAATCGTACAAATCATTCGAATGATCGAATAGTTCATTAGAAAGATTGAACGATCGGTATTCGATCATCGAATGATCGAAGATCGAATAAAAGGGTAGCCTAAAACTATCGAATGCTAATCGAATGCTAACCGAATATCGAGGAAAAACTTATATTTTTTGGGGAATAATAGCAAATTTGCCCCTAAGTCTGTAGGGGGCAGATGAAAATGCCATTTGGCTACAACAACAGTGAGGCTTCAATTTTATAATTATTACATTTATTTTTCTTCTCATACTCGCCACTGTTTGAATTTCACAACTGTGCCCTGCTTTCCAGGGTAATTAACCGCTAGCAACCAGACAGCCTGAGAGCAAAGTCCAAGCCTGAGAGCAAACTACAGTAAATATGAATTAAAAAAAACAAAACAAAAAAAATACAAATTAAGATCAGTTACAAAGAATTTCAGAAATATTCTGTTCATATGCTAAAAGTATATATTAAGACAAACAACCACTTTCAAGGAGAACTAAAGCTCAACAACGAATTAGTTGTGGCCTTCTCAATCCAAGTGCACCACAGCCCCTTAGCAATGAAGAGCTGTGCCTCGGAATGTGCCATCTGTAGCTCCCAGTTTTTCTTTCTGTTGGTACACAATACATGGTTTAGGCTGTTGAGATATATAATGTTGAGGACAGACTCACAATGTAAAGTATATATACCATATAAAATAGAGTGATTTATTCAAATTCAGAGCAGCATAGTAACCAGTGACTTCTCTGTTAATACAGCTGGCTATCCTCATACACTGTATTACTGTTTGACTGTTGCATGTATATCACAGTGACATCAGGGAATATTTTGGCACTTTGTTTATAAATCCCAGAATTCCAGCTGAGCACAGTTTCTTCAGAGCGTCTTTCTCCGTGGACATCAGTTAAATTAAACAGAGACATTTGCAGTGAATTCCGGAGGTGGAGGCTGGTAACGATACTGGTATCCATACGCCCTCAGGTGGTACACAAAATATTCCAAAGTGTACATCAGTTCCGGAGTAACATAGTGAAATGATATTGCAAGATCTGAGCAGCATTGTGGGCCCTAAGGATAAGATAAACATATAAAATATGAACATATTCTCTCACAAAAGGAACCTGGAATATATACTCACTCTTTAGGCCTTTAAGCCAAGTTGAATTCAAAAATATTCAGTGATCAACATTTTGGACTTCAGTGAAAACTTCATGACTGCAGTAATGACATTGTCCAGTTTTTTTTTTTTTATTTTGTTGTGTATATCGATAACCCATGATATAATATTCTTCACTTGTGTTAATAAAAGTACTAAACTGCTATACTGTAATATAGTTGCCCATAGCAATCAATCAGAAATGAGTTTTGATCAGTGTACACGCAGTTAGATCAATATAGACATCTGATTGGTTTCAATGTTCACCTACACTTACACATATTTGTGGAGCCAATGATTTCATCTAACACTCGCCTGTCCACCATATGATGCTAAAATCAAAGCAAAGAAATGTACAGAGCTCTTAAACAGAATGGAGGCAGCATACAGCAAATACGTTTAGGGGTAGATTTACTATTATTCCCCCAAAAAGATTTTCGAATGCTAATCGAATAGTTTTAAGCTACCCTTTTATTCGATCTTCGATCATTCAATGATCGAATAACGATCGAATAATGATCATTCGAATGAATTATTCGATCATTTGAATAATTTGTACGATTGAAGACTTCGATCGTACGAATCTCCAGTGACCTGGTCAGAGCTATTTTTAGAAGAGGGAAAATATAGACCCGTCACATACTATTGAGCCCCCATCTATATATATATATATATATATATATATATATATATATAAAGAGTAGGGGTGAGCAAGTTATAGTGAAACAAAATTGTGACAGCAAAGTAAAATGGTAAGAGTAATCCTCTTCCATCATGTCATAGGGGTGTTGGTGGTGCTTGGGAGAACCATGGGTGGAGTTTTTTTCCCAGCATAACTGGGAGGTGGCAGTGCATGCAGTGTCAAACCCGACATGGACAGTGTGCCAATAATTAGGGTCCCTGGAGGAGGGGGCCCTGCTAACTTATTAGCATGGGGTCCCATGATTATTGATGAGGCCCTACCATTGGGTCTTAGTTACTGAAGTATAATGATAACAGAGGAATACTGTGAGAGGTATTCGTACTTTTCACTTTTTTAATGTTTCCACGGAGGGTCACAGGTTGGAAAACTATAATAAATCAATTGTTCTGTATATTGAAGTTCCTCAAGGCTATCTATTAAATCCTCTGCTGTTCACACATAATTCAGTAATTTAGACTGTCAGTACCACCTTTATGCAGAGGACATCTACAAGTCTACTCCTGACCTCACTACTTCTGCCCTTTCCCCGGTGACAGACTGCCCTCTGCCATCTCCTCCTGAATATCAAGAGCACCAACTTAAATAGATTCTTTCAGAATTCATTTTATTTCCTCCAACATATCCCCCCCCCTTTAACTCTGGTTTCACACACAGTCAATAACATTTCCTTTTAATCAACCAGAAAGGGATGCTGCCTAGGAATTATCCTAAACACCCATCAGTCTTGTACACTGCACATGCAAATTTCTTTCTTTCAACTACGCAACATTGTCCGAGTATTAATTTACTTCTGCTCAGATACAACAAAAACATTTATTCCGTTTCCCATCTTATTCAGTTCCCACCTTGATGACTGCAACTTACTCCTTGCAGGTGTTCCAGTATATCACCTTTCATTACTCCACTCTGTTCTGCTGCTGCTAAATTCACTCATCTTATCATGCTACATCAGCTGCTCCCCTATGCATATACAGCACCTTCACTGGCTCCTAATCCTCTCTCAAATCAAATTCACACTCATATTTAAACAATGAAGCCCCTATATCTTATCTCGGTTTCAAAATACACTCCTTCGTGGAATCTATGCTCTCTTTCTGACCTTCACCTCTCTTCTCCTCTCATCACTTCAGCCCCATTCCAAACTATAAGACATCTCTTGTTCTTCTGCCTGTCTCTGAAACTCTCTGCTTTGAGTTATCTGATTTTCAAGCTCTTCTTAAAAAGCTACCTTAGAGAAGCATATTCAAAGCATCTCTACTGAACAGACATTATCATCATAAATCACCAATTGTACATCTTCCTTATATTTAAAATGTACCCTAACCCTCTGAAACTTTTTACTCTGTTATTCATGATTGTTAAATTATTGTAAGATGCCTGTTTATTATAAATTAATTTAAAGCACTGCATAACATGCTGTTGCTATATAACATAGTGTCATAAGACTCACCTGTAAGATAGTATAATAGGAGTAACTCCAGTATATGGAGGATTCAGTGTAATGGGAGGTTATATGGGTCTCTGGTGTAAAGGGATGAAAAGTCTCACGTTTTTCCAAGTCTCTAGTGTCCCCAGGTATAACTCCTAACTTTTCCATGCACTGACCCAGGGCAAGATCTTCCACAGGAGACGTGTGAGTGCAGACACCAGTACGGAAAGCTTCCACAAAACGTTTCAGGGATTCCTTACTTAGTACATATCCAGCTCCACCACTCATGTAACCCTGGTTAACAAAAGGTTTAAAGCGCTTGCCTAAATAGATAGGTTGCTCAGGGGTATAGTTGGAGAGAAGAAACCGCAAGTTTTCCATCACTACATAGGTGTCATCATCAGCCTTCAAGAAATAATCTGCTTGATCCAGGTAGTTCTGGTGTATGTACTGGAAAGCCCGTATTGTCTTCCAGTAGAGCTCGTCTCTCCCTTCCTCGGTGCCAAGCCCGATTGCTGGAAAACTCTCATCAGCTGTAGAGCTCATAAATAAGGTTGTGTTGCAGTGACGGGTCCAAGAGTGCTTAAGATGAATGGCTTTTGTTAGCAAATTATTTGGTGAAGTCATTATCCAGCAAAGGACTCTGACCTTCCTAGAAAGATTCTCTTGCATATTGTTATCTGAAGTACAAAAAAAACAGTAATTCATATGTCAGATACACCAGTGGTGACTTAAGCCCAGCAAATTACACAGAAATATAAAATATGCTTTGAACAAAAAGTGCATCAATAATCAAGGATTTTGCTAAATGCCAATGAGTCAGGACATCTGTAAATATCAAAATCTTCACATGACATCAACATTTTTCTCACTGAATTGAATCTCGCACCAGGTTTGATAATCTCTACTTTTTCCCTCAAGATTACTTTGGAGACTCGACTTACAGTTGAATCCTAGGCTAGATGTGGTTTAAGCCTAAACTCACTTAAAGTTCAGGCATCAGTTTTGTTGGATATCCAAGAAAAAAAGATGTGGGTTGGTAGAAAAGGTTGATTGAAAAAGACATCCATCATGTTCACTATTTTGTCTAAATGAAACCTGCCTAACTACTAGCTGATTTAGGGAAGGTGAAAAAAAAAAAAAAACAATCTTAATCCACCACAAACGCATAGAGAAAAAATATACAAGAATGTCAAACTATAATGCTTTATTTGTGTTATTTTTCCCAAAACAGAATAAACAAAAACTTTATTTTTGAAGTCCACAGAGTGTTTCACACAGAATGGCAGTTAAGTACTTGCTTATAGATTAACTAGTCCCCAGCACTAGTGGATACTCACAGTGTTGCTTTGCACCAGGAATCTCCTATACCTGAGCCTAACCACTAACCCTATACTGGCAAGTGACACTGAGGTATACTAACCCTTCTGATCTCCTTGTTGAATGCTTTGGCTGTGCCAATAACTAGTGATGAGCGAATCGGCGGAGTTTTGTTTCGGCAAAAAATTCACAAGACGGGTGTCCATTTTGGACGACGGCGCCCATAAAACGGACGCTGGTGTCCTTTCTTTGGACGCTGGCAATGGGCACGGGCGTCCAAAAAAAATGGGCGACTGTGTTTCACGAATATATTTGCCTGCACAGAAATTTGCCGCAAATTCATTGCAGGCAAATAAATTCACCCATCACTACCAATAACTACCCTGGTTCTATCTCTCACTCCTAGAGTGAGCTATTACAGATTTTCTGTATATTCCTACTGAGGTCATCATCCACCTCAGACTCTTTCAGCACCAACCACCCCCTCCCGTAAGTGGACTGATCACATGCTGTCTTTCCCTTTAAAGGGGAATTCAACCCCTCCCGTGCTAACCTCTAGTCCCCCCCACCCCCCTTAGGCCCCCTCCCTCCTCCCCCCGGCCTACCTCTCCCCCGGGGCAAATGCCCCTAAGTCGCTACTTACCCCTCCATGCAGGTCCCCTCCAGCCAGGTTCCCGGGAGCCATCTTCTACAACGACATATTCTTCCTTCTTCCGTCAGCACTCTGCAAGTGCAGTAGGACGCATTTTCCGGTTTGTGCTACTGCGTATGCGCCGAAAGTTCGAGACGTTCACAAATTGAACTTTGTGAACTTTCGGAGGAGTGAGGAGGGGCCTATGGGGGGGGGTGGCGGCTGGGGGTTACCACGGGAGGGGTTGAATTCTCCTTTAAAGACTAGGGAATTGTAACAACCCTTAATAACTACAAAACTTCCAGGGACACACTTTGACCTGGATAGGGAATCAGCTCCCCCTCCCAACTACAAAACAGGATCAACCCTTACCTGGCTCACCCATACAGGAACTGCCTAAAGAAAAATTGTTCAGAACATTTATCCTCCTACTTTTATACAGTTTAAGCAAATTAGTCAAGTCACAAGTGCCATAAGCATATACAGGGATAACACTATGGTAAATGATCTTAATATCATACCTTGAGTAACATTAACGTTACGTCTTGGAGGTTTGTGCCATTTAGAAACCACTGAGACACTGATGGTCATGTATGAAATAAAGAAGAATCCCACTGTGAGACCAAGGAAAAAGTAACAGCATGATTGAAGGGAATATGGAAATTTCATTGTATATTCTGAAAAACAAAACATGAAGATAGTTGTGTATACAGATTAGATGTGAGAGAGAATAGGATTAAGATTAATAATAGCAGTAATTAACATAGGGATAAAACTGATGGGGTCAAAAAGGAAATATAATTAATTATAACACATTTGCCAAATGTGTAGTAAAAGTAATGGATAGTGGATATGAGTCTGACAATAAATACAGTATATACTGTAAAAGAACAAATGGCAGTTAAACAAGTAAGATTCAATAATCTTCACACAGATGAAGACAATGGAAAAGCCGAAAAAGACCCTTTGTAAAAGCAACCTAAATTTCATATCTTACCCAAGGGTCTTCTTCACTCATCAATCATTCACTATTTATGAATATAGTTCTACAGCCTATATTAGTCTATAGACCTATATCTATTTATTCCATAGCTCTTTAGTATAAAAGATTAACTTCATATATAGAAATGTAGCCTGTTACAGTATGATTCAATATAGACATAATGTAGATACCAGGACTGAACTACAAATGTGGCTGTGAGCTCCCATCATTATCCCACGTTATTGGTCTTTCAAAATGTCTTTTACTCATGAACATTTTTTGTGAACAAGCTAAACAGATTATATTTCTACTAGACATTTAAAAAATGTGTATTTAGACGACACAAAGCATTAGAAGGGGTATCTCTCACCTAATATCTGTATTTCTAAGGAAACATTTTAAAATGGCTCAAATCAAAGGAGTTTTGGAGGATGTTGAAAATACAGGTACTCTAGTGTGATTAATCAAATATAATGTAATGTTGACATATTTCTTGTTTTAGGTCTTAGTTTGAAAGATAAAGAAGCCTAGCTAGTTACACATTGGGTACAACAATATGGCTCCTCTAATTTGTAAAACAAAGATCGGAGACTGTATTTATTAAAATGTTTCTAACTTCACCCAGTGATAAATACAATTTAAAAAATCCCATAAGAATGAATAGAACATGGGTGAGTTTTTATTTATTAAGCTCTAAACTCAAATTTTGATAAATCTGCCCATAATTGAACTAGGTGAGATTATTTTTCTTGAACACTCATGTCCAAGGTGGGGTTCTTCAAATCAATCGCATGCATAACTTTTCTATTACAATTCTGCAAACATCACTTCCTAGACAGGCTAGTTCCTACATGTTTACTTATTGAACACTCTGATCATCCCTCCCATTTCCTGGTGTGATGCGCTTTGCGTTGTTTTCGGCGTGTGTCACGTTTTCGACGTGTGTCGGGTCATTTTCGTCGCGCGTTTCGTTTTTGCCGAATTTTCGCCAGGCGAATTTTTGTGGGCATTTCGCGAATTCGCGGCTGGCGAATAAATTTGCCCATCCCTACTGCCAGGTCTTAATATGAGAGAACCAAGGAGAGAGTTCTGGGCAGACAAGGGAACCATACATTTGCAGCAGAGAACAAGGAGTGTGGTCAAGGGACCGGCTGGGTCGATACCAATTAGGAGAAGCAGTATAATTATAAGAGATAAGAAAGTATTCAAAGTCACAGCCTGAATCAAACACACCAATATTGCAGACGTAGCGTCAAACCCGGAAGCATGGGTTCCATTATGGATCCGCGTGCAGAGGGCATCTCTGCTGCACCACTGCTAGACCACCAGGTATCCTCAAAGGTTGGTTGTTTTTGCAGGTACTCATGAAAGAAACATGAGTTGGAGACTTTCAAAGATCAACTAACCACAATGAGAGAATGTTTATACTCCTTAGAAACAAACAGTGAGGAGTTAGAAATATAATTATCAAAATATGCTGTAAGAACAATGAGTAAAATTATCCAACCAAAGAAGGTGGCAACCAGAACTGTAACTCCTTCAGCCCTTCCAATGAACAAGTATAATTCAGCTGAAGAGGTTGAAGAGTTGACTAAACATCAGAAGAGGATGCAGGAGGTTAGATTAACAGGCAGGGCTAGATTTAAATAGCGGGCGACCCAAGCAGGGCCGGACTGGGGTGCCCATCCTGCCATGCTCTGTCACTTCTGTGTGCATCCGTGTGGTGCTGTGTTTGTGTGCGGGCTCAGAGTATGCACAAATTTTTTGTTGCCATGACCTTCAACAAAGGGGTAGTGGCATTAAGAAGCAGATCTCGGTGCGGATCTGGGCTGGCAGGGCCCACAAGAGCCGGGGGCCCACCGAGTTTTTTCCCGGTGTTTTTTTGTTGTTGTAATATTGGTGTGTAGGCAGCCATCTTTGGTCATTTTGCCCGGTCATGTGCAAAGAACTTCACAATCGAACTGCTTTCAGAGAAGCTATTGCTTCTCCTACCCAATGTAACTTGGGTTAGCTGGACTTGGATTTTTACTACTGAGTGTGGCATTCATTTCACTAGCACTGGGGAGCATTTATAGCAATGTGGGTATCAGGGAGCTGTTATTTTGTTACTTTCCCAATCATGTTTGTTGTTAAGCAAGAACGTATAGACCAGAAGGCTATTACAAAATGCTTTAAATGTTTTAACATAAATGTTAAATATTACATAGATTTCAAAACAGCTTCTATGGCATGAAGTCTCTGTTTTTATGCTAGGAAATATGACACCAGCCAAAGTAATTATATAGAGAGTGATATTCTGAGACAATTTGCAATTGGTTTTAATTTTTTATTGTTTGTGGTTTTATAGTTATTTAGCATTTTATTCAGCAGCTCTCTAGTTTACAGTGTCAGCAATTTGGTTTCTATGGTACAAATTACCCTAGCAACCCTGCATTGATTTGAATAAGAGACTGGAATATGAATAGGAGATGGACTGAATAGAATGATAAGTAATAAAAAGCAATAACAAAACATTTGTAGCCATAAAGAGCATTTGTTTTTAGATGGTGTCAGTGACCCCCATTTGAAAGCTGCAAAGAAACAGAAGAAAATTGCAAATCATTAAAAAGATATGAAAAATAAATAATGAAGACCAATTTAAAAGTTTCTTAGAATTGGCCCTTCTACAATACACTAAAAGTTAACTTGAAGGTGAACCACCCCTTTGATAATTCTCATAAAATGGCAAGGCCAAGTTGAAGAATGTGGGCATATATCAAACAAATAGTGGAATGTAGCCTTTTTCTGCACTTCTGCATTTTATGGGGCATTCACAATGTGTATTGTATTATGCTCAAACGTATAGGGCTTAAGTGCAGTCAAATATTCTTGCATTCATTGTTCATTAATTCGTTAAATCCAAAACACATTAAAAGGTGATTAACCTGTATTTCATGTATTACATTTGTTTTAAATAGTGCAAACGTAATGCATGATTATATAGATTAATTTTAGAAAATGTTATTGCACTGGAGCACTTTTAAGTAGTGATGGGCGAATTTATTCGCCAGGGGCGAATTTGCGGTGAATTCCCGCGATTTGGCGCTGGTGAATAAATTTGCAAAACGCCCGCAGAAATTCGCCAGCGAAAATTCGCCCAAAAAAACGAGTCGCGCGACTCGTTTCGCAAATTTTTTCGCCAATTCGCGAATTTCGCTGGAAATTCGCGAATTTTTCGGTGAAGCGAAACTGGTGAGATTCGCCCATCAATACTTTTAAGGTATAATACACATTGCATGTAAACATTGTGTATCAATATAATATTCTATAAAATACCACCGGCCTTTGTCTTTTTTGTTTCCCATTTTTCTCTATTATTTCCTTTTCTTCTTTTGTTCTTTACTCTTTTCTTTTCACTTTGCTTTTTCTTATTTTCTACTCCTTTTTATTTACCCATTGAGACCCAGTCTTCTCAGAATTGGGGCACTCTAAGGGGCAGATTTACTATTGGTCGAATTTCAAACTGAAAAAAATTCGACCATGCGAATAGGTAGGGAAGTAAAATCCTTCAAATTCGAATAACGATTTTTTCGATCGATAAAATTTTTGTTATTCAATCAAAATTAAGGAAACCCAATTCGGTAGCTTTGATCTGGAGAACTAGGTGGTGAATAAAAATTTAAAGGGGAAGTACTTCAACAGTCAAATGGTCGAATATTCGAATGAAATTTTATTTGAATCATTCGATTGGATCGAATTTACAAAATTCACTGGTCGAAGGGGTCTCTGAATTCGAATGTTTTTGAAAATACGATTGAACTTCGAATCCTTCATGTGAATTTAGTAAATCTGTCCCTAAATGTTTGGAGAGGGTCCATCACACATTTTGTACTGACTATTTTTTTTTTTTATATATATATAAGAAGATACATAGAACCTTTTTTATTGTACAGAAATACTGGTTATTAATTGTTATTGAAATGGTTATAAATAAATATATTCACAGTAACAACAATATATACATTACCATTAATTGGGGAACCAGACCCTGTTTTTTGTAATATGAGCATAATTCAGATATGCATTGCATAAATATGGTAAGTTGGCGCAACAGACTATATAGTGTTGCAGGGGTGCATTTTTGCCACCCCTGGTAACCAGGGGGTACTGCCCCCTGAGGCGAGTGCCCCCGAGTAGAAATGATACTGGGAAACTCTTTTGAAATAAAAAAATAAAGTGGTATAAAGATGATACCTTTATTGGTTAACTAAGATAGCTTAGTTAGCCAATAAAGGTATAACCTTTTTACCACTTTGCTATTTTTTGTTTCAAAAGGGTTGCCCTGTAACTTAAGGAGAACTAAGCCCTAAAAATTAATGTGGTTAGAAATGCCATATTTTATGTTCTGAACTTAATCAACGTCTTTATAGCAGCTATGATCCAGGCTTTAAAAGTTACCAGAGGAGTTTCTCTGGTTCATCTTAGATTTTGTTAGGAGTGTCTTTGACATGAACATGCTCAGTATGCTTTGAGCAGCTGTTGACATGCTAAGCTTAGGGGTTGTTGCAAATCATCAAGTAGAAAATACATTTTGCCTGTAATTTAAGCTAAAGTTACAGGGTTGAATATTATATTTGGATTCTAATTGTGTTTTCATTATTGTCATGTGTCAATAATCTGAATTTCAGCCTTAATCAGTGACATTATATATAGTCAATATATTGTGCATTGGTCCCTAAGCTCAGTAAGTGACAGCAGCACAGAGCATTTGAATCAGTGAATCAGCAGAAAAGAAGATGGGGAGCTACTGGGGCATCTTTGGAGACACAGATCTTTACTGCTAAAGGGCTGTGGTTGCCTCGGGCTGGTACAGAAGCCCAAAACCTAATGTACAATATTGCTGCCCTACTTCTTTAGTTAAGCTTTAGTTCTCCTTTAACAATAAACACATATAAGCTGAACACCAATCACTGCCACTATACTGTAGTAATTTCATATAATTTTCATATAACTTTTAATAACTTTCATATAACAATTTCAATAACTTCAACAATTTGTAGGTGAAGTTAGGACACCGGCTATCTAGCCCTGGTTGTGTTGCATTAGCTCTGCATTGGTGAATGTTTTTCTGACAGTGGGGGGTCATTTTCTACTTCCAGGGCAGGCTGCAAAGTGCAATACATTCCAATCAGTGGAAACCAAGAGAGCTGAAAAGCAGGAAGTAGTGTTCTGTTCTGTTAGACATCCAGTCACTCCAGCCTTTATATGTTACATTTTTGGTCAACTAACTATATTAGAAACATTTTTTAATTTGCACAGCCTATCTATTTACCAGTTTCTATTTTTACACTTAACAAGTCGTTTAACAGGTAAATTCCCGGGGGTTTGTCCAATCCTGAGTAATCTTAGCTATTTGTTAGTATTCTAACGAGGGGCACTGAATATCTTTGAAACTATGAAGACAAAAGACATACGTGAATATAATTGCAGGAAAGGGAGTGGAAAAATTCCTGCAGGCAAAGGTGAACAGAAGAAAAGACTGGCACAGCATACTATGAGGCTTCACTGCAGGGAGTAGCTGGAAAGCTTTGCAGCCATGGCAACACTTCATTAGGCAAAAATCCACTCAGGCAATGCAAACTAGGATGCAAAGTTTCATCCAAGGCGACGAATGCTGGCAAATGTTTGCTAGTGTTACTTTGTCAGTGTGAGCAAATCAAAGTGAAGATGCTCTAGCCTTCAATTCTTTCTAGTGCAACTTCTTAGAGGTCTTGCGCTCAAGCTAAGTTGCATACGGTGGGAAATTTCAAGTTGAATGCACCTGTTTATGTTACAAGTTGCATCTAATACATTACAATTGCACTGATAACTAGACATGCCAAGGGAACCCTAATAAAGTCAATAGAGTTGTTTTAATGCCCTACAAATAAGCCCACTTATGTTCCCGCATGTTATAAAACGTATGGGGGAAACTGGTTACACAAAAAAATTTTTTAAATACTATTGCAGCCCTTTGCTGAAAAGACACCTGCGTTTTTTGTACTTGAAGTTTTTCCACTCAACAAATATGATGTAAATAACTGAAGATTGAAGTTCTATGCACTCCATTTCACTTCGCCTGGTCTGAGCTGGCAAAGGCAAGTATAGCAAAAGAAGTTACGTTCAGCAATATCCGCATTTTTGTGAATTTGCGGAGTTACATCCATTCGCCAGATCGAAAAGTCGCATGGCGTGAGTGTGAATGACCGCTAGTGTCTATCGCTAGTGATGTGACTCCTGCGCCCGTTGGTAAATATTCCTGAAAAAAGTAGTAAAAGTGCCTGAAAGCGGTAACACCGGTGAATCATCGCCAGCATTAGTCATGTCACTCTTTGTTGGGACACTGTACACTTGATCATCAGGTGAAACATTTTTGTAAGACCATATGTGATTTCTGCAATGATTCTCTGTTTCGTGATGTTTCTATCTTGTATATAATGCACTTGATAACATCACAGGGAGCATGTTGGGCACAAATTTACATTACCAAGTGGCTATAGGTTGAGCTATACTAGTGTGTTTGGGATGTCTTGAGAAATGTCCTTTTTATCAGGACCAAACGTTACAAAAAAAGTTCTGTAAGTGCTCCATTTTTTTCATATGGATAGTCCTTTCTCTTGGATGTACCTGGGCCATTTAAATATAATAATTATTTATATATATATATATATATATATATATATATA
>CM044433.1:145874313-145885763 GCA_024363595.1 Xenopus borealis | reverse complement strand
AATCGCGGGAATTTGCCGCAAATTTGCGCCTGGCAAATAAATTCGCCCATCACTACTTACAGCTTCTTAATTTTGATAAGGGACAGCCTTATACAATACAAGGTTCTTCATCAGTTTTACATAACCCCCTTGAACTGAAAAAAATTGACAAAAGCCAGGACGATCTATGACTCTGATGTAGATCCCCAGGTGCCAACTGTTTTCACATGATCTTGTCCTGTCCCTCGGTGAAGGAATTCTGGTCTACTGTAATGGAGACTCTGGCCACCGAACTGGGAACACCACAGAGGTCTGCCTACTGGGAGTGATCAATGATTTTATACTTAATAATGTGGGCAGAAAAAGGCAGTGATGCACTGGATGGGGAATGCCCTCCCGACCATACCCTTCTGGAGACAGTTGGTAGACTGAGCTCTCCCACAAATCAGGCTGTTATACAATACTAGGAGGGCAGCAGACAAAATTGACAAGGTGTGGCGGCCTGGTGTGACCCAGGTTTCATGGAACACACATGACCTGTAATTATCTGTGTTGAAATTTCCATTTTCACCTAGGTACTAACAGCCATTTGTGACAACAACTTGTATTTCCACCAACACAAATCTAAACCATTGTAACAATCAACAAATGTTTACTATTTTTTGTTTTGGGTTGGTTTGTCTTGTGTTTCAAACAATAAAAAATTGCCTTTAAAATAAAATGAACAGTTTGTATATACAGTACATGACTTATAACTCATATTTCTATTTTGAACACTAACCTCCGCAACAGGATAGAAACTGTAGAACCAGTACCAGTGTTTCTTTTTCTGATTATATTTCACATTAAGCTGGACTTCAGGGGAAAATGGGTGAAATGTCTCTCTTTTCTCAGTGTCCCTTGAGTCCCCAGCTATCACCCCCACTAGCTGCATGCAGAAACCCAATGCCACATCTTCTGTTGGGGTTATGTGTTTGCAGACACCAGTACTGACACCTTCCACAAAGCGTATAAGGGCTTCCCTGCTAAGAACATAGCCAGCTCCTCCACTCATGTAGCCCTGCTTGATATATGGTTTGAAGCGCTTCCCAAAGTAAATAGGCTGGTCAGCAGTATAATTTGAAAGCATCCATCGTAAATTGTCCACTATTACATATGAATCATCATCTGCCTTGAGGAACCAGTCCATCTCATTTAAGTAATGCTGGTGTACATAATTGAAGGCACGTATTGTTTTCCAATAAAGTTTATCTCTGCCTTCCCCAGTTTCCAGACCAATTGTGGGGAAGTTGTCATCAGTGATGGAGCTCATGAATAGTGCTACATTGCAGTGACGGGTCCAGGAATTCTTCACATGAATAGCTTTGGTCTCTAGGTTTGATGGTGCAGTCATGATCCAACAAAGCACTCTGACCTTTTTGGAGAGTTCCTCACTCACACTACTGTTTTCTGTAGTGTAAAACAAGGAAAGATTTAGTAGACGCAATGGGAAAGCTCTAATAGCTACATATGCATAGTTGTGTTAAATAGAAAGTTTACACGTTTTAGTTCATCATCATATCATAAAAAAGCATGTTGTCAGAATGCTGCCTATTTTGAAAATATGTCAGAAAATATTAAAGCACAACCAAAATAAATTCTCACATTAGTAGGGCTCAAACTATTGAAAAGCAGGTTCGTATGAGAGTTATTACTAGAGATGGTTGCCAAATAAAATGTATTTTAAGATCTCTTAACACATAGCACTTCTGATGGCATCTCCTGTAGCTGTTAACTTGGGTCACTGTATTATAAAATGCTGGAGTCACTGTGGGATTTATTGCTAGGGACATTGTGTCATGATACAGTATGTTAGAGCTACTGTGACTGAGAGAGAGCTGTTTTATGCTAGGGGTCACAACACTCTCCCATCTAAAGGCAAGCATCAATTCAAGTTATCTGTGCTGAAATTGATGTGGCCTAGCAAATGTGATAGCAGTGTATAATAGTAGATCTTTCTTTTAGAGTGGGTGGTCACTGGGCATATTATTAACTTTCTACATTATTTGAATTACATAAAATATCTAACAAAAATGTGTGTCTTACTCCTAGTGAACGATAGGTTATTATTCAGGGAGCCTTCATGATTACACCAAGTATTCATGCTTAGTATTCATGAGAGAATGAGAAGTCAAGCTACAGAGTATGCTTCAGAATGATTCTTACAAGGTAGTACCTTTAGTACCCTGTCAACCTTTGGAGTGGAAAAAGTAGATAGATTGAGAGAAGACTTTTAAAGTTAAAAAGAAAGAAAAGCTTAGAAAAAAAACAGACAAGTAGGAAATCAATAGAGAAAGTGTGATGTCGCTCAGTTGTTCTCTGGTAATAGTAACATATAACATTTTACATTTGGAAATTTTATCATTTTAAATATCTTTGTACACGTGAACATACTCTTAGTCTGACTGAAATTGTTTATATAGTTCAGATTCTAGGAATAATACCCATGCCTAACATGTTTTTACAAATATATCTTGGTTTTTTTTGTTGTGTACATTATTTAAAAAGTCTTCCTTACCCATGATGGATGACTAAGAACCACTCTGAGATAGAGGGAGATGTTGTAGAGCACCAGTAATGAGATACCATGGATCTAGCAGCCCCAAGACAGTATCCTATATGTGACTTTTATATTTGGGTGCTGAACCTGGTAACATAGAATGTAGTCCTATAGATGGATCAATTTACAAGTTCATACCTTAGTTAGTGTTAGTTAGTGTTTTAATTATTTGAAAGATAGATTTCCAGAATTAAGTAAGTGCTTGACATCACCACTAGATGTGTAGCGGAGATCCCACCTTTTTGTTACATCTCCTGACAGTATTAGGTTTTAAGTGCCTGCTGGGATTATGCAAAATATGTTAAACAAAATACCAATTGACTGGAAATCCATTAAAATGCTACATTACGGGGCAGATTTATCAAGGGTTGAAGTAATGGGAGTTTTTTTTAACTTCCTTAACTTCGAAATTGAAAGAAAAAAAGACCAATCGAAACTTATTAAAACAATTTAAGTTTTTAAGTTCGGGTTAATGGGCTGTATTTGAATTGTTCTAATAAAATTTTTAACCTATTCGAACAAATATTATTCAAAAGATTAAAAAAAAAAAAAGTCCACCTAATGACTTCAAAAAAGCAATTTGGCAGATTTTAGAAGGCAAATAGTTGAAGTCGAATTTTAAAGAGACATTACAGAACCTTGTTCACAAGAACTGGAATAGGTGAACAGATTGTCAGTGAAAATGTTCCTCAGTTTAATTCAAAAGAATTTCAATTGTTTATGAAAAGCAATGGAGTTAAACATATTACTTCAGTCCATACCATCCTGCAACAAATTGTTTGGCTGAAAGATTTGTACAAACTATGGTCACTGTGGTCAATGGCTCATGCCAGTGAATCCCTGCAGCATGAACTGTCAACGTTTTTGTTATCCTATCAGAATTCAGTTCATGCAACTACAAGCTGCACCCCTGCGATGTTATTTATGGGCCGCAATCTTCAGTCTTGGTCAGATTTGCTGAAACCAGATCTTAGTCGTCATGTGAAAAAACACCAGTTAAATATAACGGTTGGAGATAGAATAATAGTGTTGGGGATAACATACTGGCAAAGGAACTACAGAGGGCCTAACAAATGGTTACCAGCAATTGTCATTGCTCAGAGAGGTCCATGCAGTTAGACAGTAAAAGTGGCAGACAATCTATTTTGGCATTGTCATACCGACCAGCTATGTAATACTGCAGTTACCTCTGAGCAAAACCAGACACAAATCCTTGTTGGACTGCCTTCTATAAAAGTGATACCACTTGAACCCCAAACTGTGGCATCACCTGGGGTAACAACCCCAATAAGTCCAACGGATATGGAGAAGTGCACAAGTAAAACCTCACAATTTGCTGTACTGAGTGTTCCCTGTGTGATCATCATAAAAAGGACCTGTGCCAATAGCTTATGGGCGCAGGCCCAATCCTGTTCAATGAACAGACTGACATAAGAAATATCCCAGAGGTACTGTCATCTATATTGAACAAATAAGAAGCACAACATTATACAGTCAAGGATGTGAGACAAACATGGCTGGTAGCTCAGAACTCAGACTCAAGCTGAATAATGGAAAATAACAAATGGGGAAGTTTAAAGCAGAAATGCTGCTATCCAGAGATTTCATGTGGGAAGTTATAATTATGGATAGACCAGATATTAATCCTGAGGATAAGAAAAACTGGCATATGCAACAATAAATTGTAAGATTATCATCTTATTCACATAAGGCATCTGAACACTGCTAAGGGCACGTAGGAACAGCTAGATGAAAGCTCAAGCTTGAAGAGTAAGCTACTTTTGCTAGGGAAACAATACCAGATGAGACTAGGCACAGGAAAAGAAATGCAGAATCATATAAATGTAGTGTTGGAGATCGTTGCATAACTCTGGCCAATCGAAGAGGATATAAAAGACAGCCAGGTATTAGTCATACTGCTGTGTAGTCTACCTGGCTCATACAAAACACTGATTAACATTCTGGAGACTGATATAAAGATAACCAATCAATACAAGTGCAGGAAAGAGCAAGCTATTGACAAATCACACAGTAATAATAAGGCAGTACTTAAGGCCACAGATACATGTAGGAAAGAGAACAGAATATACTTCAGATTCAAAACACCATGATATTTCAAGAAAGGCTGTTCAACATGAAAAGCAGAGCAAAGGACAACATTTGCAAGAATTCTAAACAATTAGTCAGATGTACAGTAAATAGAGATCGGTGGCATGGGAATTTTAAAACAACAAGCACTCACCCAACCCAAAACTGGTAAATAACTTAAGAAGCAACTCACATGACAAGCCATAGAAATGTATTTCCGGAGCTTGGTGCAAATAATAAAGGAACTATATATTGTATATTGCAGATGGAAGTAGCAATACTGTTTCCATTGGAAAAGGGAAATCTTACATGTCACAATGCTAATGAAAACAATCTGGCTATTTCAAAACAGGATGTGCTTTATGTTCCTTAACTAGAAGGTGGACTCTTTAAGGCAATAAACATCAATAAACATCTAAATTGACTGGATATAGTTAAGGAACAGATGAGACTCTACACACATGTAAATACATTCACATATGGCACAGGCATCTAGGTCCCCGACATTATGCAGGAACTGAATAGGCTCAACCTGACAAAATATCTTGTGTTGTCAGCCACAATTAACTTTTGTGAGATGTGATTGTTTTATTAAGTCTTCAAGAGCAACAAATCCAAAAGTAAGTCAGAACCAAGCTTCAAAATTACTTGACCTTATGCACAGTGATGTGTATAGTCCTATGTCGAGAATGCATAAGTAAGAAAGTCTGATTCTTGGCCTGCAATTATCTGCACTGTTAATTGTAGTGAATTCTCTGGACACAAAGTAGATAATTTCTTAATACAACTTGGGTTAGAGCATCAGAAGACAGTTCTATATACCCCAGAACAGAATGTGGTAGCTGAAAGGCAAAATAGAACCCTAACAGAAGTCATAAATATGTTGACTTATTCCAGACTATCAGTAAAATAGGAAGGTATATTTGGTGCATATGTGAAAATTCCAATAGATATAGCATTCTGCATCCAAAGATGGTCAATGTGGTGTTCACCAGTAGCATAAACCTGTTGAAGACTTAAAAGTTAATGAAATTACTTCACTTGAACCTAGATCATAAAAGGAGAACAGCAGTGGCGTAACTACCAGGGGTGCAGAGGCTGCAATTGTACCAGGGTCCCCACCCCCTTGGGGCCCATCGGGGCCACGATAATGGTTATGGCTGGCAGTTATCCAGGGGGAAATTTTACAGCACACATGCATCAACACTCCAGCATGGGATTTATAGAGGTAAAGGCCCGACCGGGGGGGGGGCCCAGGTGCCCATCCTGTACTGGGGCCCACCATGGAATAGTTTTGCCACTGGAGAACAGTACTGAATAGGTAAGAGGTATCATTTGATACTGAATTAAACACCACAGATGAGCAAATACAACCAAGCCCTGATACTGAACCGAGGCATTCAAAAAAGAGAGAACAATGGTGAGATACCTACTTGCTTTTCATACAAAGCAAATACAGTTTGTATGTGTGAGACTACATGCTGAAGAGGAGATTAAATCTCTTCATAGTAACCAAACCTGGAGGCTCTCAGAACTACCAGAAGAACTAGGTTTCTCAGCTTCTCTTTTCATCTCCACCTGCAGCTTCCTCACTTGATACTATATCCTCACCATTACTAGATCAGTGTGTCCCTGCCTTTACTCAATTCCTCTCTAGCTTCTCGTACGTTCCCCTCTTTATTAAGCATGCCCGTGTCAATTCCATTCTTAAAAAGTCTACAAATAACCATGACTGTTTATCGATTACCCTGTTTTACTCTTATCCCTAGCCTCTAAACTCCTGGAACATTTTGTCTTTTCTCTTGTTACTAACTAAACTAAAACATTTATGTAGAGTTGTAAATGATCTACAGGCTACCAAAGGCAAAGAACACTACTCCCTTCTAATGCAAATACTCTATTCTATTTGTATGCAAGGTCAATTTCTTTCTAACTGCTCCTTCTCTAGCCTACTACTTTCCTTTTTCAGTTTAGTATGCAGGGCTCCTCTGAGCTCTCTTGGCCATCTACTGTTCTCTCTAAATAATTTTTCTTTAGAAAACCTTAATTGTTAATTTGGCCTTAAACATCATATATGTGCAGATGATCCAGATATCTTACTGCCATTTTCTCATGGATAACCAACACTACCTACTACACTGTGGAGTTCAAAGGAGCCATCTTCCGTCTGTCTTCTCATACTCTTCTGTAGTCCAGTGACAAGGATCTAGGAAGAGCATGCACAGTTAAATCTATGTGCTGAATCAGCTTCTACTGTGCATGCTCCCACAAGATCCTAAAGATGATTTACATATAGCAGGTCAGCATACAGGGAAACATCTGAAAAAAATAAATGCTGCAGGGATGGAGGTTGGAGGGGAGATACTGGATGGAGCAGTGGAAAGGGTCATTACACAAACCTCTGTACACTTTTCCCACCAATTTGTCTGTATGTTTTCTACCTGCTGAGATTGGAAGTACTATGGGACAGGGACCTCCTTGTCGCTGTATGTTAATACTTATGTATTACTATTATTTTTATTTTATTATTATTTATTCATATGCTTGTCCTCCCTGTCTGTACTTTTCTACTCTTTCTAAAAGCTGCATATTCATGTAAAGTTATACATGCATAAATACATACTGTAATATTTTCTTCAACTGAAGCAGAACATGTTGCAGTGGCACAGATAAGTCAATATGTAATTTAGATTAAACAGCTGTTGTCAGACATTGATCAAAAGCAGACAGATTCCTTTCAAGGGTGTATTGCACTTGCACAGACAGAGTCAATTCAAGAACCAAACATATTGATGTGAGAAATCATTTTCTGTGGGATTTACAAGAGCAAAGACAGCTTGATGTACAGTATTGTCCAACTGGGGACATTATTGCCCATTTGCTTACAAAAACTGTGTCCATAAGAAAAACCAACAGTCCCACTTTTGACAGCTCAACCTGCAGTGCTGCCTTTGTACTGTAAAGTCCCAGGCAGTGCTATAGGGCCAATCGCAGGGTTTAATGAACCACTGGCTGCTTCTCATTGTGATCAATTAATGAGCATAGGAATTTATGTTCCTGAGTTAGAAAAAATTCCCATATAACGGGATTCAGCACATAATAGAAATGTTATCCTGCCTGGCATCCATACATTTTTCCCCATAGCAACTGCTACTGAACAGCAGCAGAGAATGCAAGAAAAGAATAAGCGAAGGGAATCACACTCCTATAACCTAAGCATCAGACTGTGCAGACTATCCCTCCCACTTCGTCAGTGCATCTGTTTTTTTTTTCTCCTGGAGGTAGCGTTAGATCAGTGGGGGCTGTTAGACAGACCATCTCTACTGTAAGGCCACTAGATTCCAGTGTACAAAAAGGTCACTTTAATTAAAAGTCACACCTTAATTACATTCATGAGATTATGCCTCTTTTAACCCTTCCACTAAACATGCATAATTATTGTTCATAATGGGCTGAAAATGAAGGGTGGACTGCAGAGTGTTTTTAATTGGAAAACAGTAAGCAAAAGGCACACGAGCAGATTGAGGAAGACTAGTTGCCCGGCGACATATCTCCTCTTCTTCGTGGCGACTGATCTCCCCAAATTGCCTTCACCTGTCTACCTGACGGCTAGAATTTAAATTGCCAGTGGAATGGCAATCTGAAGTCATCTGAAGTGGTGACACATGAGGAAACTTTGGCCGACTTCGGAAAACAAAGTTCTCCGAGTGCCATCCTGCCGGGGATTTACACGTTTTGTGTCCCTCTTTTTATTACCAAAATGTTGTGAGGTATGGAAAAATGCCCAGTGACTTTAATGCATTTGGACAAATAAGTCACAAAGACAAAACAGTTTCCAAAAGAAAAAATGGCCATTAACCTTGGAGAGAAAAAATTCATTACTTGTAAAAAATTGTTGACGCCCATTGAGTTCAATGAGTTTCGTCAATCTTTCGGGGAGGCAAAACAGGGCAGATTTAGGCGGTGAGTGTAGACCGAATCCACTATTTTGTCTGAATCCCCAAAGCCTTTGAGAAAGATTCGGCCAAATACTGAACTGAATCCTAATTTTCATATGCAAATTAGGGGTGGAAAGGGGAAATAATTTTTTACTTCCTCATTTTGTGACAAAAAGTCACACGATTTCCCTCCCTGACCCTAATTTGCATATACAAATTAGGATTTGGATTCGGTTCAGCTGGACAGAAGTCTCGCTTGACGAGGAAACTTTGGGCGTCTTTGGAAAACCGCGTACCTTGTTTTATTTGCAAAATGTTGGGAGTCATGGGAAAATGCCCATTGACTTTAATGCATTTGGACAAAAAAAGTCACAAAGACAAAAAAGTTTCCACAAGAAAAAATGCCCATTAAAGGGGCAGCCTGATAAATTAAGCAAAAACTGCTCATTAAAACTAAAACTACAGAAATACGATTTCTTTTTGCCATAGAAATTCAAGCAAAATAAATAGACCAGTGCTGCTTATTTTTAGAACACAAGCATAACTTTTTTTGTAGAATTAATGTTGCTAAATTACCTGAAAGATGAAAATGGGAGATGCCATCCTCTGGCGAGTCTTCAGCATTCTTCCATGAACGTATCTCTAACAGATGTGATTTTTGTTCCAAAAGTGTGTAAACCATGAAGTAAGCAAAGAAGAATCCTGTGGAAGTTCCCAGTGTCAGTGGCAACCATGCATTCTTGCGACATATATATAGCATTGCTGCAAAGGAAAGGTTTTAGCTATGATCAAAGTATAAAATTCATGTATCTTAGCAATTTAACACAGTGAAGCTACACAATAATTTATATTATTCACCATCTGGTTTAGTCATGGAAAGAATTTGCAGTGAAGACTTAAATAAGAGCTGATTTTTTATTTTATTATGAAAATTAGAAAGCAGCTCTTATTTAAGTGTTCACTCCTTTCCATAACTAAACCAGGTGGTTAATAACCTACAATGGAATGTACACCCATCTAGAAATTTTTCAGCCTCAGATAACTGCCTGAATGGTTTCACATTTTCCAAAATGTCTTGACTCCTCCAATTATTTTTTTTTATCTTTTGAGGTGTTCTGGTAGCTGCAGTTAAATAGTATTTTAACAGGAGGTCAGGTGGCTCAGATTTCAATGAAAATGAAGAGTTGATTTGCACAGGTAATTAACAACAAAGGGAGTCCATTTTTTGTGTCTAGAACTGGTAAAACAGAATGGATCTGTGCGAGTGCCAAATCCAGTTTTTCTGACTTTAATAAACAAGTTTGAAATCAAAATCTAATTTTCAGTCTGTATTGAACTCAGTGGTATAAATAATATTTGTGCAGCCAGAAAGAAGACACATACCCTATTTGACCTTCTAATCATCATTTGGCTCCAGAAACAGAATTGTTTTATTTGCGTAAATAGAGTGTCATCTTTCTGTGTAAGTAAAACACATAGTCAAAGGTAAACAAAATATAGAAATAGGCATAAGAAACTAGGGATGCATCGAATCCAAGATTCTGTTTGGGATTTGGCCAGAATTCCAGCCGGATTTGTCAGAATCCTTCTGCCCGGTTGAACTGAATGCAAATCCTGATTAGCGTATGCAAATCAGGGGAAGGGAGGGAAATTGTGTGACTGTTTGTCAAAAAACAAGTAAGTAAAATATGCTTCCCACCTCTAGTTTTCATATGCAAATTAGGATTCAGTTCAGTATTCTGCTGAATCTTTCACAAAGGATTCAGGGGTTCAGCGAATTCAAAATAGTGGCTTCGGTGCATCCCTATAAGAAACTGGGTATCTCAGAATAAACCACTTCTACACTCACCAGCTTGTGGCTCACACATCTGTGGTATGTGTTCACAGTCAATGATTATGATTGGCCAGCTTAAATATATTGCAATATATGGACAAACAATCCCTGTTGTTTAAAGGGTAAGGCATTTTTAGTAGCTATATGCACAAAATGTCTCAATGTCTTAAATATATTGATAATGGGTTGAGTGCAGAGGACCTCTTGCATTTGTCTATTTTTATTTTGTGGTCACAGCCTCATTGCACCCCCGCCTAATGGTTTTAAAAATTAGTGGTGAGCACAACTTTTCCTTGCTTGTTAATGATTATGCTTAAAACTTATTTATTAGAACTCCAACATTGCTAGCTACATACAGACTTAAGTATATCTAACCATAGAGAGTAAGCATGAATCGAGCTAGAAAGGTGCATCCACTAACTAATGGAATAACATTTAGAAATGCAGCTCCCTAGAGGTACACAACACTCCTCCCCCTAGCTAGCATAATTGTCTTTCCATCTTGGAGGCACCCTGCTGTGACTGTTCATAAAGAGAAGTCATGACCACATGGCACATTCTGGGAAGAGTTAACACAATTCACTATATGAGCAGAGTCATGGTGAAATATTAGTTTCTTTAGTTCCTTGGCTGCACAGGGCAGCCACATTTTCTGGTCACTGGGAAACACCTTGGGGAAATCCATGCTGTCCATTAAGGTACCGTTATTGTTGCCTTAACAATGTACCTTGTATGACACAGGTCCATTAACATCAGTCATTGCTACAGGGACCCACTTTGGACCAGGTCCATAATTCTGAGCATGCATGTGCGTGTCATACTTTGATAGGGGCCCCTACTGTGTTTAATCATATGCAGGGGGGCTGTGTTATCCACAGGGAGGATGAGGCAAATGGATTTAAGGGTATGTCTTAATATAACGTGATAAACCTGTTTCACATATGAGTGATATCCCTGCAGTGAACACCAACCATATTGTTTTTTTGAGGTAGTACCACCATTAATGTGGATA
>CM044433.1:145848182-145858516 GCA_024363595.1 Xenopus borealis | reverse complement strand
TGATGACTTTTAGGGCTGGGGAATTCCCTTCCACTGAAAATGCCACTCTGATTAGTGGGGAAACATTTTCAAGAAAACTCAGAAAGTCCAGTTGCTTTAGACATAATTCTGCACTCCTATGAAGTATCAAAAGTTTAAGGTTTGTTGTCAGAAATGGTTCTATTAGGTTTCACAGTTTCATTCTGAATGTGACCAGGGAGCTTGTCTGCATTCTCTGGTAACGTTGGCTGGTAACGATACTGGTATCCATATGGTCGGAGATGGTATGTAAAATATTCCAAAGTGTACATGTCTTCAGGTTTAATGTAATGAAAGGAAATGGCCAGATCTGAGCAGCACTGGGGGCCCTGAAAAGCAAAATAATAAATGTTCATCATAAAATCCAAAAGAAACAATAGTTGTTGCATTTATTGCTTTGCACTTGCAGTTGCAATCATAACTCAAGCCTTCTTTCTTATACTATGTTTCTACTCTTCCTAATGCTCTGGTACTGTTTTAAAAGAAAATCTCTGACTGCTTGCTATGGGTTACTGCTCTGTTTTAAAGACTGGACATTCTTATTGTTGCACCCATTTTCATAGGAAGAATAGGGACAGTACTGTAATTTTTTCTTGAAAATAAGAAGCCAAAAACAAGGTTTCTTTTTTATCTTTAGGAGACATTTGTGGTGCTGTCCATATTCTTGATAATTCATTATGTAGTGGTAAGTAGCAGATGGGGACAGTACACAGTGATATCATTATAAAGCATGAAGTTGCTGTGCTGACTATTGTTTTTACTGCAGCCATTTTCAGATTCATACATTCTTAAGGATTGTGAGGAGCATCATTGAGCTTCATTATTAAAATACAGAACCATGTAATAGATTTATATACATAACATTGGAACTTTGTATTTGTATTTTGCACACTAACCTCCACAATGGGGTAGAAACAATAGGTCCAGTACCAGTATTCCTTATTGTCACTATATTTCACAGTAAGTTGGCCTTCAGGGGGGAATGGGTGGAAGGTCTCTCTTTTCTCCGTGTCTCTGGAGTCCCCAGCTATCACCCCCATTAGCTGCATGCAGTTACCCATTGCCACATCTTCTGTTGGGTTTGTGTGTGTGCAGATTCCAAAACGGAAACCTTCCACAAAGCGTATAAGGGCTTCCCTGCTAAGAACATAGCCAGCTCCTCCACTCATGTAGCCCTGTTTGAAAAAGGATTTGAAGCGCCTCCCAAAGTAAATAGGCTGGTCAGGGGTATAATTTGAAAGCATCCATCGTAAATTGTCCACTATTACATATGTGTCGTCATCTGCTTTGAGAAACCAGTCCATCTCATTTAAGTAATGCTCGTGTGCGTAATTGAAGGCACGGATTGTTTTCAAGTAAAGTGTGTGTCTGCCTTCCCCAGTTCCCAGACCAATTGTGGGGAAGTTGTCATCAGTGATGGAGCTCATGAATAGTGCTACATTGCAATGACGGGTCCAGGAATTCTTCACATGAATAGTTTTGGTCTCTAGGTTTGATGGTGCAGTCATGATCCAACAAAGCACTCTGACCTTTTTGGAGAGTTCCTCACTCACACTATTATCTTCTGTGGTATAAGACATATTTAGTGGAAACAATGGGAAAACATTATTATCTACAACAATAGGCCAATTTTAGCTCATTTATCAAACATACTGTATATTCACGTTCAGTCTTTGGGGTTTGATGCAGGTATTTTCACGAAAACTCATATTTTCCGTGGTTTTGGGCGTCAAAGGTGAAAATTTTGGAGAAAAAGTTCAGTTTTTTCCTGATCCGATTTGTTTTTAGTTTTTGTATTGATAACTAGGGGGAAATCGTGGATTCTAGTTTGGTCAGACTTTTTTAATTGAAAAAATCTGAAATATTAGAATTTTAATAAATAACCCCTAAATGTCTTATGCGGATTCCAAAGTTTGTGTGCATGGTACAAATTGCTGCATTTAAATCCATGTCACCACAATATCACAGCATTCATGGTGCTCCTAATACTTGTCCCCAATTGTCATTGGGACCTTCATGGTTTCAATATACTCTAGGCTGCTGAGCACTTTGAAACTGGATCTGCTGCAGTGTTGTATATTATTTCTAAGATCAGCTACTAGCATAGGAATATGCAGAAGACATTCAGATGGTAATTCGAGTTTCTAGTATTGAGCCTTTAAAAGTAGATTTGCCTTCATATTTGTACATTGCATATTGTAGTCTGTTTTACAAAGATTAACTGCAATTACAGCAATTTTACACGTATCTGCTGTAAGCCAAAGGCTTTATGGGATAAGGTTCAAGATATAGCTAATTAGGGTTACAGTTCATCCCATTATAATTATGGAAATCTTCATTTGTTGTTTTTAAGAAATGTATAGAAGTATTATTATATACATTATTGATTTTATGCCCATTAAGGCATAACTTTAATTGAGGGAAGTGTTGGTGGTAAACTATGTGGTGGACACTAGTTTTTTACTTCCAGTAAATGCTTGACTGCATTTTCAACTGGGTCTTATTATTTCTTTCATTTTACTTTCAAAGGAGGGGTTAAGCAAATATCAAGTCTATTTTCAGGCTCAGAACAGGGCAGACAGAGTTCAGAATAGAAAATCAGGACAAGATAAAAGTAAACAGCAATGTTAAGAAGAATAACATACAATCAGGCACTTAGTCTTTGTGGCAATGGTAGTTGAAATAGCTAAATTTTGTGCCAAATGCACCTTCCCACAAGCTGACTTTGGCACTTGTGATCCCACCACCATAGGCATGTTCCTGGTGCACCTGTATTAGACCCCTGGCTCCTAGTGTGGCAACAATGAAATCCGTATGGAAAGTAAGTTGTACAGATAAAGGAAAGTGTGTTCATATTGCACATTTTTTTTCCAACTAACAACATTTAATAGAAGTGTCATTTATCACTATAAAAAAATAAAATAAAAATAAATATATATATATATATATATATATAGTTGCCTAGTTACCTGATAGATGAAAATGGGAGATTCCATTCCCTGGCAGGTGTTCACCATTCTTCCATGAAAGAATAAGTAACAGATATGGTTTTTGTTCCAAAAGTGCGTAAAACATGAACAAAGTACAGCAGAAGCCCATTAAAGTTCTCAATGTCAGTGTCAACCATGCCATCTTGCGACATAAAAGTAGAATAGCTACAAAGGAAAACTTTTAGATATTAACATGGGGTAAAACGTATGTGTTTCATTTCAAACTGTGAAGCAACACAATACTTTATTGCACTACTCAATGCAGTGTAAACATAACTTATTACATCACTCCATAGTTTGGGTAGAGGTACTTATGGTACTACCTTCCAGTCTACTTGCTAGCCCAGGCAAATGCCCCTAACTTTCTACTTACCCCTCGCAGCAGATTCAGGTGTCGGCGTTCATGGCAGCCATCTTCTTCTCTTCGGCAATGTTCATGTATTCAATGGCATTTCAGGGCATGCGCAGTTGGAACAATTTCCCGGATCTGGAAAACTGTGCATGCGTCAAAACTCATGGGAAGGGCCGAAGAGCCAAAAGAAGACACAACAAGATGGCTGCCGTGAACTCTGACACTTGAATCTGCCGTGAGGGGTGAGTAAAAAGTTAGGGGGGGATGCTGGGGGGGAGCGGGGAAGGGGGGAAGGGTTTTTTTAAGGAAGGGTTTACTTCTCCATTAATAAGACCATTGGAACAGGGGAACAACTACAGAATAAGCAGACCCTGTGGTTGCGGAGAGGGGCAAGAATGTAGAGGGCCAAATAAGGCCCTAAATCAGGGGTCCCAAAACTTTTTTACTCACATTCAAAATTAGACAGAAATAGGGAGCAACACAAGCATGAAACATGGGGGGTACCAAATAGAGTTGTTTGCCTGATTGGCTATTTGTTAGCCCCTATGTGGACTGGCAGCCAACACGAGGCTCTATTTGATTATAGACTTGGTTTTTATGCAACCAAAACTTGCCTCCAAGCCTGGAATTAAAATATAAGCACCTGTTTTGAGGCTTTGAGTAATTTCAATATATCTTGGTACAATTGGTCACCTTGGCAAAGTTTTAAGTCACTAAATTAAATCTGCTGTGGGGCTCAGTAACATCTAGTGAACCACTTACTTCTAATAAAGAATAGGCCTAGAAATCTTGCAATATGTGCCTACATAAGTTCTTAAGAACAGTAATGATTGGTGTGTGTCATTGCCTTTGTTCTCAATGTAATTATTCTGTGTATTGTGTTAAGGAACACAATGCATATGCGGTGGGTGGTTTTACTAATTTTGTTTATTGTTCTTATCTGAATATTGATCAAGAATCACAGCACATCTAACCTGATGGCAGACCTGGAATCTGTTGATTCTGTCAAATGCCAGAGGTGCTGCTGTAAGATGCCATAGACAGTCACTATTTAGTGAGCTGGTTCTTGGGCTTCTGTGTACTTGGAATGCCAGGGCCTATTTTGAATCACAGTCCAGACTCGCCTTGTATGTCCAATTGGTGGCTACTAAAAGGGCAATAAAGTCTGCGAGTTTTACTTTGAAAGCAGCAAGTTGTAGGTAAAACTTTATCCCTTTATAAAATGTATAATGAGCAATAAAATTCTTAATCAATCAGATGCAATTTGAGAGTAGGACTGGCCAGATATGGGATGACTTGACATAGTTGGCCAGCTTAAATATATTGCAATATATGTACAAACGCACCTCGAAAAACAGAAATGAGGCCAACAAACCAGGAAGACTTAGAAAATATTTCTCGCAGCTGTCTATTAATTACAACTAACCACAGGTACAGTTGTGTTAATTTTGGAAAATGTTTACAATTGTGGACACAGCACAACTGCATTAATAGCATCACACCTTTGCGACAGTATTTATGTCAGAAGAGGGGAAAACAATACTGCAGGAATAAAAATCTGTTGATTTCCTTCAAAATGTTATTTTGTTCACTGCACTTGCAGATTTACACATGCTCTGATTTTTGGGAAACTATATATGAAAAATTATTACCAAATGGAAATTGGATTGCTTAAAGGGTGAAATATTCTCAAATGAATTGGGAACATTTAGGTGAAGGCCTGAATTTGCAGCGAATTTGCAGCAAAGAAAGGCCGGGGCCTAGGGCAGCATAAATTAAGGGGCTGTATGCCGCCCCAGCCACACAAGCAATTTGCTTGATTGCATACGGTTGATCCTCCATGATGGTGCTAGGGGGCAATGGAGGATGATGGCCTCCAAACACCCTTTAATTAAATCTGGCCCTGGAAACAGACCTTTTTTGGCTGCTGCAATAATTATGCACCAATGAGTTTTAATATAAGATGGATTTGTTTTGTTTGTAGGCTTTCCTGGTATATATATATATATATATATATATATATGAGCTTGTAAGGAATTTTTCTAATATAATACTGACTGAGAATGTATTGATCTTTGATTAATTTTACAAATAATGTATTATTGCCATTAATGACAAAACATTTAGGACAGATTCCTGAAGCTCTAGAGAAATATTGCTGTAAAATATTCTGTATGTCAAATGAACAAGCTAAAATTCAGCTCTTCTTCGGGAACAGTTAAGTAAGGGGCCCCCTCTAGTTCTGGATGAATGGTGTAATTGCTCTCTCTCTGTTTTACCCTAAATCGTACAAGGAACCCTTCTACTGGATTAACCCCTGTGCAAATGTCGTACCCTAATTCTGTCCCAACTGCAGTTGTATCAGGTGGCCTCCAAGGGTTAGAACTTTTTTGTTTAATTCTATTCTCAAACACAAACATTAAATGAGGAAGATGACTATATAAACCAGAAAACAGGGTAAATCCAAACTTGCACACCCTGGCCTTCAAAAGATTGAGAGCCTGGTGCTCAATGATGGAGGGATTGACACCCTTCCAATCTTCAATGAGGCAGAAAGTTCACTGGCACACGTGGCAAATGCAAGCAATGCAAGCTCTTGAGTGTTTATGAATGAGTGCAATGTTTCGGAGCAGCAAGACGTTTAAACTAAGAATTTAATATGTCATGCTTTCTGTAAACTTTGCCTAAAACTAACTCCTCTCTGTTTTTTGCAGATACATCTTTCTACGTGAATATACATCAAGGAGAGCTAAAGTTTCCTGCTCTTTCTTTGTGCAGTGTAAGGTACAATACTTGTTATGATATTTTGTTACTAATTTTGTTTCCCTTTAAATTGTATTTTGTGGTATTATGGTACTGTAACTCACTGCTTCACCAGTGGACTTTTGGACTGAATTTGTCCGTGTTGACTGCACTTAATGGATTACCCCTTGGACATACAAAAAAACACACAAGAACAAAAAACAAAAACAGATAAAACGGATAACCACCCGTTTGGTTTTAAATCTTTTATTGTACAAATGTAACCATTTATTTTATAAACTCCCCTCAAACTGTACTGCTTTTTATGTCCTGGCTACTAATTGTTATGTATGCTAATTAGTTTAATTGTGTGTGGGGTGTTAAATACTTGTCTCATTCACTGACCTGTATGCTTGACAAAAGGATTGCTGCCCCGAAACATTGCATTCACTAATACACATGCAATGGCTTGCATTTGCCACATGTGCCAGTGAATATTCTGCATATATAAACCAGAAAGCCACCATCAATATATATCACTACCACAGCAACCTATAGAAATATAAAGATAAAGAAACTGGTGGCACATCTAACAAGTGACCCTACCTTATCAGAGAATAATGTGATTTCGACCCCAGCACTCAGAATCATCCTATGCATTCACCACTCATGTCTTGGACTAAAATCAGTTCCTTGTAGCCACACTGTGAGTATTCCTACAAAAAATAAACAATTGAGGAGCAGTGTTTGCATTTTTGTAGTCAAACAAAGAAGAGAGTCATGCACCTGTGTTGCACATATGAAAATTAATTCAGAGTGCGAGGGTAGGGTAAGTGAGAAGTAATTTCATTTATTGCAGGGAGCTGAAATATAACATAATACTGTTTTAGCAATACTGTTCTGGAAATACATATAACAAATAGCAATAATTAAATAAAATAAATAAAACAGTACACATTATATCAGGCAACATAAAGGATCTGTAATCAGCATTAATTACTGTGCAACATGTGCACTGATTCTGCAGGTGTTACTTTCTTTCTTCTGTAGCTCACTTCAGGCTGTATGTGCTAAAGACAGTGTAAAACTAGTTTGCAGTGGCATATAAACAGTTTTTGATAGGTTTGTAAAACATTAAACTAAGGATCACTACCTGAAAGACAACAGGAACATTTTCTTAGTCCTGCACATGGGAACTACCTTGGCTGTGCACATTAGTTCCCTCTACAGTAGCAGAGCAGGAAGTGTTCCTGGCAAATATGGTCTTACAGGAAACAACATGTAAGTAAATGCTGAACTTGTTTTCTTGCATAAATTTTATAAGGGCGTGCTTAACTTTGTACCTCTTACACTCTCCCCCATGAAATTTATGTTGTCCTGACATACACAAAATTGGTATTCTCAACCATTTTTATGGTTATGCTAGGTTCTTACCATTTGTCTGTGGAGTCTTAGGTCAGTATTAACTTATATTGACACTTGAGGAAACATCCTCCTTGAGAAATTTGCTCCATTATATATTTTGTCACAAGTCCAATGTGCGCTGTGGTACTCAGTGAAGTATACTTGCAGTTTAATGCAAGGTGTAACCCTTCAACACAAGTTTTGTGCAGACTATAATACTTAGACCCAATTATGATGGAAACTAGGGAGCACATATGTGTAGTGATGGGCGAATTCGCGCGATTCACCGTTGGCGAATAAATTCGCGAAACGGCAGTGAAATTTCGCCTGGCGAAAATTCTCCGAAAAAAAAAGTCGCGCATCGTTTTTGACACATGCGACGAAAATGACGCAACGCACGCCAAATATTACGAGACGCGTCGAAGTTGACGCAACGCGCGTCAAAAGCGTGCCGCAACTCGTTTCGCAAATTTTTCGCCAATTCGCGAATTTCTCTGGAAATTCGAGAATTTTTCGGAGAAGCGAAACTGGGGAGATTCGCCCATCACTACATATGTGTTTTCTCTTTGTTTTCCATTTGTGTATGGTGAAATACAATTTCGGCCTACTTAATCTTACCTAGCATCATCAACATTCAACATACAAAGTTATATCAAAGAAAGCAAACATTTCAAATGTATATCAGTCACTGAAATATAAACATTCTTATCTGTTCACATAACATTTCAGTTGTATCACCACTGTCTAGAGCCCTCTAAAAAATAAGAAGGTGAGAGTTACCACATTGGAGTGATTTGTTTCAACTTTTCACAGTCCATACTCTGTACTTTGGTATCTCTATATACAGTTCTTGGTTGACCCAATGTATCATAGGTTAGAGTCTTTGGTTGTCTCTTAGCTCTATTGGGTTGTAGCCTCTGGTTTTAACTCTACGGTAACTTCTGGTGGTTTGCCATCCTGAGTTAGAGGAATCAGTGATCTCCATTGATCTTGTTTTTCATTTCATCGTCTGAGTCTTGGTTTGTTCTTAGTACAGACTGCTTCTTATTCTGTATAATATGCTTTCTTGTTTTGTTCTTTGGTGTTACTACATCATTTGGCTTTGTTGGTAGAAAGTCACATGGTAGTAACCAATTTCTGTGTAAAATTCTTGTTCTTCAGTTTCAGGTTTTACTTCATAAACTGGGCTGTCATCATGCTTTCATTTGGTAACAACATAGATCGTATCATCCCAGTTTTCCAGAACCTCCTTTTTCATTGAGATTTCCTACTAACACTCTACTACCGGGTGTTAATTCAGCTCCATTAATTTTTCTGTCATAATAGTTTTTACCTCTATCAGCTCCTTTACTAGCAGTTCTTGAAGCAAGTTCATAAACCTCATTCAATCTACTTGTCTTTACATACTCTGGGTAGTTGTTATACTTTTCTGTTGCTGGGGTGTGGAACATATGGTCAACTGGTAGTCTGGGTGATCTCTCAAAAAGAAGAAAGAAAGGCAAATATCCTGTAGTTTCACTTCTTGTGAAGTTATAGGCATGAACTACTTTTGCTAGTGCTCTTTTCCAATCTTTCTTTTCTTTTCAGTTGAAAGAATACTGAGCATTGACAAAATTGTTCAATTGAACCTTTTAACTTGCCCATTTCCTTCTGGATGGTATGGAGTAGTATGAGAGTTTTGGATGTGGCAATATTTTCCTAAAGCGGCAAAGAGATGGTTCTCAAATTCTCTGCCCATGTCATGGTGAATCTTCATTGGAAATCCAAATTTCAGTACAAAGTCATTAAATATTTTGTCTGCAGCTGTCCTTGCTGACTTGTTCTTTGTTGCATAAGCCTGAGCAAATCTTGTAAAATGGTCTATAACAACCAAAATATATTCATAGCCTCCTTTATAAGTTTCCAGGTGGAGAAAGTCTATTGAGATCATCTCAGTATGTGACTATATTGTTCAATGGTGCTCTGGTAGGCTTGTTTAGTTAATTGTCTGTCAAACAGCAACACTCATTGGTAATATAATGTTCTATATCATGCTGCATGTGTGCCCAATAAAATCTGTCTCTTGCTAAATCAACAGTTCTTTCCACTCCCATATGTAATGGCTGCATGACCTGCTAATAAAGCTCTGTTATACTCTCCTCATCCTCGGCTACCAAACATAACAATGGCGACAAGGATGTATTTTCTACCTCTGCAGCAGCCTGCACCTTTTCTACCAAACCCTGGTGAGCCTACCATACCTTTTACTGCTTGGATCCGTTTGTTTGATAATTACATTATTGCTGCTGACCAAGGGGAGATTTCTGCAGCTAGAAAGTGTGCTTTACTTATTCATTGCCTGGGGGCAGAGGGACAGCGTATATTCTATACATTACCATCACCTGATGATACTTATGAAACTGCACTTACTGCTATAAAGAACTTTTTTGTGCCAAAAGTAAATGTGGTTGCTGAAAGATATAAATTCCGCCAACGTGGACAGCGTAATGGTGAATCCACTGAACATTTTGTAGCTTTGAGAGAGCTGGTTGTTACCTGAGAGTTTGGGATTCTAAGAGATGAAATGCTAAGAGACCAAATAGTGGAAAAAAAACTCACTGCGCATTAGAGAGAGACTGCTCCTAGAACAAGATTTAACCCTTGAAAAGGCTATTACAGTTGCTAGCCAAATTGAAACAGCTGTGGCGGAGGCTAAAATTCTCAGTCAGGGAACTGCTGGGAATGTACAGACTGTGAATTCAAAACTGTGGCCTAATAATGCGCAAGCGCAGGAAAAATACAGTACTAAGGAAAGGGATTCACTGCAAAACCGTGCAGCAAATACAAAT
>CM044433.1:145801105-145811167 GCA_024363595.1 Xenopus borealis | reverse complement strand
TAAAAAACAGCTATTGTTTTTTGCAAGGGGACCATAATATATAGTATCTGCATATAAGAACTCTCACAAATGACACAGTAATATCAGTTGTGTTTTAAGTGAAAGAAGACCAATAAACATTATATAATGTTATACAACCCAATCAGTAATGTAAATGAACTGAACTTTATTACCATTATTTTCAAAATAGTTTGGACTTCATCCATGTCAAGTGAAAAAATACTTAGGGGCAGATTTACTAAGGGTCGAATTTCATTTATCGAATGATCAAATAAAATTGTTCCAATCGAACGATTCGAACGATTTTAACCATTCGATCAAATGTTTTCAGTTCAATCAAAAAAACTTGGGAAACTCCTATAGGACTTCCCATAGGGTTATATAGCAATTCAGTAGGTTTAATCTGTTATATCGAATTTTTTCTTTTTTTTTAAGGGAATTCGAATTTTTGAATTTGGCCAATTCGAATCGAATTTTGGCCTATTTTGCAAATTTGATGGTTGAAGTAGCCCAAAAAAAAATTAGAAATTCGAATTTTTTCAATTTGAATCCTTCACATGAATTTAGTAAATCTGCCCCTTAGTACTTAACCAGGCAGCTTGTGGGCACATCAGTTTGTAGCTCTTAAATCAGCCCATGTATGGGACAGATTTCCGATTGCAGTGCATTTTCAGCCAAACTCCCTCCTGTGTGCTCAGACATGTGAATTACAACTTTTGCCAATGCTTATGATATGGGACTGAACCATCTGTTTCTCCGCCAGTGGAAAATTGCAGGTGAAGTAACGGTTGAAGTAACATTAGACTTAGACAGCCTGCCCAAACAAAAGAAAATCACCCTCCGTCTTTGGGATTAGGCTGTGAAGCAGTAATGTATACACTGATACAGAGTGTGCAAGACTGTATGAACATCAAATGCACAGCCTGCTGTAATGAGTGATGACAAGATATGGAAACTAACTGGATTCTTCTGTTCCCAGTCATGCTGTATCTACAGGTTATTGGGTCCCGCAAGAAATTAATTGCAGCATCCCAAAAACTTAGGGAATAAGGCATTTATCTTAATACACATTAAAAACGCTTATCAATCAGAGCCCTACTGGGCCCTCTATACACCTCCAGTAAAAAGAGTGTATCCTTCCTCTATAATTACACCCCTGATAGCACTAGGGATGCACTTTCCATAAGTTTTGGATTTAAAAAAATACCCTATCCTCTAAAGCTTCAGCAAAATACCAAACCGAAGCCCTAATTTGCATTTTCTAATAAAATTCCCCCAAAATTGTATAATTCAAACAGAAAAATATTCACCTGAAAAAATGTATTTGTATATTGGATTCAGTTTTGCATGCTTATAATTCTGCTGAATTCTAGAATTTTATAAATTTTATAATTCTAGAAATTACATGCAACTGGTTAGTATTTTAAAAAGCTTTATTTCCCTGAAATTAACAGCAAAAACTATAGCTCAGAAATGCTCGCATCTTCCATGAATATATTAATAATCAGCCACATTCAAATCTGGTATCCATAGGGGCACATTTACTAAATTCACATGAAGGATTCGAAGTTTGATCGAATTTTCAAAAAGTTTCAAATTTGAATTTCAGAATGTCTTTGAATACAAAAAAACTGTGAATTTTGAAAATTTGATCGAATCGAATGATTCAAATAAAAATCTATTTGAATATTCGACAGTCAAAGTACTTCCCCTTTAAATTTGTATTCGACAATGCTACCGAATTGGGATTCAAAAAGTTTGATCGCATAAAAAAGTTTTAGCGAACGGTCAAAATTGTTCACTATTCAATCCTCTGAATTCGAATTCGAGTTTGGAGAATTTTTATTCCCTAACTATTCCCATGGTTGAATTTGAGGGTTTTTTAGCCCTCAAATTCGACCCTTAGTAAATCTGCCCCTTAATGTCCTCCTGATATAGCCTCCTGATCTTTTGAGCACTGCGTAATGACAAAATCATCCCAATCTTTTTAGGGGGAGTCCAGCTTTCATACATTCTACAGCTACTCCCAACATTGGGTGTGATAAAGTTAAATTGCTGTCCCATCATGAGATGGTCTGGTACCCTCTAACCACAAACATACATCATTCCTTCCAATTGAAGATGCTATTGGCCAACTAGAATTACCTGGTTATTCCTTCAGCTGCTGGAATGGAAGAGAAGCCTTGTGCAAACTCTCTGTTCTTAGAGAATTTAGTTTGTCCAGTAGAATACTCTGCCTTAACATGTAAAATCAAAATATCAGTGTAGCAAATGGAGGAGGTTGAGAGTAGGGACCTGACCCCTATTTGAAGGCTACAAGTTTTGTAAGGGTTCAAGACATCAAAGCTCAGCAGCAGTTGGAGTGTTGCAGGTTGTGGCTCTGATATATATATATGTATGTATGTATGTATATATATGTATGTATATATTGTGACAATGTGTCTTTCAGGACTTTTATCTACTTTGCTCCCTCCTTTCTCAGTCTCCACCCACCAAAGGTTCCTTCACCAATGCCTGTCTAATCCAGGTCCAGATTCAGGCAATGAATGAAGTGTGGAACATTACCGTGGAAGGACAAATAATAAAAGCAAGGAACTCTTTAAAAAGTTTTGAAATGATGATGTAACTACATAATCTGCCACATCAGACACAAAGATACTATTATAAGCAGATAATTAGCCAGGGCTGGGTGTGCAGCTATTTAATTAGCACTATTTAGTAGTTACACTACAGCTAATGTTGGTAAAGCTATTATAGACATATTTTACCTCTAATGCACTTTACTAAGTGGGCAGTCGTGTTTATTACACTTTAATTGAAAATATTACAATGAATTTCACTTTTTTTTAATAATATTTTGCTAAAAAAAAAAACATTTTGCCCATATATTGGGCATCTTTTAGACATGTCTGTGGGTCTCATCAGTAGTTTGTGATGTTGTTTGGGGTGTTTGGGGGCTGTGACTTTATGTACATCAGGGCTATCATTCTATTCAGGAGAAGCTGAGATTTCATATTTGACCTTTTTTGAACTTGTACTTATGTTTTAGAAAAAAGGGTGATCAAAGTATCTGCATCTTGATCAAAAGTTACAGTGTATCTAAAATCCTGAATATTATTTGTAAAAAAAAAACCTGACACTTAAAGGGTTAATTTAGTGATACACATCTCCGATGGTGCCCCGACATCCTGGTCTGCTGTTTGTTGGAACAATAATATCTGGAGGGTCACAGGCCAGACACGTCAGTTAAGCAAACGCAATAAATCCAACTAGTAGATCCGCATATACAGGTGTTTCTTATGAATGTCTGGTATTAAATCCTTATTGTCTGTCACCACTGCTGCTCATAAGACCAAAAAAACTTCAGCCTACTGACTACAATTTGTATATCACGTCCACTTACAAAAATACTACAAGAATGGTTTACACAAAAAATCACAGAAACCCCATATCATTTGAATTATTTTCTGCATGCTTACATAGTTTAAAGTCTTATCTGTCTGGCAACCAGCTGAATTATACATACATTAGAACCCATCTGGGAAATAAAGCCACTTTTAAAATACTTAATTTTTTCTTTATTTTTCCATGGAAACAAATAAATGTTTACATTTTTCCAAAAATTCAAAAGGAGAATAACAGAAAAATGAATCAAAATACACATACTGTACTCATACAATACAGGATTAGAGTAAATCACCGAATAAATAGAGTAAACCGACTTCCCACAGTCACCTGGATTATTTAATGAATTGCTTGAGAGAGAGAGAGGTGGGTACATCACCGCGGTACATATAAATGTAATGTCATGAGTCATAATTCAGAGTAAGAGAAAAGAATAAGCAGAAGAAAGCACACAAAAGAATATTAAGAAAAGGAGAAAAAAATATATATATGAATGTCACTAAGTCACATACCTTCCCGTAATTACAATCAGTTCTGCCATGAGCATTTTTCTATGTTTATAAACGCTCCTAGTCCTAATGTGACTATTTCTATTTACCTGCTTCCAAAAACATTACCCAGGGAGACCAGGTTTTTATGAACATTTCCTGCTTCTCATTTGCATAACTGAGTATTTCCTCCATTCTCATAATATTCCCCATTCTATCATGGTTGGGGGAGTGGCAGATCTCCAGTGGCGGGGCGATCATTGTTCTGGCTGCCCCTAGGCAGTCCTAGGGGACCCCCAAGGAAGCATTGATAATAAAAAGTGATGGGCGAATGAATATCCTGAAAACAAGCGAAACGGCGCTGGTGTCTCATTTTTGACTATGTCGTTGGTGATTTGCGAATTTATTCGCTGATGGCGAAACGCGGGAATTCGCCGTGAATTTCTGCCTGCCGAATAATTTCGCCCATCATTAATAATAAATTTATGGAAGGAGTGGGTTGCCAGTTCCGTCCTGTGATTCGGGTTGTTCACCTTTAAATTAAAGGGCTACTGTTATGGGAATTTTTTTTCCCCAAAATGCATCAGTTAATAGTGCTGTTCCAGAAAAATTCTGCATTGAAGTCCATTTCTCAAAAGAGCAAACAGATTTTTTTATATTTCACTTTGAATTTGACATGGGGCTAGACAAATTGTCAATTTCCCAGCTGCCCCAAGTCATGGGACTTGTGCTCTGATAAACTTCAATCACTCTTTACTGCTGTACTGCAAGTTGGAGTGATATCACCCCCTCCCTTCCCCACCACCCAGCAGCCTAACAACAGAACAATGAGAAGGTAACCAGATAACAGCTCCCTAACACAAGATACTGTAACAGCTGCCTGGTAGATCTAAGTACAGCACTCAATAGTAAAAACCCATGTCCCACAGTTACATTGAGACGGAAAAACACAGCCTGCCAGAAGGCATTTCCCTCCTAAAGTGTTATCACAAGTCACATGACTGGGGGCAGCTGGGAAATTGACAATATGTCTAGCCCCATGTCAGATTTCAAAACTGAATATATAAAAATCTGTTTGCTCTTTTGAGAAATGGATTTCAGTACAGAATTCTGCTGGACTAGCATTATTAACTGATGCATTTGAAAAAAAAAATCATGTTTTCCCATGACAGTATCCCTTTAACTTTTAGTATGATGTATTGAGAGATATTCTGAGACAAATTAGATTTAATTTTTTTATTTGTGGTTTTTGAGTTATTCAGCAGCTCTTCAGTTTGCAATTTTATCAATCTGATAAATAGGGTCCAAATTACCCTAGCAACCCTGCTCTGATTTGAATAAGAAAATGGAATATGAATAGAAAAGGCCTAAACAGAAAGAAAAAAAAAGTTTTGTTGCTTCTTTGTAGATGGGGGTCAGTGACCCCCATTTGAAAGCTGGAAAGAATCAGAAGTCAGATAATTAAAAAAATTATAAAAGATAAAAAATGAAAACCACTTGAAAAGTTGCTTAGAACTGGCAATTCTAGAACATACTAAAAACGAACTTAAAGGTGAACCAGCCCTTTAAAGGAAATAAGTACAGAAAATGATTTTTTGGTTTGAAATCCAATATGTTTGTGTGTTTGTGAAAAGGCTTAAGCTGTAAATCAGTAATGTGTACACTATGACACATCTTAAACAAGATGATTAACACATCAGATGTACAGCCTGATGCAACGAGCGATTCCACATAACATGCAAACTAACTTTAAAAAAAAACTTTAACAGATCAGAATCAGTTTAGCTCATAATTCAATTAAATGCTTGGATTTAGAAAACGTATATTCTGTATTTGTAGCAAGTTTATTTCCCTGAAAATAACATTTAGCTTTCTTAAAGAAGAGGCTTATAATGAGCCCCCAGTTACAGCATTTGTCAGTATTAGGTTGCACAAGTCAGCAGCCTATTGGTTGGAATATAGGCCCAAAATATGCTAATAATTGGATGAGCCAGATTTAAATCTGGTAAACTTAGTTCCCTCCAATATTGCCTCCTGATCCTTTGAGAAATAAGTAATGTGGTGTTCTGCATTATAACTGGAAGTGGCTGGTTTTTACAATATCTGATAGCTCATCTCCCCCTGTGGAAATTATGGTGACAAACGTGTTCCATACAATGAATGTGCACCTCTCACTGAATGATCTTGCACCCCCTTTAACCACACAACCCTATACTTCCCTAAATTCACATTTTCAATACTGAAAAAAATTCCCCCAGCCAAACAGAAAAATATTCACCTTTACATAAAAAAATTATAAACAGGATTCTGAATTTTAGAATGCTGAGATTCAGAGGATTTTTCATTTCCAGAAGGCCTCGTAACATACTGATTGGTATTTTAAACAACTGTATTTCCCTAAGATAGTAGAGCAAAACTCACCTCATTCACTTGCACTAGGAACAAAGCCAGAAAAGACACACAATGAACACACAGCTACAGCACTAGTCAGTGTTAGGTTGAACAAGTCAGCAGCCTATTGATCCGAGTATAGTTCCAAAATGCTCACCTATCCAAGAATATATTAATAATCAGCCACATAAACCAAGTTCCCTCCTGATATTGCCAATAAGTCGTGTGGTACCCTGCATTATAACTGGAAGTAGCTGCTTTCTAGAATGTTTGATGGCTGGGCTTCCACTTAGAAAATTGAGTGACAAAATCATGAATTGTGATAAAGTGCAGTGAGTAAAGTCCCATCATGAGATGATCAGGTACCCCATAACCACACAAACAAATGTCATTCCTGCCAATTGAAGATGTTTTTGGCCAACTACAGTTACCTGGTTATTCCTTCGGCTGTTGGAATCGCAGGGATGCACTGTGCAAACTCTCTATTCTTAGAGAATTTAGTTCGTCCAGTAGGATACTTTGCCTTCACAGGGTTTGCTATTTACATGTGGCCATAACATGAAGAATGGGAATATCAGAATATAATTGTAGCCAGTGGTGGAGGTTGAGAGTAGGGACCTAACCCCCATTTGGAGGCTACAGGTTCTGGAAGGTTTCTAGATGTTAAAGCTCAGTAGTAGCTGGAGTGTTTCTGGTTGTGGCTCTGATAAATACTGTTTATATAATGCAAGTAAGTGCCATGCAGGAAATATGCTACTCATCTACTTATCTACTTTCTTTCCTCCTCTCTCAATCTCCACCCACTCCTTTGCAAATACCGGCTAATCCAGATCCAGAGTCAGACAATGCATGAATTGTGGAACATCACCTTAGCAGGACAAATACTTAAAGTCAAAATAAAACTAAACCCTCAATGAAACTACCTACCCCCACCCAACTGCTACCCCTGGTAAATGCCCCTAACTCTTTACTTACGCCTCGGTGAAGATTCAGGGCGCCATCTTCCGGCACTTAGGTAATTTTTTGGTTTTCTTCTTCGGCAATTTCCATGACATTTGGAGCATGCACAGTTGTTGCAAAATGGAAGATTGCTCCAACTGCGCATGTGCCGATACGCCTCTCTTTTCCCGAAGATTACTAAAGAGAATAAAATGGTACCCGTGAACAACGATGCCCTGAATCTGTACTGAGGGGTAAGTAAAGAGTTAGGGGCATTTACCCAGGGTACCATCTAGGCTGGGAGAGGGGGGGGTCTATGCAGGGTTGGGGGGTAGGGCTTTTTAATGAAGGGTTGCATTCTCCTTTAAAGCAAGGAATCCTTTAAAAGTTATTAAACGATGAGGTAAGAACATAATCTGCCACATCAGACAGAAAGATTATACAATTATAAGACGATAATTAGCCACGGCTGAGTCTGCAACTATTTAATGAGCACTATTTGATAGTAATACCACAGCTGATGTTGGTAAAGCTATTATTATAGGCATTTTTGACCTCTAATGCATTTTATTAAGTGGACCAGTCATGAGTTTATTATGCTTTAATTGAAGATATTACAATTCATTTGACTTTTTAAATTATATTGTGCTAACAAATCACATTTTTTTGGACAAGTGCACGTATTGGGTATCTTTTCGACGTTTCTGTGGGTCTCATCAGTAGTTTGTGATAAAGTTTGGTGGCTGTGACTTTATGTACATCAGGGCTATCATTCTATTCAGGAGAAGTTGAGCTTTCATATTTGGCTTGGTTTGAACATGTAACCTGTGCCTTTGTTGCAGTGCTTGTGTTTTAGAAGAAAGGGAGATCAAAGCTTCTGCATTTTGATCAAAAAAGTATATTGTTTCTAAAAAAAAAAAAAAAGCATGCAAATTTGAAATCATCTGGCACTTAAAGGGTTAATTTAGTGATACACATCTCCAATTGTGTAATGACATCCTGGTCTGCTGTTTGTTGGAACAATAATATCTGGAAGGTCACAGGCCAGAAACATCAGTTATGCAAATGCAATAAATCCAACGAGTAGATCCGTATATACAGGGGATTCTTATAAATGTCTGGTATTAAATCATCATTGCCTAATGACTCCAATTTGTATATCGCGTCCACTTACACTGGCACCCAGCTGAAGTATATACAGTAGAACCCATCTGGAACTCGAAATACTTAAAGGATATAAACACAGTAAATCCTTTTTTTGGTTTGAAAATCCAATACGCTCCTGTGTTTGTGAAAAGGCTTAAGCTGTAAAGCAGTAATGTGTACACTATGATGCATCTTAAGCAAGACCGCTATTACATCAGATGCACAGCCTGATGCAATCAGTGATGCAAAAAGACATGCAACTAAAAAAAAACAAAACATTAAATTATCAATTCAGTTTAGTTAACAACTCATGTAAGCGCTTAGATTTGTATAATCTTGTGTATTTTTATTTTTAACAAGTTTAGTTCCCTGAAAATAACACTTTAAAGCAGTGATCCCCAACCAGTAGCTTGATAGCAACATGTTGCTCTCCAACCCATTGGATGTTGCTCCCAGTGGCCTCAAAGAAGCAGTTTATTTTTCAATTCACGGTTTGGAATTGGAATGGAATGGAAAAAACACATGTACTGCTAAATTGAACCTCCTATAGGGTGCCATTCCACATAGGGGCTACTAAATGGCCAACACTTATTTGGCACCCCAAGAACATTTTTCATGCTAGTGTTGCTCCCCAACTCCCTATACTTCTGAATGTTGCTTATGGGTTCAAAAGGTTGGGAATCCCTGCTTTGCGCAAAATCCTTTGAATTCTTGGAACTTACAAAAATTTTCAGGACAGGTTCTAAGAGGTCCCCAATAGGCTAAAATGGCAATTTGGAAGCTTTAAGGCGGCAAAATGTTGAAGTTGAAGGATTTTAAAAGGCCAATTCAACTTGTCGAATATTCACATTTTTTCAATTTGTCTAGAATTTTGGGCTCTTCGATAGTCGAAGTAGCCCAAAATTACTTTAAAATTCGAATTTTATTTGAATATTCATTTTGACCCTTAGTAAATGTGCCCCTAAATGTCTGGTTTCCACAATGTTTGATAGCTAGGCTTTGATTGGGGCGACAGTTGTATTGTGTGCAACAAAATGAATGTGCAGTGAGTGCAGTTCTGTAGGCCTGTGGCGAATTCCCGGCGAATTCCCGTGATTCAAGAAATGCTGGTGAAAATTCACCAGTGTCACGTTTTGGAGGCGCGCATTCGTTTTTGGAAAAAATGGACGCGCACGTGCAAAAACAGATGCCTGCATACAAAAGTAGCATTCAAAGTCCTGTCACTACAGTCCTGTCATTAGATGTTCTTTTACCCCTTTCTCTAAACACACAATGTATATTCCTGCCATGTTTAAAATAGTTTACCCCAATAGAATTACCTATTTATTCCTTCAGATGTTGGAATATAAAAGAAGCGCCAAGCAAAGTCTCTTTATCCAATAGGATACCCTTCATTCACAGGGTTGCCTTTTTGAAATGAAATCATTAGAAAAAAAATATATCAGAATATGCAGCCATTGGTGGAGTCCCAACTCCCAACTTCGGCTATTGGAAGGGTTCTGCACAATAAAGCTCAGCAGAAGTTGGAGTGTTTCAGGTTGTGGCTCTGATATATATATAATGAAAGAATGAGTCATGCTGTAGATGGCCTAATTTTATCTACATTCATCCCTCCTCTTTTAATCCCCACCCACCATGGTTCCTGTGCAGATGCCCTTTTACTCCAGGTCCAGCAGCTGAGAGGAGGCAAACA
>CM044433.1:145762512-145798989 GCA_024363595.1 Xenopus borealis | reverse complement strand
ATAAAACCAGCTACCCCGGAGAAAATTATCTCAAGTAAAATAGGTACCTTTCCGTTTTATGACTGTGGGCACTGTAGTGGTATAAAAAGAAATGTCTGCACCCACCCAAGGAAGGGTTTTTCTATAGCGTTAAAACACTTTGCTACTTGTAATACAGAAGTCATTTACCTATTGAAATGCCCCTGTGGGTTATGGTATGTAGGTCAAACATCATGAGCTTGCAGAGTGAGATTAAATGAACTTAAAAGCGTGATCAGGAGTTTTAAACCAGAAACCAAAGAGACAGAATCCAAAATAAGTAAACAAAAGATGAAGATTTAAAAAGAATCTTTATTGGCTAGACATTTTTTCACACACAAACATAATGTTTCGCAAATAAGGTGGCAGGTACTTGAAAAAATTGTGGCAACACAGCGAAATGAAATGAAACTGGCTCTTCTCAAAAGAGAAGCATTCTGGATGTGGAAACTCGAGACTGTACAACCAAAGGGTTTAAATGAGAATTTTAGCTTGACTTGTTTTTTGTAATCGTGGAAACCAACTTTTATTGACACCATCTCTTTTCACAAATACCCTTTGCCAGTGGGATTGTTGACAATTAAAGATAAAGGTAAAACTCCCGCTGGTTGTAAATTGTATATAGTATTTTTACAGTATAATAAATTTTGTGGTCAATAATTGTGGGTTTAGGGACAAGACACATTGCCTAACGGAATTTTTGGACATTTAATTTGGACATTTAATATGAACTATGTGTGTCAAGCCTCACTTTGGATTACCCAGGTGGTTGATGGACAATTTGATAGGAGGGGTTTATTGTATCCCTATGCTTTAAAAATGTTTGTAGCACTTATGTTTGTATCCTGACGAAGGGAGGGTTAATCCCCCCGAAACGTTGATGCACAGGTGGTCACAATAAAATAGGGGTATCCCCCCACCTGCAACATATATGGTGTTGATCATTCTCTCAAATCTTTTTCTACTGAGAAGAGAGAAATCAGGGAGAGCAGGCGAAGGGAGAAGGGCTCCTCCTTGGTGGATGCTCTTAAAAAATTACATGTCAACTAGACGGCATTTGGTGGAGGGAACTTAATATGTTAAATGTTTAATAAAGCTGTGATCTTTGGTCCTCTTATATTTCCGTAAGTTTTGATGTTCATTCTGGTTATTTCATTAGTAGGAGTCATTGGTTAGATGGAAATATTTGAGTTGATGTGGCAACAGATTTCACAGCATAGAACATTTAGGGCTCAACCCTTGTTGACAGAAAGGGCCTCTGTGATTATGGAGTCTGAGGAAAATGCCTTCTGGCACTTGCACACAATATTCAGTCCAGACTGGTATTATCTTAGTCAGATGGTGAGGTCTCTGTCCTAGATTAAAACTATACAGGGGGCAGATATACTGTATATCTGCAACAGTATCAAGTGTGTCAGATCTAATGAGTAAAGGCCCCCATACACAGGCTGATAAAAGCCGCCGACAGACTGAGTCGGCAGCTTATTGGCCCGTGTATGGGGCCATGCGACGGGCTTCCCCAATGGATATCCAGCATAAGTTGGACAGATCTCAATCTGGCGTATCTCTGCGTGTATGCGGTCCCGCGATCCGACCGCCCGTATCACCTCCATTCTGATCCGATTGGTGGACCCTAGGGCCCACGATTGGATCAACCCAATATCGCCCACTTCAATGTCGTCATATCAGGGGGAGATCCCTGTCTATGGCCACCTTAAGGGCTAAACTCCACAAGAGATTTTGCAGGATAGTGTTGGATAGAAAGAGTGATCCCTACAAGTCCAATGTAGTTGCATGGGTCTTAATATAATGGGACTGATACATAAATCTTATCTGTAAACAACATAGAAAATTCTCCATCCAACATGACTGGGAACATAACATAATGTATCTTCATATGACAAGATAAAGTCTGATGGTGTCTGGCCAGCTTTTTTCTCCATTGAAATACATTGTTAGTTATATGTAGACATATGAACAAATTACACCATCTGACTTTGGTCCAGATTCGATTCAGTGAGAAAAAGTTATCTCACGTGAAAAGATTCAGTTTGAGGATAAAAAAACTTTTCTCCAAATTCACTTCAATATTTTTCCCATGGAGTTCAACAGAGTTTTCACATGATAAACTATGAAATCATTTTTTCAGAACTGAAATCTCAAATCTGGCCCTTTATCTGATCTGACTTTACATTCATGATCAGATTTCATGCATCCTACAAATCTTGTGCTGTTGCGTGGCAAGATCAATAAACTGTGATTAAAATCTCCAATGGAGATTAGCCCTAACCCTAATTTCACAGGGTGTGAGGCCAACACTAGCAATGCCACACATCATGTCCATTCCACTGTAAAGCCACAACTAGGAATTGAACTCAGCCACTTGCATGATACTGTGTGATTTGCTGCATAAAATAAACAGCTACAGTATGTTTGCCTTATTCATGTTACACCTTGTCAGCTATTGAAATCCAAGTATGCATACTGTAAACCACAACAATTAACACTTCAGCTGCTGCAAACTACAAATTCCAAGTGCACCTGTGTATGGTGAGAGTCAAAATTCTCCTGGAACAATAATGAGCTGACTTTGTTAAAGCTGGGGTTAGGAAAGACAGAGTCAAGAAAGGGGTACAATAAGCACTCATGCAAGCAACAATCCCTTATTTTTGCTTTGGAATGTGTAAGACAAGCCAAGCAGCCTATCTGTGTTGTAAATTACAGACAGTCCTGTTTTTTTTTTAATTAAATCTCACCCAGTGGGTAAGAGAGAGGGTATTTTCCCTGTGAACCCCAGAGCATTGTCTCACCAGGAGTACGAATTTATGCTAATTTAGTTACCACGAAGTACAAGGTAAATTTACTTACAGGAGCTGTGTTGACACGGATAATCTTTTAAGAGAGGTTCCTTTTCCTGGTGTGTATATCCTGTAATGGTAAGTGGCTAAAACTGGTATGTGGTTATGTTTCATGACCTACTAAATGTCCTTTTGTCAATAATTATCCCTGGCTATGTTTTATTGGCTTTTTTTCTGGCTTGTAGCCTATGACACATATTCTCTCCACATCTAACATGGCTCGTTCGTTTGACGATCAATATAAGATTAAGGATGGTCAACAAAGCTGGTAAAACTGGCATGTGGTTATGTTTCATGACCTACTAAATGTGCTTTTGTCAATAATTATCCCTGGCTATGTTTTATTGGCTTTTTTTCTGGCTTGTAGCCTATGACACATATTATCTCCATATCTAACATGGCTCATTTGTTTGATGATCAATATAAGATTAAGTATGGTCAACAAAGGTGTCCCCTTTTCTGTAAGTACTGATAAACCAAGGCCGGGATTCAAAAGTGGTTCTCCATGCTGTTTAGGTTGTGTCCCCATAATTATCCTTAATTATCTGGACTTTTTAAATATTAAAATAAATATTAATCAAAACAAAGGCAATAGTGATTCTAAACCAATATAGGCAGTCCCTGGGTTACATACTGTAGATTTTGTTCTTAAAGGGCAAGGAAAGTGTAAAATAGAATAAGGCTAGAAATGCTGTATTTTGTATACTAAACATAAACTTACTGCACCACAAGCCTAATCAAACAAATTATTTATGCTTTCAAAGTTGGCCACAGGGGGGCTGTCATCTTGTAACTTTGTTATGCAAGACCAAGACTGTGCACGTGCCTGGGCTAAGCTTAGGGATCGTCATAAATTATCAAAACAGGACAAGTCAAATAATATCTGCCAGACTGATTAACAATCAGAATATACATACTGTAGTGGGTGATGTGTTGTCCTGTAATCTAATGTGGATTTTATAGTTTTTGTATTGTTTAATACAAACTTTACCCAACTCTGCAGAACCAGTGGCTGCAGCAAAATAATCCTCCAAATAGAATCCCAGTTTATCTGTTTAAATCTGGCTCCATGATCTTTGTCCCTGCAGCTGGAGCTTGAAACTGTAAAGGGGATGTAAAGGCAAAAATGAAATCCAATCTACGCAGTCAGGGAAACAAAGCTACTGGAGTTCTGCATGGCTGGGAAGTAAGGGGCTCCCCCTGCTGTTCATAAGTATGAGTGTTTCCCTGCCCAGCAGTTAGGGACAGTCTGACAATGCCTATCCACAGCAGTAAATGAAGGGAGAACTTCACTGCATAGATTCAAGTTTCCTGTAAAAATGGTACACATTTTTTAATTAAACTATATTGGAGATAGATTTCCTTTTCATTGAAGAAAGTAAAAATTGGATTTTATTTTTTTTGCCTTTACATGCCCTTTAAGTTGAAGTTGTATGTAAGTTGAAACATCTACATTTACTTATTAAATGCAACAGGACATATGTTTGTCTTAACAAAGTATTTATTTTTACCTTTCTGTGCTCTGCAGTAGACAACACACACCAGAGGGGATTGGGGCAGGTGATTTATTAAAGCTAAATGCTAACAAAGGCCAAGCAAACTACATTGCATTACGGTAACAGCCTCTGTTTGTAACTATGAGTTGTATGTTAGCCAGTTGTATGTAACTTGAGGCACTACCTGTATCAGGATCTCCTTGGGAAAACAAAAGAACAACTACTGTAATAAACTGTATATATACCAGACAGAGCAAGCTTGTAAAAGCAAAATATCCAACAGAACAGCTGCTACTAAAAGGGCAAATAAGTGTACTGAAAAAAATAGGAATTAACTGCTCACATGCTATAGTCCTGCACAGAACCAATTTATAAGACCCCTACCTGACCCGAACCTACATCTCTTTATGCACTGAGCTTATCTGGGCTGCCGCCATAAAAAGGGGTTACTACAATGCAAATAAAGGCTGCATATCACAGATCTGTTGCACTTTTTAGTGCAGGTGCTGTGAACTAAAGCAAAATACAAAACTCATAATTCTAGAAAAAAAGTTGGTATCAACTAGAAGATGGAAAAATCCATCTGCAATTATATAAAACTACTAGTTCAATTCAAGCTGAAATTAGAGCAAGGTTTCAGGATCTGTACCCCATCCTCTAAGCCAGGTTCTCACTACTGCTCCAGTCTTCATTCTGTTCCCTACTCCATTCCTATTCCAGTCCTGCTACAGTGACCAGTTCAATTCTTCACCCGCACTGTCTTTATCTTGTTAAAGGAGAGTTAAAACTTAACTAAAGAAGTAGAAATATTGTACATAATGTTTTGGGCTTCTGTACCAGCCCAAGGCAACCAGCAGTAAAGATTTGTGTCTCCAAAGATGCCCCAGTAGCTCCCCATCTTCTTTTCTGCTGATTCACTGATTCACATGTTCTGTGCTGCTGTCGCTTACTGAACTTAGGGACCCACTCACAATATACACTAGACATAGAATAGAAATGTCACAATATTAGTAATTAACACGGATAACTGATACATGGCAGCACAGAAACCAGTGCAACTAGCATCAGAATTTAATAATCAGCTCTGTCGCATCAGTTTTTATTACAAGACAACCTCATTTTCTGCTTGATAATTTGCGACAACCCCTAAGCTTAGCCTCTCAACAGCTGCTCAGAGCCCACTGAGCATGTGAGTGTGTGCACAAAACCAGTTACTGCCTAAAGTATTCTCACCTTCCTCTCCATAGTAACCGTTACATTCCCTTACAGCCATGAGCAATAGCTGGGCTGCTTCCGCTATATAAATACAGTCCTTGTAAGGTATTTATTTTACTTGACTATGATGAGCAGTATGACAGTTACCTCACATAACTATACAATACAATTTTTTTAAGATCTGTGAGGTAGTTGTCAAACTTTTTACCACAGTCAGGTAAAATAGCCTACGTCTTTAATTCATGGAATGCTGAAAATCATTGGGCCATGATCAGGTATTCTTCCTTCCAAGGATAATGATTTATTTGATTTGGCCTGCTTTATTAGCACATCTACAAATATTTAACCAAGAAATTATTGTGGCTGAAATTTTGTAGTACCAGTATGATATGAGCAACAGTGCAATATATAAAACGTTTACTGTCCTTTCCTACACTCATACACTGTTCTTTGGATGCTGTTAAACTTAAACTCTCAGCATCTTTCCAGCCATATAAATGAAATATAAATAATTGTCCATAGTTGTTCATCTCACTTGTTTTTTTGCTTAATTTATAAATATGATCAATGATTATTTTTTCTAAAATATGAAGCGTGTTCACATAAATGAAAGTATTTGTTTGCATTTATACACACCTTTGGGCAAATTTACTATTATTCCCCAAAATTAGCTTGATCAAATTCAACCATCGAATGCTTATCGAATTGTTTTAGGCTATCATTTTGCTCGATATTCGATTTCTCGAAGTTTGGACTTGGTCTCTGAAGCCTATGGGGAGCTTCCCATAGGCTTCTATTACAATTCGGTAGGTTCAATCTGGCGAATAACTTTAAAATTTTGATTCCTTCGATCATTGAATGATCGAATTATCGAATATCCGATCATTCAATATATTCGATCTATTCGATCATTCGTTATTCGATGATCGAAGAGGCCAAAATAGAATATCCAATTTCAAGAAAAATTCGTACGATCGTTATTTGATCAAATTCAATCGAACTTCGATCATTTCATGTGAATTTCGTAAATCGACCCCCTTGTATCCATTATTTGTATGCTTCAAGTGCTATTGGCTAGATCCATTATAGCTTATTAATGCTTAACCTTGGGATACAAGTAACTAGTATTTTTTCATTTTAATGGATATTCTACCAGAAGGTAGGGCAAACACCCATCTCATAGTAGCACCCCAAAAGCCATTCCTTGTAAGCTGGTAAGTGCCTTTTTGAATCAAAGGGTCTGTGCGAAAGACACTGGAGAAAAACCAAGGCTAGGTCTCTGAAGCTGACCATACATACGCTCGTCTGGCGAGGTTGCCAAACAAGTGGATCTCTCCCCGATATGTCCACTTTGAGGGGGGGGGGGCGATATCAAGCTGATCAGAACATGGGCAATTGGGCCCAATAATCACATCTCAAAGAGAAGAATATAGGCAGTATGATCAAGGACCGCATCAATGAACCCATAGGTCCTCAATCTGATGGGGTTTTTATGACAAGCCTTCAGCCTCATGTTTTTCTATGGTCAACGACCTCTGTAACTTATAATATTCTTCTATTTTACTAGAGGGGTAGATTATGTACTGTTTAGTTAAATTGTATTGAATAAAGAAAACTGTCTATCAAGTTCAACATTTCAGTGTTTCCAACAGAATCACTAACCCTCAGAAGGAATAGTGCCCCACTCTTTAAATATAAATACTGTATGTATATGTGTATAAGAGCAGAACTCATCAATATCAACACCAAAATGGCAGTATAATATGGTGTATTAGGCACTCCAACACATAGGGAACCCTACACATAATACTCACCTTTACAAAGAAATACACATGGAACCCCCAAGCAAGATATGTGGCTTGTGTATTAAAAATAGGACATAACCACTGAGCAAGCATTCCAGAACTACATGATTACCCTGCAGAACTATAACAAAGTGATTGGCCTCATATGGCAGATCCCCCTGCAATGCAAACATTGCCAGTTCTTAAATTAGAGCATGTGCATTAAGGTGGCCATACACTGGCCGATAAAAGCTGCCGACAGACTGAGTCGCCAGATTATCAGCCCGTGAGTGGGGCCCTCCGACGGGCTTTCCTGGTCGATATGTGCCCGAAAGTCAGCCAGATGTCGATCGGGCAGGATTAAAAATGCAGTCCCCTGATCCGACTGCCGTATCTGAGTCATTCTGATCTGATCGTTGGGCCCTAGGGCCACGATCGGATCAGCCCGATATCGCCCACCTTAAGGTGGGCATATCGGAGAAAAATCGCCAAACGAGCGGATCTCTCTGTGTATGGCCACCTTTAGTAATATAGACCTTTATAAATCAATGATATGAACATCACATAGCTCACATGATGCTTATGTTATCATTGACCCTGGACTGCTTGCTCAGTGGTTATTTCCTATTTTAATACACTCTAACCCTGCAGCCACAGGGTCTGCTTCCTTTATAGTTACGCCCATGACTGTGTTGTTACCTACACTGCGCCTCTGTGACATGATAAAGGTGTCTAAAGTCAATGTTAATTGTACCAACTAAGCAGCACCACCAAAGTTATTTAGTTAGTTGGTTAGTTTTGTGTGTGTGCAATTCATTGTGGTTAACCCTTTCTTTACCATTACAGCAAAGAGATAAATACAGAGCAGAGGGACCAAAGGTTTCAGTTTGTCAATAGCAGCAATGACCCAGGACTTCAAACCTGTTACAGGGGGTCACTATCTTGGAAAGTGTCTGTGACACTCACATGCTCAGTGGTCTCTGAGCAGCTGTTGAGAAGCTAAACTTAGGGGTTGACACAAATTATCAAGCAGAAAATGAGGCCTGAAATATAAACTGATGTTACAGGACTGATTATTAAATGATGTTTCTATATGCACTGGTTTCTGTGCTGCCATGAAGTAATCATCTGTATTAATGACTAATCAGCCTTATATTGTGACATTTCTATTCTATGTGTACTGTATATTGTGAGTGGGTCCCTAAGCTCAGTAAGTGACAGCAGCACAGAGCATGTGAATCAGTGAATCAGCAGAAAAGAAGATGGGGAGCTACTGTGGCATCCTTGGAGACAGATCTATGTGTGCGGGCCCTGAGGTGGCAGCCCTGGTGATCTTTGGACACCTACCCTGGCTGCATTAGTTATGAACAGGCCACTGCTACAGCCAGGTGTATTAAAGGGTATGTAAAGTCAAAAAATTAAATCCCTTTTTACTTTCTTTAATGAAAAAGAAACCTATCTCCAATATACTTTAATTAAAAAATGTTTACTGTTTTTATAAGAAACATGACTATGAAGTGAAATCCCCCCTTCATTTACTTGCTCTGATTGCTTTGGATAGGAAACTTCAGACGGTCCCTAACTGCTCTCCAGGAAAAGGATCACACATTCATATGGCGGGGGGGGGGGACTTCCCAGAACTTGAGCAGCTTTGTTTCTTTCACTGTAGAGCAGCTAACCCATGATTTATTTCTGCAGCAGTCAAAGCAAGTAAACGAAGGGAAGAATTTCACTGAATATAGTCAGGTTTCTTATAAAAACTGTACACATTTATTATTGGGCATATGTTTCTTTTTCAGTTAATAAAGTAAAAATTGATTTTTATTTTTGCCTTTAGATCCTCTGTATCTATTTTAGACTTTAAAGACTTTCAGGGGGCAGCGCACGTTATTAAACAGGAAGCAGGTCTGGAGCAGTAGGGTTCACCAGGTTTTTTACTTGTGTTTAACCACCTTGGTCCAACAATGGTTTGATGGTGATTCATAGCAATACTGTAATGCAATGTCTGCATATTTACAAATGTTTTCCTGTGTATTTCTGTGAGAATCAGGTATGTGTATATGTCATACTCTGAGCTCACAGTTCTTATTGTTTTCTGAGGAGTGCAAGTTTGGCATGACTATCTGCTAATTTATGGGGCTAATGAAGTTTAGGTTTACTCTAGTCCTCTCTAAGATAAGACAAAGACTTGCTCATTCTTTGTTTATTACCGTTGCTCTGTATTGTAGCAAGAGCATTGCTATTCTACACATAAGCTTAAAATGTAAATGTCTTTGTATGAGATCATAAAGTTACACGTTTCTGCATATGATGTAATGTTTCCTTATGTCTGTTGATGAGTATGTCAGAGCCTTTATAGCTGTTATCTAGGATTTGCACTTGTTCCTTTATGTTTCCAGGATTTGTTGTTAAACACAAAGTCTATTTATGTCACTGTGAGGGCATGATATTTGCTAAAGTTTTAACTATTGGTTTAACTATCACTCTGATTAACCAAAGGAAATGTATGTTCAGTGAGGGTTTTATGCATGTCTGTTTAATATTTGCACATATGTCTGTACATCATTGGTATATGTCTTTCATATGTCATGTGCTGTGCTCCTGCATGGAATTACCAATTTATCAAAAAATGCAAATTTGACACTTAGTAGTTAGTAGTAAAAAAACATATTTTGCAACTGTCAGATTCTGTTCTTTCCAAAAATGTATGATTTGCTAGGGTAAACCTACTGGGTTTTTTGGCCTTGAAATTTCAATTTTGTCAATCTCAGGGGCGGTACTTTGAAAATTTGGTAGTGTACTGTTGGGAGTTTTTGATATATACAAGTCAGATTTCTCTATAAAAATACATATTGTTGTGCATAATTTTTGTAGCAAACTACAATAGAGGCTATGAGCTTTTTTTTTCTCGGCACCTTGTTTCTGCTTTGGGGCTACCAAATGTAACGCAGGGTATCCCAAACCCAGAACAAACCCTTCTGCCTTTAGCCGCCTTTGACTTTGTGTGGAGCCCTCCACTACTCAGATGTCACCAGGTCTTATTGTGGGACAACCAAGGAGAGAGTTCTGAGCCAGCAAGGGAACCAAGCATGATGATGTAGAAACAAGGAAGCATAGTAAAAAGCCAGGCCAGGTTGGTAAAAGTCAATACGGTACAAATGTAGGAGATGTAGGAATAGTTAGGGTCACAGGACGGGTTAAATACACCAAAATTGCAGTACCAAATCACAATCAAAGAGAGTAGTCAAACGGGCAAAAATCAGGACAGGCAGCAAACAGGATGAGAACCAGTGACAGGCAGAATCAGTAACCACAGAAATACACTGAAGAATCGCACCCAGGAACTTATGAAAAGACCTTTGCATTGGACAATGATTTCCCCATAGACAGCTCTTTAAATATTTAAATGCCGGCTGGTGACATCACATTCAGAACTGTCCAGATATAGCTGGAACCAGCCGAAGTTGCAAACCCAGAAGAAATGTTCATTGATGCAATGGCAACGAACTGGACGGATATGGCAGGTGTCCACAAACCCAGAAGATTGCAGCAAATCTGTACATGCCAAAGATTTTCCCTATTCTACAGTTGTGTCATGATACAACTGAATAAATACCTACCCTCAGCTGGAACTCTTTGAAGGCAATTTCAACACAAGACGTGTGGAGTTTTTATTGGAGAGCAGTCTCATTTACCACTAGCGTGCTTCAGTGCTTCAGCTATGAGATTCTGAAGCTGCGAAAATGTTTTCTTTGGAGTGATAAATGACTTTCTCCATATGGCAACTCTATAATTGATGGATTCTAGGAAAACTCTACCTGCCTGAAATGAATGGTTTGATGTTTTTTATTAGTTTTGGAAAAGTTGTGACACCTTAATGGTATTAATCTTACTTTGAGTTTATTTGGCTTCATCCAAGTCAAAGCAAACCAGGAGTGCCCATACTTTACTAATGCAGGGTCTACTTTTAATGATGTTGTGCCATTAGGTTCTACATCCATAATAGCATTGTTAGCATTCTGTTCTATGGAAAATATTACTTAAATATTAATTTATGTATTTTACTATTTTTAGCAAACTATTTCTTATGTAATGTAATACATATCTCAATGAAAAGCATGAAACAGGAGGGTGATTTAGACAAGCTGTTTGTTGACAGTGCCTTGAGATCTACTGATCACCAGCTAAAGGTCTACTGGTAGATCCCGATATACCTCTTGGGCACCCCTGCGTACTGCTTAGTGCTGTGCTTGCTACTTTGTGGACAGTTCCTGGTCAACATAATAGTACCCCATGCACAAAGCCAAGTCTGTACAAAATGTGTTTGCTGAGTTGGGAGTGGAACTGACCTGAACCCAAAGAAATACATCTAGTGGAAACCTTATATACAGAAGGCTGCTGTTATAGGAGAAACCAACATCATATTCCCTTGGTTTGGGAATTAGATTTTGGACATGCAGATGATTGGAGACTTTTGGAGATGCAGCATAGTTGCTAAAATACAACAGCCCATAATGCAGATATTTTGCTAGCATCTCAAAAAAGGTCAAAAGTCCTGCAAAAAGGGCCATGCATTAATAAAATAAGACCTGAATTTATTACTTTAAGCAGGGCAGCCATCATGCGTGTAAAGGAGGTAAGTTGTGCATTCTTAAACACCAGTGATGGGCAAATTTGTCCCATTTCGCTTCACAGAATTTTTAGCTAATTACCCGTGAAATTAGCGAAAAATTCAACACGCCCATTGACTTTAAATTGTTGCCGGTGTCTATTTTGTTGGCAGTGTCCATATTCGCCGGCCATGAAATGCGGAAATCATGGCTGGCAAATACATTTTTTAGCAGATGTGTGGCCTAATCAAATGGCACATACTATTAGCAAACTATCTTTTTCTTGAAAAATACCTCTTTATATGAAAGAATGTTTTAAAGATAAGCCAGTCTATGCGATATATATCTATTAAGACCTGATATGTTCAAGTTTATAATTTCCTTTAATGGGCAGTGGGCACAGCAATTCTTTTTGGTTCATTAAATTTGCTTTTGTCTATCACCTCATATTGCATCATATGAGAAGGCAGCTCTGTCCTTTATCACTTCGAATTGGCTCATTTGTAATTTTGATTTGTGCCAGATACATCCAATATATCATCAAATGGCTAGAAATTAAACATAAGATTAGCAAATATATGCATTTTAAAAGGTTGTACGTGGATACGTCGATTGATGACCATTGGAGGGAGTGATGAAAGCATAGAATGTAATCCATGCTGATGTCAAATCCTAGTCAAGCAAGATATAAACGCGACAATTCATTAAAACACAGTAGAGTAGAACATTATTACAAGCAATTTTCTTTGAAACATGGGCTTTAGGAATTTAATTAAGGTCCCCAAGTGGCACACACAGACACACCACATCCAAAGTACTATGAAGTAAGCGTTAATAGCATGCCTCATAGAGTCTCTGTAGCCTACAACTATTTAGAAAATGATGAAGAGCGCTTACCATAGCTCTCACTTGTATGAAATATAGTATATAAGTGAAGGGAGAACTAGGAAGTGCTCTTTGATAAATCTGTTCCCATGGATTAAAGGGTTATTTTCTAAGCAGGGTGATGATACCACAACCAGTATTTCCAGGATCCACTAATGCTGAACAGGTAGCAATGTAGAGGTTCAGTGCCGATTTCCATCCTATTGATGATTACTTACAAGGCAAGTGTCAACCAGTTGTAACTTGTTTTGAAGGAAGGTCTCAAGACAATGAGATACGATATGTTTTAGGTAAATCTTAGGCTGATATATGAACATTATCTTTTTTTTTTTTTTTTTCAATTTAACCTGAGATCTGACAAAAGACAGGATTTTAGGAAAAGAAAAAAACTTATGGAGAGTTAATTTGAAAAGGAACTGCAATTATTGATACACAGGGTCCCCTCAGTATTTCCATTCTAATCCTAATTCTTTATTTTCTTGGCATCGGGGATCAAGCTCCTCCCTTGTTTCATTCCTACCCTTGTAACTGTTCCTTCACTTCCCAAAGGTTAGGGCCAGACAACACTACGGAGAATCTGCTGCTCCCCTTGTTCTGAAGGCACAGAGCGGATTTCAGAGTGAAATACAAAATTTAGCATTTCGGTGCCGAAATCCACTGCGTCTGCCTGCACCCGGGGCGGAAACCATGCTTCTGAATGCAGGCAGACCAGAGGTGGAAGCACAGCGAGGCAGTGGATTCAATCTGTCTGGCCCTGACATTAGTTTTAATCACATAACTCAAATATTAAGAAATAAAATGTCCTTTTTGCCTGTAATAATAAAACAGTAATTTGTACTTGATCACAGGTGAGGCATAAGTAATCCTTATTGGAGGCAAAATGTTTACATGATTATTAAGTAAACTTAAGGTATGAAGATCCAAATTACAGAAAGTTCCCTTATTTGGAAAACGCTAAGTCCTGAGCATTCTAGATAAGGTCCCATTCACGTATTGCCAAAACCTGCTGCTTTTTCCTGTTTAATATTGCTAAGATACTGTGCAGTATGTCTCTTTGTTACACAAGTAACAGCTAAAACATCCTGTATAGCCCACTGCCTCTCCTGCTAAACGTACTCCCACCTCTGCAGTCAATGTTAAACTCTGCTGCTCTCTCCTAAGAGGGAAACTGTTCATTTACTACTGGTACAGCAACCTGTTGAGTAAAGGATAGCATAGAGTAAATTTGCAAAACGAGTCGCGGCACGTTTTTTTTTACGCCAGTGAATTTTCAGCATGCAAATTTTCACTGACGTTTCGCAAATTTATTCAGCGGCGGCTAATCGTGGATATTCGCTGCAAATTTGCGCCTGGCAAATATATTCGCCCACCATTAATAGGGAGCACTCTCTAATCAATGATCCTTTTGAAGCACTAGAACTTATCTTGCTTGGTCCAGTCTGGGCACTTGGATTTGTGTCAGTATGTTATCCACACACACACACACACACACACACTGTGAGCTCTATGGGAGAAGGACATCCTTCCTTCTGTGTATTTTCGCATTTCACACTTAGTGGCAGATTTACTAAGGATCAAATTCGAGGGTAAAAAAACCCTCAAATTTGACCATGGGAATAACTGGGAATAGTGTGGGAAGTAAAATCCTTTGAATTCGAATAAAAAAAAAAAATCCTATGAACTTCGAATCCATCATGTGAATTTAGTAAATCTGCTCCTTAATTTCTGTATATTTATACTTATTGTGCTGCGTATGCACATCTAACAAAGTTATACATCCATATACTCACTACAGAACTTCTCCAGTATATAAAGGCAGCAAAATTGTAACATGTATTGTGTAACAGCCCACAAATAATAATAGACATTTACGTTACCTTGTACAATACTTTGCCTGATCTGATGCCCCCTCATCCTGTCGGTTTCCTTGAGAGACAGTACTTTCATGTTTATCTCTTTCAAAAGCATGGGTAATCATTCAATTCAATTGATCCGAAGGCCAAAATATGGTATAACTATCCTTTGTGCTGTTGTGGTTTCATATTTCTGCATGCAGGACAATTATTGAAATGTATGTTATGGCGCAGATTTTCTGTGAATATAGTACGTTGGAATGACTAGCTGGGAGAAGCCTTGTCTAGAATATGGTTGATTGACTATATTAATTCTTTAAGATCAATGGGTTTTTTAGCTGAGGTTGTCCTCCATCATTTACATAAAGTAGTACCAGTAGTAGTAGTACCAGTAGCCAGCTGTTTGCAGTACTACAAAAGGTAGCCACTCCCAGTTCACTAGTTAAACTGGGGAGGCTGCACCGTCTTTGGTGTTCCCAATTCATCAATAATGCTCCAAATTAACAGATATCAGTATGTACTCCAGTTGAAATATAATTGTAGTCTTTATTGGCTCCCCATTTAAAAATCAAGCAGAAGGGCCAAGATTGATTAGGCACGGTGTCAGAACTCTTGCTAAAATGGGTTTGTAACTAACCTCCTTAGCCTGGAGGGAACACAAAAGTGATGGGGACTGTCTTTTGGGTTAAATAAATGTGGCCCCAATACAAAACCCTGTGGGACCCCACTAAGAACCTTACACCAAGTATTGAATGTACTTTAACAATTCAGCCCATCAGACCTTAGTTTAGAAAGCAGTCGTTTGGTGGGCACGGTATCAAACGTTTTGGCAAAATAAATCACATCTCCTGCCCCCCCCTCACTGTCCAGCATCTTACTTACCTCATCATAAAAAGTATTACATTTGCCTGACATGACCTATCCTTCATAAAGCCATGCTGACTGCTGTTCATAATTCACCTTTTGTATTGGTTACTGTTCGCTACATATGTAAGTCTGGATGTTCTTTGTAGAACCACATTGGGGCACATTCACTAAAGGGCGAATTTTCACCATAGAATGCGTCGCAAAACTTTGCACCAATTTGCCAGACGCAAATGTTACCACTAGGCTAATTAACTAAAATGCAAAGTTGCGTCTCAGCAGCGAACGCTGGGAAATTTACGTTAGCATTACTTTCGCAGCGCGAGCATTTCATAGCAAAGTTACGATTGCATTCGTTTCTGCCGAGGGAAACTTCGTTAGTACTCATACGCTTAGGTCAATTTGAATAGGGCGGGTACATAGAAATTGTACGGACAACTATTAGAGTGATGTTGGTGCAAATGTTTGAAGTGGGCAGATTTTATTACAAATGTCCAGGGAACCATAATAAAGACAGAAGAGATCATCTAATGCCCTACACATGAGCATTAGTTAGGAGTTTTATAGGCAGTCCCGCTTTAAAAAAGTAATAGACGAGTATTTTTTTACACCTTTTATGACTTTCAGGCGGACAGGATATGATGTAACGGACATAAGAGGGAGGAAGATATAGCTTCGTTTAGCAGTTTGCCTGTTCAGTAAAAGGGGTGAGAAAATAGGGGTCAGCTCTGGAAAACAGTGAGAAAAGATCAAGGCTTTGCCAGCATTATAAATCAGGCTCACAGTTTGAAAAACATTGCTTTTATTCAGTTGCAGAAGAAAAGTATAAGAAAATTAACAACTTTTGTTTAATCACCTGTAACAACACTATTTAAAAAAATAAATTACATTAACCAACTAAACACAGGAATATGCAATATGGACTTTATGGTCTCTGCATTGAATAAACTTTAGCACTTAGTTGCTTTCGTGAACAGCATTATATTCCCTCAATACGCAACATACTTGGAAACTTCCTATTATTCCTTGGTCCCTGCGTATGGCACAGAATATGGTGATTATATGAATGAAATGCAATGCCGACTCAACCATATGCATCTTGTACATTAGATCAGTACTTGGGTATCCAGTAATAATGATTTGCCACAAGCAAGTGATTTGCCACAAGCAAGTGATTTCTCACCAGTGTATTCTACCATATCTGAAGTTTATGCTGGTCTGAAACGGACGCCGGCATCCAAAACGAGACGCCGGAATTCGCCGCAGTTGAATAAATTTGCCCATCACTACTGGCTATGTATTGAACTGACAGTTAATGAAAAGCTTCAAATTTCTATGAGTACCATTAAAGGGAAAACATTTTTTTTTCAAAATGTTAATAGTGCTGCTCCAGCAGAATTCTGCACTGAAATCCATTTTTCAAAAGAGCAAACAGATTTTTTTATTTTTCATTTAGAAATCTGACATGAAGCTAGACATATTGTCAATTTCCCAGCTGCCCCAAGTCATGTGACTTGTGCTCTGATAAAGAGCCTAACAAAAGAACAATGGGAAGTAACCAGATAACAGCTCCCTAACACAAGATAACAGCTGCCTGGTAGATCTAAGAACAGCACTCAGTAGTAAAATCCAAGTCCTACTGAGAAACATTCAGTTACATTGAGTAGGAGAAACAACAGACTGCCAGAAATCAGTTGCTGGCTCTTTCTGAAAGCACATGACCAGGCAAAATGACCCGAGATGGCTGCCTACACACCAATATTACAACTAAAGAAAATACACTTGCTGGTTCAGGAATTACATTTTATATTGTAGAGTGAATTATTTTAAGTGTAAACAGTGTAATTTAGAAATAAAAACGACATCATAAAAATCATAACAGAATCCCTTTAATGTATTGTATGCACTATTTTCCTTGGTCATCAGTGCGGGACTGGCCTGCCCCCTGTTGGGCCTCAGCCAATGATAGTTTTCTGGAGAAGTTAAAAACAGATACAAAGGCCTTTTTAAAGGAAACAATGTAGAGAAAAACCTGCACATTAATAGCTTATATTTAAGCCTTATATCTGGGTCACCTTAATGGCAGTGCTTTGCAACACATAGCTTTAATTCCAGTATAGGACAAATTAATAAAATAAGCATGTGTAAATAGAACTCCAGTTAAAGCAACAAGAACAGCATATTTACACCAAAAATGAATTGCATAATTCATTACAATACAATAGAGCCATGAATAGCCTGTAAATTATATCCTTATAAACGGCTCTTAGTGATGTCATCGGTTATAAACAGAGCTTAGTGATGTCATTTTTGTCACATGACTCACTAAAACTTGGGAAACTTGTTGGAAAATAGGAGGATATTAAAAGTCACCTTGGGGTTCCATGAAATGTATATTATATGGTCATGGAACTCCTTGGTGACTTATAATATGCTTATATTTTACAATAGGGGTACTTTATTCACTATATCAGCGTACGGATGCTTTAAGAATATGCTCTCACGCAGAAACTGCTCTCTGTAAGTAAATGATGATTTTAAATAACATGTTTTTTTTTAACAAGCTACGTATCTGTAGCTTGATTCCAGTAAAATCAACAAGTCTGATATTTATTGCGTTTTCATGGGACATTTCAAAGCCACTGCAAACGTTCCATAAACATTAACCAAAGATTCCTGAGTTACATAATACCACAGTTTACTAGTTTTTTTTGTTCTCCTTTTAAAGGGCAAGGAAAGTGTAAAATAGAATAAGGCTAGAAATAGTGTATTTTGTATACTAAACATGAACTTACTGCACCACAAGCCTAATCAAACAAATGATTTATGCTTTCAAAGTTGGCCACAGGGGGCTGTCATCTTGTACCTTTGTTATACATCTTTGCAAGACTAGACTACATACACATGCTCAGTGTGGTCTGGGCTTCTTAGGGATCGTCATAAATGATCAAAAAACAAAGCTGCTTGTGTCTGCATGGCTGGTAAGTAAGGCGGGGGCTCCCCCTGCTGTTCATAATTAGGATTGTTTCCCTGCTAGAAGTTAGGGACTGTCTGCAAATTCCTACCCACAGCACTAAATGAAGGGAGACTTTCACTGCATACAGTCAGGTTTCTTATAAAAACGGTACACATTTTTAATTAAAGTATATTGGAGATAAATTTCTTTTTCATTAAAGAAAGTAAAAATGGGATTTTATTTCTTTGCCTTTCCTTGCCCTTTAAGACGTTTAGTTTAATTTTCGCCATGAGAATTCAGTCTTATCCAGAAAAAAAAAACAAATCATTAAGAATACGTCATGTTCTAAAGCACATTTTACTGTGAGGGAGCAGATACACAAATGATATAAAAAAAAAGGGGATGGAATTAGGGAAAAAGTGGAGCCCACCAGTAAAGAGAGAAAAAGGCAAAAAATGTTAATGATTGTTTTCCAAAAAAGAATTTAGAACAGGGAGTTTACAATCAGCAGAAAGGTGCCTGAAATTGAAACGGACACTGACTTCAGTGTGAATCTAATGTGTATCTTTGGTCCAAGAACCAACATTAGTTTTGGTATAAAAAAAAGTCCCATGTGCCATTCCCAAGGCAAAATATACAAAAAAATGAAATAATTGAGCCATAAATAGTGCATATTTATTTCCCATAGTGCAGTCTTAAGCATTGGTTTTCCCTGGAAGTATTCTCACAGTACTGCTGAAAGCTTGAGAAACCACGGTTAGCTCTGCTTTGCTATGCTATGTTTAGCTAACCCCTACCATAGACATCTGCATAGTGCAGGCAAAACTACGATCCATGAGGATTTTGTGTTCCTATTGCAATAATCCAATTCTGTTTATTGGTCTACAAATTTGATCCAAAGCTCGTTTATTGTATAGTCCGTTCAAGTTTCTTTCTATTGGGAGATATCCAGTTGGCTTAGGTTAAAAATCAACATCATCTGCGTCTCCACCAGTCCTTGTATTTTTGGGGTCGTCCTGATTTTGGTTCCAGACAAATCGGTAGTTGTCCTCTAGCTGCTGTTGCCGTTTTCTTTCTTTGTGAACCTCTTCTGTTCCCTGAACCTACATACAGCCATAGAAAATTATTTATAGAGGCAACAGAGAAGATATATGGGTGCATACATGTCTTTTAGTAGAACAGGGTTGTATTAGGCAGCTGCTGATAGGTTTGAGGGTCTGCTCCTATTCCAGTTTCTGCATATACAGGTATTGAACCCGTTATACAGAATGCTCGGGACCAGGGGTTTTCCAGATAAGGTAAATTTCGATAATTTGGATTGCCATACCTTAAATATACTTAAAAAAATGTTAACATGAATTAAACACTATAGGCTTGCTTTGCTTCCAGTAAGGATTAATTACATCTTCAAGTTCAAGGTACAGTTTCATTATTATAAAGAAAAAAGGAAATCATTAAAAAAAAATGTAATTATTTGATTCAAATGGAGTCTATAGGAGATTGCCTTCCAGTATTTCGGACCATTCTGGATATACCTGTACTGGTAAGGCAATACTACTTAAAAGAATGGAAGATGAAAGTGCTAAAAAATATGGAGGAGAAAAGGGTACTTTACATTTAACAAAATGGCTTTCCTCTTAGGACACTTGTTGATTTTTAAACAGGATATATATTTCATAGGGATGCACCGAATCCACTATTTTGGATTCGGACCAACCCCCGAATCCATTTGGAAAGATTTGGCCGAATACCGAACCGAACCCTAATTTGCATATGGTTAGTGAGAAGAAGCGTAAAAGGCAGCAGCACACGAAGTGCGCTGCTAATTTTTTTTAATTCCTTGTTTCATGATGAAAAGGCACATGATTTTAAGGATTTGGTTTGGCCAGGCCCAAGGATTCGGCCGAGTCCTGGCCAAATACTACAAGTAGGCAATATCTGCCTCACTTAAATGTGTGCTTACAACTACATGGAGAATGCTTGACTGATGAACCTCATTGGAGACTTTTATCCATATCTTAATGAACAGGATATTTGGCAACCACATGACTTCTAACACATATGTTGTGGAGTCGTTGGCATGCTCGATTAAAGCACAGGAGAGAGAGGTCAGTTCAAGTATTGACAAACTATGAGGCGTAACCTATGCAAGGCCCATTTACATTTCATAAATAGATAGATACGCAAATTGTCCTGTGTGTCATTACTTTAAAGGAGAAGGAAAGCAATTTGCCTCTTGGGGGTATCAAACATAGGGTACCTCAAGTGATTGAGGTGTGTTTTACTTACCCAACACCCCGGGCCGGTGCCCCAATTAGCAGAAAACAGCCCAGGGTTCTTCGAGCAAGCACCACAAAGAGATCCTCTTCCTGTTTTTTCACTCTTCAAATTTCCCGGGACGCATGCACAGTAGAACTAAATAGCCGACTTTTTCATTAAAGGACAATTCAACCTTTAATTAAAGAAAACCCTACCCTTTATAGACCCCTGGTAAATGCCCCTAACTCTTTACTCACCCCTCGTTGCAGATTCAGGGCATTGGAGTTCATGGACGGCATTTTCCTCTCTTCGGAAATCTTTGGGAAGAGAGTGGTGTAATGGCTCATGTGCAGTTGGAACAATCTTATGTTTTGCAACAACTGCACACAGGCCAAAGTCACAGAAATTGGTGAAGTGAAGGAAGAAGACCAGAAGAAGAGCTGGAAGATGATGCCCATGAACTCCGATGCCCTGGACCTGCACCGAGGGGTAAGTAAAGAAAAGCAGGAAGACAATCGATTTGTGATGCTCCTGCAAGAACCCTGAGCTGGTGCATTTTTCTGCCCATAGGAGCACTGGCCCAGGGTGCCAGGTAAGTAAATACAGTCACTTGGGGGTGCCTAACATTTGACACCCCCAAGTGGCAAATTACTTTCCTTCTCCTTTAAGTCTGCTATATACTATGTAAAGAATTCTTCCCATACTATGTCTTACCAGTAAGTTGAAAATTATATCTTGCAGGTTCCTGGTGTCCTCTTCTGAAAAGGATTCATCACCAAATTCTCCAGTTGTAAGAATCTTAATTTCTATTTTACCTAGTATAAAGAAAAAGCCAAATCTGGTTAGTGTTGATGCTTTGTGTTGGTGTTGTAGAGCCCTTGTTAAGACAAATCGTATATATATTTTGCTGCAGCTGAAAGAGTATTGCTAGTAAACTTGCAGTAAGCGTCACACTTATTTTGACAGATATTTCAACAGCACAAGCACCACACTGCTGAATATTACTTTTTACACAAACAATTTGAATGGAATATGGAATGGAAAATGAGTAAAGCCTATCCTAGAAAAGGTATATAATAGGTCTTACCCAGCAATAGATCTTTGACTATGTATATTTTCCATAAAGAGAGTCAACCAGACAGGCTGATAAAAGCTGCTAACATGGCCCCCAGACAGAGTTAGCAGTTTACTAGTCTATGTATATGGCGTATTGAGTGTACCCATCCCCGTCCAGTCTGATATCTGGCTTTACATCCTGTTGGGTGGCAAATGCATCAGCCTATTGTATGATCTGATCATTGGTCTCTGGGGCATCCATTGGATGAGTCCAATTTGGGGTGATCCAATGCTTGCCCAATATGGAATGCAGTTTTTGGGTGAGGATCCTCTTAAAAAGAAGAGTATTCCAAAATCTGAAATTATACATTTATACTTTAGAGAGAATTATGCAATTCCTCAGGTCAAAGCACCACTGATTTTCCAAGATTAAACAGTAATAAGCAGTTGCATAAATAAGTGAGTGTGCCCCTTAACAAAACCTTCACAAGTCCCCAAACCTTGTGGAATATAGTTTTTTATCTTTACATGCGTGTAACCCAACTGGCAACCCAGAAGCTACCACTATTTTTACTTCACATGTAGACCTTCCACAAACGGATTTCCCTCTACAATAATTAGAGAGCACATCCTGCTTACAACCATACGCAAGCCAAAGAGAGAGGTACCACATAGCCAAGAGAAAAGCACTAATCTAAGAGGAAACCATGTAAATATATATTAACAGCACTGAAACGTTCTAAAGATCTTGCACAACATGTCAAGAAAGCAGAGGGCTTTATAATCTACACCAGGCATACCTTCTGCCTTCAGTCCCTCCTTCTCAAGCAGGTCCTTAACAACATTCTCAATGTGTCTTAGCTGGGGATTCTCGTTGCTCATCTCGCTCACCTTTCTCTCTTTCTGCTCAAAGCTTCCCCGGTGGATCTTAGTGACCCTGACTTTAACACGACCATCTAATATGAAGAATGGGATAGGATAAAGTAAAATTCTACACAAGCTGATAAAATCCTGTTCTATAGTATCCAGTCAAATGCTTCATTCCTAGACATCTTTAGTGGAAAGAAGACACACTTGACAAACATTTTCCTATATTGGAGCAGATTTATGACAATGTGGGATTTGAGTTTGCCACACAAAAAAAAACAAAAAAACCCCACAGAAAGTGGGTGAGTTTTGGCGACAACCAAATAAACCCATGTAATATTATAGGGCAATAACTTTCTACACTAAGTCCTCTACTGCACACAGCACGTGGGCATTTACATCAGTATAATAATGCATTTAATCTGTACAAAGGAGGATAAACTATGGCATTTTTTAGGAGGTTCCAACCCAAAGACTGTATTCACAATACAGATTTTCAAGAAAAGGCTCCTCCAAAATCTGACACTGCTTAATAATTATACTATGATCTGCTCTCTAGTGCACGAACAACTCTAGTTACAAATGTGTATGCATAACCTCTATGTGCCAAGCCACACTGATAGCATGATGAAAGAACCTCAATATGCAAAATGTATTGGGACCTGTTATCCAGAAAGCTGGGGACCTGAGGTTTTCCAGATAACAGATCTTTCAGTAATTTGGATCTTCATAACTTAAGTCTACTATAAAATCATGTGAACATTAAAGGGCAACTAAAGTGTAAAATAGAATAATGTTAGAAATGGTGTATTTTGTATACTAAATATAAAAATGAACTTACTGCACCACAAGCCTAATAAGACAAATTAATTATGCTTTCAAATTTGGTAACTTTGTTAGACATCTCTGGGCTTCAGTTGGGAGGGTTGAGCTTAGGGATCGTCATAAATTGTCAAAACAGCACAAGTTAAATAATATATCCCATTGAAGCCAATCAGAATATTCAGACTGAACTGGGTCTGTGGACACAAATCTCTACACAGTCACTGGCTATTTTACAGCGAAACAGACAAAGCTGCTGGAGTTCTGAGAAGTAAGGTTGGGGGCTCCCCCTTGCTGTTCACAAGTATGACTGTTTCCCTGCAGAGCAGTTAGGGCCCGTCTGACAATTCCCATCCACTGCAGTAAATGAAGGGAGATTTTACCCGGAATACAGTCAGATTTCTTATATAAACGGCAGACATTTTTTAATTGAAGTATATTGGAGATTGATTTCTTTTTTATGAAAGAAAGTAAAAATGGGATTTTATTTCTTTGCCTTTACATTTCCTTTAAATAAACCCAATAGGCTGGGTTTTCTTCAAACAAGGATTAATTATATCTTAGTTTGTATCAAGTACAAGCTATTGTTTTAATATAACAGAAAAAAAGGAAATTGTTTTTACAAATCTGGATTATTTGGATAAAATGGAGTCTATGTTAGACGGGCATTCCGTAATTCAGGGCATACTTGTATCTGCTTTCTCCTTTTCTGGAGGTACAGAGATCTTATGCCACAACAAGGGGTGGATGCCTCTATAACCAGAAAACGTAAGGAAGCAACGGTTTATGAAAACTTGGTATGTATAGGTAGGTATGCATGTATTTTTCGAATATAGAGCAACGTATGTCTTTATAACATTTTCAAAATAAAAAAAAGCGATGAAAAAGTTGGCGTGCTTTGTGTGGCAATTTTTTTCCACACCCATATTGTAGCCATAATCCCCTAATTACCATGTTCATTTTACAAAATTTGTCAGGTTATGAAAGTTTGAACTCATTTCTGCATTTTTTTTTCAGTTATTACAGTTTTGCTAATGAAGATGAATTGTCCCTTAATCTGCGAGTCTAACTTTTCCCAAGAGACCTGTTATCTTATTTTGTTACAATTAATTATTTTGAAATTGTTACCAAAGTATTATCTTCTGTGGTGGCTGTTCTGGGCTTTCTGCCAAAAGCCAATTAAGTTAGAAACTTTGTTTCTTTTTCTGGCTGTTCAGTGCAGAGAAAATGGGACTTTCCAGTACAAATGAGGGACTGTGGGTTGAGCTGTCAAAAGAGATACTGTCTAAAAACAGGACAGTTGGGAGGTATGCGTCTTACACAGAAAGTGCCGCTACAAAATAAACATTCTTTAAATGCCCTTTCAAGGTTCCAAGAGGAACCGAAAACGTTGGAGCACTGTGATGTGTGTATAATAACAATAAAAAAAAATTTTATCAAAAAAAAAAAAAGGGAAGTGCTGACCCAGGAAATAATTATTTCCAGATTATGGATATGGAGATATATATATATATATATATATATATATATATATATATATAAAAAGTCCATCCAGTGTATGCACTCTTACCAGATGTTCCAAATGATTTAGGGTGCGTAGGTCAATATTGTTCAGATAAAGTAGTAACATTTTTCCAATGTTTCGGCCCACATTAGGGCCCTCATCAAGGATAATCCTTGTGGGCTGAAACGTTGGACAAATGTTACTAAGAATAAATTAACACATTCATTCACGAAAAAGAATTGGAGTGCGAGTCCTTGGAATACATATATATATATAAAGAATATAAATAAACACATATATAGAATATAAATAAATATATATATAATATAGATAAATAAAAGGTTCTGGAGTCTCCTGACCTCAATATCATTGAGCCACTCTGGGGAGTTCTCAAATGTGCAGTTCATGAAAGACAACCCAAGAATTTACGGGAACTGGGCTTTTTGCCAGGAAGAATGGGCAGCTTTAACGTCTGAGAAGATAAAGAGCCTCATCCACAACTACCACAAAAGACTTCAAGCTGTCATTGATGTTAAAGGGGGCAATACATGGTACAAATATCGGATCCCTTATCTGGAAACCCATTATCCAGAAAACTCTGAATTACAGAATAGCCGTTTCCCATAGACTCCATTGTAAAGAAATAATCCAATTAAAAAATGATTTCCTTTTAATCTGTAATAATAAAACAGTAGCTTGTACTTGATCCAAACGAAGATAAAGTTAAGGTCCATATATAATGAGCCAACCACAGTTTCTACCACTACTGCTACTTTCTACCACCCCAACCTGAAAAACAGCAATTTTGAATAGCTTAAAGAAGAATTTAATTTCCAGTAAAAGGCCATGTTTTTCCTGTTCTTTCCTTACCAGAAGTCTCTTTATCAGTGGGTTCAGAAGTGCTTGCACTCACGCCTTCACCACTTTCCAAAGGTTCTGTCTCCTCCCCCTTGTCGTTTGCAGTATTCTCTAGTTTGTCTATTAATTTATTTAGGGTGGTAGCTAATGACTTTGATGCTTGTTTTCTGTTAAATTCTCCTTTGAGTCCTTCAGTCTCAAGTTCCTCTTGGGCCTGTGGAATTAATATTTATCATATTGTAAAAGTTAACTTAAGCAAAAGAAAAGAACATAAAACCTTTCATAAAATGAAATCTATAAGCTAAAGGCTTATAAAGAAAGTAACAGAATACAGCCTTTTATAACATATACTATTTGTCTATTGTTTTAAGAAATATCTATTTTGTTTTGCTGTTTTGCACTGCACACGACAAACTAAAATTGCTGGTAAATTCAACATACCCTTGCACAATGCATTTTCAAAGGATAATGTTACAATATATACATACTGCATATAAACATCATATACTGCAAGATCCTCATACTTTATGGCAAGTCCGTAATTATAGGGATTCTATCATGATTTTAATGGTGTAATCTCTATTTCTAAATTACACGTTACACTCAAACGAATTCACTCTACCATATAAACTTTAATTCCTGAACCAATAAGAGTATTTATTTTTAGTTTGCAATATTGGTGTTTAGGCAGCCATCTGAGGTCATTTTGCCTGGTCATGTGCTTTCAGAAAGAGCCAGTGCTGCACTATGGAACTGCTTTCTGGCAGGCTCTTGTTTCTCCTACTCAATGTAACTCTGTGTCACAGTAGGATTTTTACTTTTGAGTGTTGTTCTTATATCTACCAGGGAGCTGTTGTCTGGTTATCGTCCCATTGTTCTTCAGATGGGCTGCAGTAAAGAGCGACTGAAGTTTATCAGAGCACAAGTCACATGATTGGGGGCACGAGGAAACTGACAAGCCCCATGTCAGATTTCAAAACTATATATAAATAATCAGTTTCCTCTTTTGAAAAATGGATTTCAGTGCAGAAGTCTGCTCGAGCAGCATTATTAACATCAATATCCAGTACTAAATATATGCAATTCTACATTGGGCAAATGTTGTAAGTTTCCTCTTTATTTCATTCGTTATAAATGTATTGATGTAAATAGAATAACATACCAAGAATGCTTCATGATGGACCTAATAATTCATCGAATCACTTAAGGTGCATTTAACACAAGTTCAGTGAACAGGATTTATGTCAAACATACATTTTGCTTATTGTTTTAATTGCATAAAATGCATACTTTGTTATTTCTTGAGCTAAACAGGACAGACAGGGAACAGAATCTACTCCATGTTTGATTGCAAAGTAGATTAGATTCCCAGTGCACAGATTAAAAAGGGAATTATGGAACAAAACATTCACAACAAACTGGGAAATGATGGGGTTACATACTGGTAATCTAATGTTCTACCTTGCAAGGACCAACCATGAAGGAGCTTCAATAGCCCTGTTAATCTCAACACCAAAAAAAACGGATTTGTTATAATAACAATAGGCAAGTAAAAATGTAACTCCTTATGAAGATCTCACATGTACCATAATTCAATGATTATCAATGAGGGAAAAACAACAATGCATAAAATAGGGCAAGTCAGTCTTACAGCAACCCTACCTCATCAATAATATCAAACTCTTTCTCCACTTCAGTTTTCACATTGTCCTTTATCTCAGACATCTCAGACTTGGGCACCAGGATGCTCTCTAGCTCTTTCTCAAATTCTTGCAAGAGTGAGTGTTCATCTTTTACATCTTCTGCTTGTGTTTCAGATTTACTACCCAAGTCGATTTCACTGTGAGAGCTCTGCACATCCTTTTGCTCTACATCAACTTTTTCTTCTTCCTGCTACAAATAAGAGTCAGTAATACATGAAAACTGCCCTTGCACTTTTCGATTTGTTTTCATTTTTTATTTGTTACAGTATGTGAATAATTAGCCTCTTTCAAGCTTTCAAATGGGGGTCACTGGTCTCAGCAGTCAAAAGAACTATTACTCTGTGAGGTTGCAATTGTATTGTTTACCTTTTATTAATAATCTTTCTATTCAGGTCCTCTCCCGTTCATCTTCCAGTCTCTCATTAAACCCACTGCCTGGTTGCTAGGTTAATGTGGATCCTAACAATAAGATGCTAAAAAAAAGAGCTGCTGAACAAAAACCTAAATAATTCATAAACCACCAAAAAAAAAAATGAAGACCACTCAGAATATCACAAATTACTTTAAAGGTGAACTAGCCCTTGAATGCTATGCTTTATATGTAATATATATGTCTGAGAATTCTCACTATTCCTCAAACATGAAAAAGGTAAGATATTGAAGACTAAAGGCAGCTTCATGCTGTTTTTTTTTATATGCTCACTGTATCAAGTTGATTTAAATTAAAGTGATACTAACATGTTTCTATAGCTATAACTAGGAATGTTTCAGTATTCGTAAAGGTGAAGTTTAGTACGGTTATTTTAATTCAATGGTGCCTTAAGGCCACCACCAAGCTAGACAAACTTACTAACGTGGTTCTGTTGCAAAAGCTACAACAAATAAGGGAAAGTAGTGCTCATCACGAATATTTAAACCATTAAAGGAAAACTAAACCCTAAAAATGAGTATGGCTAAAAATACCATATTTTATACTCTGAATACATTACATCCACGTGTGCTTCAGGGGCTGCTGCCCCCCTCCTTCTCCACACTTCTAGCTTTGGAGTGGGTTGAGGAGGGGCCACACCACTAGTGCAGTGAGCGACATTGTTCTCGCTGCCCTAGAACAGCCAAATTTACACTTTAAAAAATGGAAATTTGGCTTTAAAAGCTACTAGTGGCGGATTTTTGCCACACCTGGTAACTGGTATGCCACCTGAGGCAAGGTTCTCACCTTGTCTCATGGCAGTAGCGGCCCTGATTACACCAGCCTAAAGTTTCAGCTTGTCAGTAGCAGCAATGATCCAGGACTTCAAACTTGTCGGGGAGGGGGTTCGTCTTGGACACTCGCATGCTCAGTGGGCTCTGAGCAGCTTTTGAGAAGCTAAGCTTAGGGGTCGTCACTAATTATCCAGCAGAAAATTATGTTATCCTGTAATATAAGCTGATGCTACAAGGCTGATTATTAAATTCTGATCCTAGTTGCACCGGTTTCTGAACGGACATATTAATTATTATTATTAATCAGCTTTACATTGTGACATTTATATTTTGTGTACTGTATATCGTCAGTCCCTAAGCTCAGTAAGTGACAGCAGCACAGAGCATGTGCAGTGAATCAGCAGAAAAGAAGATGGGGAGCTACTGGGGCATCTTTGGAGACGCAGAGCTTTACTGCTAAAGGGCTGTGGTTGACCACAAAATTCACATAGACAAATACAAAAGGTCCTCTGTACTCAACCCATTATCAACATATTGAGATATTGAGACATGTTGTGTGCCTTAGGCTACTAAAAAATCTTCCCCTTTAAACAAAACAGGGAATATTTGTCCATACATTGCAATTTATTTAAGCTGGCCAACTACGTCAAAGTCATCCCTGGTATGGCCAGTCCTACTCTCAACTTTCATCTGATTCATTAAGAATATTACTATGTTATACATTTTACACAGGGATGAAGTTTTACCTGCAACTTATTTGTTGCTATCAAAGTTAAAACACGGTTGCCCTTTTACTGGACCACACTGGGATCACCTGACTATAGCTAGAAAGAGTGGGAGCTACAAATTGGAGAGAAAAAAACCCATATTAGTTAAAAGAGATGTCAATGCACAGTCTTAGACTTGGTTTCACTCAAGTCAGGCGCACTGCACCAAAACATGACGCAAACCCCAGTTCATGGTATCACTCTTGATGTTAGTTTTGTGTGTGGCTGCTTTGTATAAAAATCCCATGCTCCTAATGAAAACTTACTGTGCTGTCTCTGGTTTTTAGAGACAGTTTGAAACTTGGCATTATGTGTACCACATGAGAATATGGTGCATATTTTAGTGTTCCAAAATCTTTCTTTTAACTACATGTCACCAACTGTAATAAACAGCAGTCTGAAAGTCTACCGAGATGCTTTTATCCATTTCATATGTATCTGTTCTATAGATAAAAGAAATATATAAACATACCCCCTGGTGTAAAATAGCGATATTAGAAGTTCATATGATGTCGAGTGACCATACAACAAAATAAGACTGCAAGTCACAAAGTTGACTTTGCAATACCTCAAATTACACCTCATATTTTGTCTTCATTTTTTACAATAAAAAAAAACTTTCATTCAGTTATTTGAGCCTAGTGACATTGCACAACAATAACAATACTAAGCAGTGTTTATAAGGATATATTTTACAGATAATTCAGACTGCGTAATGTATTCACCCCTTTCTCATTTCTGTGGTTTCATTGTTATTCCAGCAACCCAGAAAGAGAGAATAACATACCTTTTTATTTTTATTTTTTAGATCTGCAATAAAATTCACCAGGTCTTCTGGATTCCTTATTATTTTATAACGAAGTCCCTTATGCATACCTGAAGGGATTTTTAAAAAATAAGTGTCAACCAATTCCACAAAACATTATGAAACAATAGGTTGTTCAAGAAATGTGAAGAAATTATATGTCACTAATAGGAATCGGATGCTCTGTCATTAAAGAGGACATATCCCCTATCATATGTAACCTACCACAATGTAAAATTGCTCAGAGTGCTCTTTTGTAAGCTATTTTTAAATTCACAATATTAGCAGTTTTTACAGTGCTAATATTATGTAGGTGAAACGGAGAGCCCACTGCTGTTAGGCCTGGGCAAGGATAAGGCAAAGGGTTAAAGGCATATATTATGAAAAAGGTGAACCACCCCCTTTGCAGTTCTTTTTCAGGGAGAATATATGGGAATTGCAAATAACATTCTTCTCTCATTATTATATTAATACTAAGAAGTGGAAATAACAGTACTTTCAATTTCACAGTTGTTAATACAAGAAAAAAAACTAAATACCACTGGCAAAAATTGAAACTCAGCACAAACCTTATTGTTTCAGGTTCACAAAGGGGGGTATACTGCCCATAGTAATTAACCAGGCATTCAGTTGCAAGCTGTACTTGATAGCAAGTGAAGACCAATTGAAATGTTGCTTAAGGAAACTCCATCAGATAAAGATAAAAAAAAAAAGATATAGATTTGCAAAGCAACTTTTTTGTGTTTTTGGAGCAATTTGTAAATGTAATTGCTATTGACAGCAATGCTTGGTTGCCCCCTTCTATCTTATATTTCTGGTTCTGTGAAGCTGGAGTTCCTGTTGAATAAAAACATTTGTGTGCATATTCCCTGATATCTTAAAGCATCATATGATCCACTGAAAATTATACTTAATGGCACACAATCTTTCAATCAGAGTGCATGTCAGATTAAAACATGCCACATAGAAAATGTGTTGATCTGGGGGTTTTCAGATTTTCTTTTTGTCAACTAAAAAAATACCCCACCATTTAAAAACATGGATTCATATAGATAAATACAAGAGGTCCTCTGCACTCAACCCATTATCAATATATTTAAGACAGAGACATTGTGTGCATACAGCTACTAAAAATGCCTTACCCTTTAAACAAACATGTATATCCATATATTGCAATATATTTAAACTGGCAACCTACGTCAGTCATCCCATATCTGGCCAGTCCTACTCTCAAATTGCATCTGATTCATTAAGAATTCTATTGCTTCATTATACATTTTACAAGTTTTACCTGCAACTTACTTGCTGCTTTCAAAGTAAAACTCCCAAACTCGGTTGCCCTTTTATTAGACACCAGCGGGATCACCTGACTTCAGATAGAAGGGGTGGGAGCTACAACAGGGAGCTGGTCACTGATCCTATATGAACTATAACAAACAAGGGAAAGTTGTGCTCTGCCTTATGTTTTTAAAAATTAGTGGTGAGCACAACTTTACCTTGTTTGTTTTAAACATGGATTCATGCAGACATTGCAACAAGTGGCTGCACTCATGAAGAGCTCTGCCAGGGTGCAAAAAAGCACAGCACATTGAGTTCAGATAAACAGCATTATACACGGACAACTTTGACAAGAACAACAAGTTTGAGAACAAGTGGCTACAGGAACAAAGGACAGATCCTTTAAGATAAGTATTGTCCTTCATTCAGTGTACTTGCAAAAATAATATAAGTCTGTATGAAGAGTGAGTGGATAGAGAATTATATTCTGCTACTGTCTGTATGCCCAAGCGACTTCATGTAATTAGGAAATAGCACTCTACTCAGTGAGGGGCTGCTCATTTTAAACATGCACCAATGCCATTCTTAAATATAATCAATATGGAGTGTATAAATAAACATTACAATTTACAGCAAGGTTTTTATTGGCATGTAGCACCTCCTAGAGGACAATCTGGTGCACCAAAATTTATTTTATTAGAAACAAACCTTGGGTTTCCTCAGTTGTCTGCTGGTTCAAAAGAAGTTCATCCTTTATAAAATCAAAGAGAAAAATATAAAATCAGAGCATGAGAAAACCAGCTTATGAAGAAAGAAGAAAATATGTAGCATACAGCCTTTATGAAACAAATATGGATCTGCATTTCATATCAGTATACAGTACATCTTTGACCTGATTAGAAATATACACATTGGTCCCGCCAATTTCAAATTCGCTTAGTTCTCAGAGATGCAATATTATGCACATTATATTGTGTGTTTACACAGCCCTTAATTAAAATACTGCCTATTTCTCAATTAATTTTTTTGCATTTACAGACAGTCCCACTCAAATTGATAGAAGGTAAGAGAGTGGTAGAATACACACTATAAAACTGTCCCCATTATGATCCAAAAGCACAAAGGCAAAATTACCTCTGAATCAGTGGCTGTATCCGTTTCTCTGTCCTCTGGTCTTAGTACCTTATTCCAAAAATCTGTCTCTGTGTCTTCCTCTTCATGCTCTACATGGTCTTCCTCTTCAAGATTCTCCTGTTTCATGGCTTCTTGAGAACCTACACAACAAAAGTCAATATAACTTAATTAAAACTTATAAAAGAACTACAAAATAGATGTTAGCAGAAGGTAACATAAAATGTTATTATAAAGCACTAGCAATTATTTTCAAATATGGAAAAAACTTAAATTCGATTTTTCATACATCTGTCTCTGAATGTTAATGCACAGATGAACATCCCCTGATGATTGCATATAGTTGTCATTTAACAAGCTTTATTTATAATTAAAATAAACATCTTATTGTTCATAAAAGTGTAATTTGCAGCTAGTACAGTAGAACAGGGACAATTCAACTGAGTTGAGGTGTTGGTAGTTGCAAAGATGGTATTTAGTAGGGCTTTTAACAGAATCACATTTTAATTGAAATAAGGATATTAACATTTTTGTCTAGGATATTGTGTAACTCATTGAAAAAAACAGGATTATGGTTAAGCATCTGCAATCTGTAGCAAAGAATATCAAAGCTGCAGACATACCATTATTGGTCAGTGTATTAACCTACCAGTTTCTTCACTTTGTTCATCAGAATGGTCAGGTTGTGTTGGTAACTCATTTCTGTGCAAAGCTTCATGGGCAGATGGCGAAGGCTTGGACCCCAAAGTTTTTAGGTTTAGAGTTTTCAGTTCCTCTGATAATTCTTCCACTATACGCTTTGTATCAGCTGGAACAATCATTCCAAAAACTACATATGAGAGAGCTACCCGTGGCAAACATGTCAGCTCCATTATAAAACACATTGCAATGTATTTAGCGGTAAAAAAAGCTCTGTGTAACAAACTATTTTAATTATAGCAAATTAAAGCTCATCTGACTCTTGCTGCCTATTGGCCAGTGTTACATAAGCTATAATAGGAACTTTGAGGCAAAAGTTCTGCAAAAGATCTGCAGTTTAGACACAGCTAGTGTATACAGCAAAAAGCTTAAGAAAGACTTTATGATTAAGATTTATCATTTTAGTACAAATGTATCAATATAAAGGCATGGAACCGGTTATTAAAATGCTAGGGACCTAAGATTTTCTAGATAACAGATCTTTCCGTAATTTGGATCTGAATACCTTAAGACTACTAGAAAATCACGTAACCATTAAATAAACCCAATAGGCTGCCTTTACTTCCAATAAGGATTAATTATATCTTTGCTTGGACAAGATACAAGGTACTGTTTTATTAAAAAGAAAATCATTTGTACGGGAGACAGCCTTTCGATAATTCAGAGCTTTCTGGATAAAGTGTAGAATGAATTCCATACCTGTACTACAGTGTTTGGTGATAGTATCTCAAACATAAGAGCATATAATATGTCAGTTTAGGCATCTTTTGCTGGAGTGCCCCATCTCATAAGCCATGTGTATACAGTATAAAGGGAAAACTAAACCAAATACACACTCCTGAATGATAATGTGTAGCAATGATCAGCCACTAGGGAGGCTTCTGCTTTCAGTATTTAATGCATGTCATTTTGCTCAGGAAATTATACAAAAGCTGAACTCCTCTTCTTTTGGTACTTACAGACTTGTGCTTTCACATATTCAACATACTGCTCTGGACTGAGTGCAGGGTGACACTTTATGGACTGTGGAGTACCCGTGGAAGGAGGGCGCAAGAAGGGATGGTGGCATATGCGAGTCGTGTGTACTGTCAGAACATATGCGCAAGATTGAGGTTCATCCACACGGGCTATGTAATCTCCGGTACCCTCTTCACACATAAACTGCAGCATAAAACAACATATTCAAAATTAGTTTGTGGACAAGGACATATTTATTACAATTTACTAACCTACATAGTCCGTAAACAAACTGCACCCAAATAAGGTCTAGTACTGTATATAGAGTACAAGGAGTTCAGTGGGAACTCTGGTGTAACAGACACAACATCATTTATTTTCTGAATTACAGGTGGATAATAAATAATAATTTGAAGAAAACTTTATTTCTTACGTCTCTGTCCATTAACATTCCTCTGAGAAACAGCCCCACGTGTCCTTACCCTGACTTCCGTTTCCCTGGACTTTCCATTAAGATCACACTTTGAGCCATTCACATACATCTGGCTATGGTAACGCTTTAGCCGGTGATGTTTGGAGGCCTGGAAATAAATGTAAATACCAAGATTAGTGCAAAACAGGTTACGGAACAGAAGATGCTAGCAAACACCTTTCTATCAGTAAGCTGGGTACAAACTTGTCACATGAATAGGTTTGTTTAGATCAAACAAAAAAAAAAAATATCAATATAGATTTAACTTATACACTGTATGCTTAGACATAAACCTTTACAACAAAGTGCATTAAATTTTGATTTATTGACCCAAATTGATTTTTTTTAAGCTAAAACTCTTGAATTCAAATTACGCCTTCAAAAACTTGTATGTATGAAATGTTTTAAGCGCTAAAAATTGTAACCGGAAGACTTCTGCATCTAAAAGTTCATGTAGAAGAATTTTAACCATTTTTTTTTTCAGCAAGGGTTTTTCACATTTTTTGAACCACTGAAAAAGATAAAAAAAATTTGCGACTTAAAATCTGAATATAAAAAATTAGTTTATTTTTACAGAATAAGAAAACATTTTAGTTGGATACAAATTTGATTTGTTTATTGGATGCAAAAAAAAAAAACCTATAACAATAGACAAATTGGAAGTTTGTTAAATAGCCCTCTTTCCAAGAAAGATTGTTCGTTTAAACAAACGTTTAGAGCTGAATCATCAGTTATACAGGTACAGTACAAACAATAGGATTCTACCTGGATCTGACAATTCAGCACTAACAATGGTTGATGTTTAGGTGCCTTCAAAGACAACCCATTCACAATTTTCCATCCAGCCCGATGGACAACCCGACCAACATCCAAGTCTTCTGCCAATATCAGGCAGCTAATTTCCTACTATATGCACTGAATATTAGTTTTGTACGATATTATCTGTGCATCTATGGCCACCTTTACATGGACATTTTTTTTTTACTGTCCTAGATCCTTACAGCAGTGATTTTCAACCTTGTGCCTCCAGCTGTTAAGAAACTACAAGTCCCACAATGCATTTGCCTGACTGTGGCTGTCAGACTCCTTCATTGCATTGTGGGACTTGTAGTTCCTTAACAGCTGGAGGCACAAGGTTGAAAATCACTGCCTTACAGACTGAAAACTGTTGGAAAACCCACATCCAGTCACTCTTGCCCTAGTGACAAGCACGTGATGTATGAACATTAAAGAGCTTTTTGAAATTCAACCAATACTAGAAAAAAAACCCTCCCCCTACCCTGGGTAGATCCCCTCCTCCCTCCCCCAGCAAATGCCCCTAAGTTTTTATTTACCCCTCCATGCAGATTCTGGCCTCGGGAGTTCAAGGGTGCCATCTTCTTTTTTCGGTCTTCTTTGGAATTTGTACAGAGTTTCGTGGCATGTGCAGTCATAGTAAATTTTAACTACAACTGTGCATGTGCTGAAAACACTGGCAGATTCCAAAGAGGACTGAAAAAAAAGAAGATGGCGTCCGTGAACTCCCGAGGACAGATCTGCACGGAGGGGTAAGTAAAA
>CM044433.1:145712879-145725264 GCA_024363595.1 Xenopus borealis | reverse complement strand
AAAATTGTTTGTGCTAGTCAAGTGATCTTAATTTCCTCACTAAGTGGTTGATAGTGATTCCAATTAACAGTACATGCAAATTACATTTGTTGCATTCGTCATGACTACCCTTTTTATAAGATCATTTTTTTACATGATGAAACACAAAAACTATTTTGGCAATGGTTATATGTTTATAATAATGCATTTATTCTGGTAATTTTATAAAAAATATGGCTCACATATAGTGAGAGTTATTTATAATGTTCGCGCAGCAATATTTATTCACAAATGGTTGTTTTGCCCATGCTTTTTCCTAAATGTTAAAATATTGCACTGCTGTGCCCATCTTTCCATTTTTTTTGCGAATTTGTGTTGTAAGTAAATTTTCGCAAATGTCTCGCAAGGTTGTTGTGTGCGAAAATAGTGTCGACGGTGACTTAAATTCTCAATTTGCAAAACTGTTTTGCATAAATATTTGCATTTTTTGCCATATTTAAAAAGCTTTTATAGACATTCGCAGTGTGAAAAACAAATTTGCAAATCTAAATTTAATAGAGGGGATGTAAAATTGAGGGTTCAATGTAACTAGTTCTACACTAAGCTCTGGGAAATTCACACTAAAGTCATTTTAAAACTTGTTTAAAATCACTTATTTCCCGACTGCAGTTTTTTGGTTTTTGGTATCGGTTATGCACTGACTACTTGTTCCTCTTTTTTGATGTATTTTTTCCTGTTTTAGGATATACCATATGGTTTGTGACACATGATACTCACAGGACTCAAGGTTAACTATATAACAGCTCACTTACAATTCATAGGCACAAAGCAAGCAGCTAAAACGGGACAGAATTGCACCATTACAAAAAGCACTCACGCTGGCTATGGGCTCTTACAGACAAGTGTTACAGACAAGAATTCAGTGCATCTACTCCTTCACTCCCCTGCTGCTGAATGCATGAAACTGGAACACATGGTAAAAACGCTCATCTGTATGAGCCCTTAAATTGTCTATAGATGCAACAATCCGATCGTATGAATCCTGGATTCGTATGATTTTCGGATCATGTGTGGAGTGTCCCGACATTAGTCGTGCCATGCCAAACGGTCGTCTGGTTGATTGGACAGGTTAGAAAATTTCTGTCGGCTGCCGATAATATCTCTGCATGTATTGCCGATTGCTCTATTTTCAGTGGGAGACTGTCACTAGGTTTTGTCAGAGACAACTTTCGTATGATCCCTGTCAGGGGCAGAACATCGGCTGATCTGTTCTTTTACTACTTCAACATCAACAATTTTTTTTTAAAAAATCGTTAGTATACCACAAAAAAAAAAACACCAACACATATTAAACCTTAAAATCTCAAAGTCTTTATTAAGAAATAACTTACTGAAACTCCGCTTGTGCTCTTCTTCAGAAAAGGCGACTGGGCAATGATCCATCGTGCAGCACTGGATTTCTCCTCCCTGGCTATCTCCTATAAGGAAGGCAGGGAGGAGAACTTGAGCACCACACAATGGATCGCCGATCGCCTTTTCTGAAGAGGAGCACAAGTGGAGATTCTGTAAGATATGTCTTAATAAAGACAATTTTGAAGTTTAAAATTATTTTGATTTTACAGGTCCTTAAACCATGCTCCCTCTGATGATTCTAGATAGTGATGAGCAAATGGTTTTTACCAGCCATGGATTTGCAGTAAAATGCCCATCTACAAATTTGCAGTGTTAAATTTGCTTCAACAAAAAAGTCGCAGAGACAAAAAAATGCCCATTGACTTTAATTTACTTAGACAAAAAAGTCACTAAAGGAAAAAAAAAACACCCATTGAGTTTAATGCTTTTGGAGCGAAAAATGTTGCAATGTAGTTTCGCAATTTTTTTTGCAGTTTTGAAAATTTTTGGTGCAGTAAAATGAAACAAAGTTGCTCATCACTACCTATAGACATTTCTTGTTGTGCCATTTGCATTCCACACAGTTTTAAAACATTACATTTATGACAACGTTTTTCTCACGTTACTTCTCACAGGCAGGGCCGGACTGGAAGGAAAAAGCAGCCCTGGCAAAAGCACCCCATGTATTCATGCGCATGCAAAGCATGATATATATTTCCAACCCCAAGGTTAACTAGAACCAGTGTTAATTAATAGATATTTTAAGAGTCCATTACCATATCATCCCCAGCAATATTATACACCCTATGTGCTGGAACTGGCCCTTGCAACAAGTATCTCACCCTTTCTGATAGAATAGTTTCTAGCACAGATGGATTAGTGGCCCTATACTTACAGTATCTTCTAAATTTTCCTTTGTGTGCCCCCAGCTAGACCATGTACCCTGGCAGATAAGAGGACTTTAATTACCATGTGTGTCACAGGGCCAAAGTGTGTCATACTTGAAGAGACTAGGCTGTCTCATGCAATAAATGCTAGGTATCACAGTTTTCCATATACCGACTGAAGTGACTGTTCTGAGCATGGATCATCCTGTTGCCAACATACCTATCATAAGCATAAGGGATTGAATATATAGAAGGCAAATCTAACTGAAGTTGGTCAAAATTCCTGGTTCTGCCAATATGCATGTGCACTAACAAATGCAGGCATCGGCTTAGCTGTGGCTGGCTGTTATGGACAGCTCATTTATATTTCTAAAGTGAGTGGCTCATTTACATATTAAAGACAACCCTCATTAGCATTTTTAGGTGAGCAGCTCATTTATATTTTAAATCAAGCGGCCCATCGGGCATTTGCCCGAACCCACAGATTGCTAGTTCGGGCCTGCTCACAGACGTACGTTTCACCATTAGGAACATTAATTACTCTCTGGCAGGTGAAATTATGCTGGAAATCTGAGCTTTTCAATTTGCACGTGACACCGTTTAGTAAATGGGACCTATAGTCTTTATTTTGGGAGATGCGTCAGAGATGCAGGTCTGTGTAAATTAGTGTGTGATCTAAGAGAAGTAGATTTTGATTTAGAAAGAATATACAGGTCATTTATGACCCCCGGAGAGGTGCAATAGCTCTAAGTGGAGCAAGAGCTTATTTGGGAAGGAATCCATTCATTGCCTACATTGTGTCTCTGAATGAAGGTACAGGGTACAGGGCTAGAGGGGGTGATGCCTATGTTTCTTCCCACGCCAGACCATCTTGTATTGACCACTGCTTAACATGTAGGGTCAGAATGGGCCAGCAGGACACCGGGAAAAATCATATGGCCCGTGCCCTTCACTCCCTGCCGGAAACTCTTGGCCATCGCCCCTAAAATCCACCAATAAAAAAATGTACTTGCTGCAGACGGAAGGGTTGTGGGTGGCAGGTATGGCCTCTGGTGGAACACTTAAATTTTTTGATGTTACTGTTCCTTTAATCTGAAATCCACGTCATGTACAGATTATGTAACACTATTTTTCTCAAAATGATCAGGAAAAGGCCAAAAAAAAAACAATTGTGCAATTACAGCTCTTACAATGCGGATTTCCTGCACATAGAACTTTGTTCCATAATGCACTTTTTATATCTAAACTACATCTTTATCTACATAAAATCTTATACCCGGACAGGATCTGTAAGTCAAAACATTTTGTAGAGATATGGCTAAAACCCATAGTCAGTTGGTCTAATTCTGTAATCATTATATTGCATAGATAAGTGCTGGAAACTGCTTTTGCAAGGCCAAAGTAATATTAGACAGCAAGCCACGCCTACTGCATGATATTGTCTGACATTTTCTTGTAACTGCTGCACAGACTCGCATCCTAAAATCAGACATAGCTAACCACATTTCTCGCAACTAGGATATTTTTATAACTTTGTTATCCTGTTTGTTTCTTCTAATGTCACACCTGCCCAATTTCTGTGATCTCGCCACCCTGATATGTAATGTGTGTTTTTCCCCTGTGCGCAGCTAAGGAAGGCCGTACAGGTGTATATAAGTTTGCTACATGCAATAATAAAACAGACATACTTTGCATCATATCTTGTGTGGTGAATTGTGTGTTTCCCACTGGATCCTGAACGAGGAACTTTAGGGCTTTTGAGGAGGGGAGGTGGTAAATGACCACCTCTACACACTTAAAATCTAAAATAAAATAAGGCTAGAAATGCTGTATTTTGTACACTAAACATACACATGCACCAGAAACCCAATTAAACAAATTATTTATGCTTTAAAAGTTGGCTGCAGGGCATCATCATATCTTGTAACTTCTTTAAACAGCTTTTCAAGACCAAGACTACGCAAATGCTCAGTGTGGTCTGGGCTTCAGTTAGGAGGTTAAGCTTAGGGATCATCATAAATGATCAAAACAGCAAATCAACTAATATCTGCCATAGAAGCCAATACAGCAAGACTGATTAATAATCAGAATATACAGACTGCTCTAGGTCTGTGGATATAAATCTCTACGCAGTCGCTGGCTGCTTTACAGGTAAATAAACAAAGCTTCTCAAGGTCAGGCAAGTAAGGTGGGGGGGGTTCCCCTCTGCCATTTGAAAATATGATTTTTTTCCCCTGCTGAGCAGTTAGGGACCATGTGAAGTTTCCTATTTGCAGCTGTCAGAGCAAGTAAAACAAAAGGGAAATTTCACTGCATACAGTCCGGTTTATTATAAAAACTGTACACATTTTTTAATTATGGTATATTGGCACCCAGAATAGAATGAAGTTAACTCAACAGGTATTTAATAAAGAAGTGTAACTCAAAACAGTTATTCCAAAGTTAGAATACAATTCTCCACAAAATTCTCCAAAACACAAAGGGGCAGCGACAATTTGCTAGAAATCCAATCCACAGGTACATGCCAAACAGGCGCAAACGATAATTCGCTAGCAAAAGAGACCATTGCTAGCGTTCATTCACATGCTGTCGCCAGGCAACTATTTGCTCTGGCAAAGTGTTGTAAGTCCACAAATTCACTAACTTGAATTTTACAGAACGCTCTTTCGGCACAGTTTACTTCGCTACCTCAGACCAGGTGAACTGATAAAACAAAGCGATATCCTCCTCAATCTTATGTCAGTGACATCATATCCTGTATGCCGGAATTGCATTAGAGTTGTAAAAAAAACACTGGCACTTTTCTTTTTTTAGAGCAGCATTGCCTTCAAAAAAAATGTTTGGGTGAGGAATTTTTGAAAGCTATTTTAAGGGTCAGGGTCATGCCACATTTGTTTAAAAGTGGGCTCATTTCTAGGGCATTAGAGGATCTCCTCTGTCTTTATTATGACTCATTGGACATGTGTTTGAAAAAGTGGTCATTTCAAGCATTTGCACCAACATCACTAATAAAAACGTTCATATGACTTTAGCACAAGAGTGCTAGCGAAGTTTTGCTAGGCAGAAATTAACACTAGCAAAAATTTGCTATGAAATACTTGCCAAGCGAGATTAACTCTAGCAAAAAGTTGTCAGCGTTTGGCAGTCGAGATGCAACTTCTCATTTTCGTGAATTAGTGATAACAAATTTGCGCCTGGCGAGTGGTGAGAAGTGTGGCGAAGCAGTCACTGGTGACAATTCACCCTTTAGTGAATTTGCCCCAAAGTCATGTCAAAATGTATGAGACTTTTAGAAATGTTTAATCTTTGAAAAACATGTTTCAAATGTATGGATGAAGAATGTGAAATATGACTCTGCCCCTTGTTTAAGAAGTCGCAGTTGGTTCCCCGATATGCCGGCAGGTTTGTGCGATTCTGCCAGCCTTGAGTTGTCCTTGTAGGTGCAACATGCAAATTCCATGGAGCAAGGTGAAAAGTACGAATTGTCTTAGACTACCACTGTCGACATAATACTAATATTATGTAAACTATTCTTTTAAGTCCATTTCCTACCCTGATCAAATACACGAACCAAGGCGCGTGTCCATCATTGTTCAATTACTGATTCTTTCTGCTACTTTAGGGCTCATTTGAAAAAAAAAAACAAGTTCTGTTTCTGCAGAAACTGACAAGAAAGAAAGAAAGAGGATTTATCCTTCTTGATAGGAATTTCTTGAAGGTGAAGCTGCACAGAGCTCTTAGTTTTAAATACTAGGAGAGTGCGGGCAAAAAAAGGAAAAAAAAGGCAAGTGTGGTGGTTTGAGCTGGGTTGAATCTAGGAAGCATCTTCCCGGAAGATGCCAACCTAACTTTTCTATATACTGAACAACCACTTATCATATCTGTACATAAACAGTCTGCCAATGCCAAGGGATCAGTAATAGGGATTAGACCACAATTCAGGTGCCTCTGAGAGGACAAAATGTTAGCCTCACAATCCTGTTGCCATATTGGTCAGATTGTTTAATTTAATCATTAATGGTGATGTGTTACACTTACTGGCTCTATTATTTACTATTTAAATAAGTTTTCACTTACTTCCATTTTCGCCGTACGTATATAAGGTATAAAGGTTTGAGCTTAAGAGGGTTATTTGGTCGCATGTAAAGATCTGGGTGGGATTAATTTACTCTTTTATTACTACTTAGCAAAAATCCCATATTTTTAAGACCAGATCAACACATCATAGATTTTAATTGTTTTTAAACCGTGAACTATTTGCTCTAATTTTTCCTTTTTAATTAATGAATTAAAAGTTATGTTGTAATTATAAATGACTGCTGCTGAATATGAACTCATGGAACTATCATGATGAATTGTAAAAGGCACTTTATTCACTTTAAGCACTTTAAATTTCATTAATCAGTGGATTTACAAGTGTATCCAATCGTGACACAGTGACACACAGGATGAATTTGGAGGAATGTATTAGAATTATCTTGTGATCATGAACTGATCCAGTATTTATGATATTTATGATATATCACATGATTTATCACGGTAATGGATGGTGTGAGGCACTATAACTCTGTTAGTTCTTTTTGATTATATTATTTAATGGAGTTGTCTGCACATTTGTTATCAGTAGATATTTTGCTGTGAATTGGCAGTGATGGTTTGCTAGAAGGTACGGAAAATATCACATGTAGAAATATTTTGGATATGACACCATCTGTTAGATGTTCAGATGAAATGTATGTCTTCCTATTTTGAAAAATAATCTAAAAAGGGATTTATTTGAATTGAAGAACATATCCCAGACAGGACACCCCCAGTGCTTTAATCAGGGGTTACAGTACTGGACACAAGCAAACGTATCCTGCTTGAAATGAAGATGGTCCAAAGATCACCAATATCTCGCTTGCATATAATATAGTAGTTTATTTGTATTTGAGCCCCTACATGTTCAGTACCTTCATTTCTCAATGGCACCTCTGTTTCTGTCTCTGTATTATTTTGTTGAATGGGTAAGATGATAACAGGCCTGGATATTGGTGACCATCTCCATTTCAAGCAGGACAACTTTTGTAATGCTAAATCAGATTGTGCCTGTCATAGATTATGATTTATATAAACTGTCTGCTGAATTATCTGTTGCATTGTCTGTTTCTATTCCTTGATTTTCTGTATTTCACAATGTAATTTAAGTCAATTAAAACTGTTTCTAGAGGTTGATTTTGTAACTCACCAATAACAGAATAATTTCTTCTATGTTTTAAGGTGAGTTTTCATCCTCAGATCACAAACATCTTTCAGAAATGAAACATCCTACAGTACAGGGAAATTTTATTACAGTAAATTCAGCTAGATCTTGCAGTGAGTAAGATCAAGCTTTTTGACTGCTTCTAGTACTTTTCCTACAGCTGGTAGGATCATTACATTTGTCTTAAAAACAACACCAAAAAAGTGTTTTAAATTAATTAAAATTGTTTGTCTGTTTTCTTCAGAAAGACTATAGTTTATATAAATAACCTGCTGTTTAGCCATAAGGGCAACCGTTCAAGCTGAAAAAAAAGAGAAACGGTACAGGTTACATTGCAGATAACAGATAAAGCCTGTAGAATATATATATAGAGCTTATCTGCTATTTAACCTATGCCTTCTAAACTTTTTTCAACTCAACAATGGCTGCCCACATGGTTACAACTTTACTTTACTAGTGTGGTGCAACAGTACATTATATTTTAATTCGTTTGATATACTTTGATTTTTACTGAGCAGATGAAAGGTTTCTGGATGTGAATTCAAATAAGCATACGTGCTGCAATAAATAGTAACACGTCATTTAACTCTACCTCCTTAAAGGAATAATATACTAATTGTGACCTCAGGAAGCAATAAAATAGTTGGCTTTTCCTAGCATTTGGCAGGTCTTATTCATGAGGGTGGGTTGAAGTGAAGTCACAGGTTTTTCCTACTCAACCTTTAACTTGCACATTATACAGATGTGCAAGTTAAGGAGACTAGCGGATGCAGGAATCTGCCTGTTCTGAGCCTTGCACCTTTTACAGAGACCAGCTAAGCCCGGGATGCAAGTGCTCCTTGAATGATAAGAAGGTGGCAATGCCCATGTATGACCTCTTGTACCATTATGTGGTTCAGGCCATGTATGGGCAACTTTAGCATTAAAAGCAAAACAATCTCAGGGAAGGGAGCTATGATATCTTTCACCCTGAAAGTAGAGCAGTATTTAAAGAATATGATATAAATAACAGCCGTTATATAAATGAAGAAACTAGAATCTTTAGCTGCTAAATGTTGAAAAGAATAGTTCTTTTGCCATACAGCTATTCATTCAAGCTTTAGCAGTCTGTAAAGGACAAATAAAGAATAAAAAAATGCGGGGGTGGAAATTTGTTAGCTCCCCTAACTTGGGTCAATTACACTAACCATCTGTCCTGGGCTGGCATGCCTCTTCCATACAAAATGCACAGGTCCAGTATACTTGACTTGACTGGATTACTATGGAACAATCTTTCCTAGCTTTCCAGCTATACCATGCATAGACTTGAGCAGTACAAGGATTTTTAATTTATTTTAGAATTTAGTAAGGCTTAGTATCACCTATCCTAATCCTGAAGAAGGCAGGGGATGTAGAAAAATGACTGAGCTCCCCAGTCAAGTATCCAATGTGTTTTTTTTTTCTTTTTAGGAGGTGACCAGTCTGGGGAAGAAGGTTAGCTTTCCAGGACACCGAGTGGGTGCATATAATCATATCTTATTTGGGATCAAGTAGAATGTACTGTTTTATTATAACAAAGAAAAAAAAATCATTTTTAAAAATTCAAATTATTTGATTAAATTGGAGTCGATGGGTGAGGACCATCCCGTAATCCTGGATAATGCATTTCCTGATAATGGATCCCATACCTGTAATTAGATTGTGTAGCTACAGAGAAAATTACTTTATCGCACCTTCACCTGTTGGATGTCTGTTAAAATGTAATTTTATTGATCCATCTAAAATAATTTGCCTGACACATTTCATGCACTTTTGTACTTACTCACTTTAGTAACTTGCTATTTTTATTTATTTTTTTATTTTTAAGATTACATTTAAACCTTAATGTATTAACATACTTACACCCAATACAGTCTCTATTAATTAACCTGAATTAGTACTATTAGTACAAGGCACAGATTCAACCAAAGTGGTTATAAAATGAGCACTAGACTAATTTATACTGTGCACACAGCCACACACACTGCACAGTATTGTATTTGTACAAGTGGGACTGTCAGTCTGTTCATCACTGTTGTTACACTAGAATACTGTTCTCCAAAAAAAGACATTGTTGCTTCGCCGAAAAATTTTCGAATATCCAGAGAAATTCACGAATTGGCAAAAAATTTGCGAAACGAGTTGCGGCATGCTTTTAACGTGCGTCGCGTCAACTTCGACACCCCGCGTCGTTTTCGTCGCGTCAAAAACGCACAACTCGTTTTTTTCGGCGAATTTTCGCCAGGCGTTTTCGGGAATTCCCCGCGAATTCGCCCCATGCGAATAAATTCGCCCATCATTAATTGTTTCAAAATATGCTGCTCTCATCCTACACACAGTCAATGCTGCACACAACATTCACACTTGCATATAGTCAAATCACAGTAAAAGATTATACTAATACATACTGTATGCTATGTGCAATGTGGCAGTTTTATCACTTAAAGGAAAGAAGATTGTGTATTTACCTCAAATTTCCAATAACCATTCATATACACATACCCAGCCAGAATTTCTAAGGGGTAATTTATGATGATTAATGCAATTGCAGTCATGTTCAAAATGTTTCCATTAATAAAAGATCAGATCCAAAGCTGATCCTTGTTCTTTCGAACATGGCAAATCCAGGGTTCCTGTCAACTGATACAGCAACTTGCACCCAAAGAATTGGGAACCATCCAGAATTTTTAGTGCAAGGAAGTGCAGCAATTTTGATGGATCACTCAAAATATCATCCAGAACCATGGGAAAAAGTCTGCATTGTGTGAAGCAAATATGGAGTTTGTGACACTTTTGATTGTAAATTGCACACTTTTTAAATGACTGTACAATACATGATGAAAGCCAGATACCCTGGCGTAATAATGATGCAGACAGAGCAATATAAACTCATAGCTGCTGCTACTCAATTCTTATACATTTTCTCATGTATGTATCAAAACCCTCTCACCTTTTTGCCAGTGGTGTGGATGGTAAGACATTACACTATTTTGGGGTCAACTGCCCCTTACCTCTAGCTGGGGCAAAAACATTACTAGGCTACAAAATTCTACGATTGTCCCTCTTAAACTCCAATTGATGCTAAACATGGGGCACAAAAATGCTCCCCTACAAACTGGCCTTTGGCTCCCACCCCTAGTTGATAATATATCAAACATAATTATGGAACCGAAACCCTAGACATTTAATCCCCTACTTTAAAGTGTGGTGAGCAGTGAGAGACTTCCTTCTGCCCTTGACTACTGGGACCACTGCCCGAACTAAGGGTAGGCCGAAGAGGAAGCTGCCTAGGACGCAATGATAGAGGAGAACTTGGCAGGTACCGCTATAATTGTATACTGCCCACCCTAGCTGGGTTTGCCCCCATTACTCCATTTCCTTCCCTCTGTCACCCACCCCTTGATCTCACTCCCCTCCCTCCTGTAACCCTTCCCTCGTCGCATTCTCCTCCCTCCCCTCTGTTGTGTTCTCCTCCACCATCCCTCCCTCCCCTGCATTGCATTCTCCTCCTCCCTCCTCTTCATTGCTTTCTACATCGCTCTTCCCTTCATCATGTGACCCCTCCCTTTATGGTCCCCATTTTTCCCATATAGATAGCCACATCACTCAAACATCCACATTGATCCTCAAATCTGATCTATACTATATATACTATCCGCTGGTGTAACTACCAGGGGTGTGGGATTGGCCCCACACTACCTTGGAGCCTGCACAAAGCCGTGATAGCTTTTATCCTGGACAGTAATAGACGTTTAATTCCCTACTTCAAAATGTGGTGCGCAATGAGGGACCTTCTCCCATTGACTTCTGGGCCCAGGGGTGGAACTAGGAGTAGGCAGAAGAGGCAGCTATCTAGGGCTCAATGATAGGGGGGGTGTTGGGCAAGTACCTCTAAAATTGCCTTTAAACATTTAAAAATGCTATTTGAGGAAGGATCACATACCTGTACACCATTCACGACCAAAAAGTACTTTGGCAACCCATTCCCATTATCTATAAAGCTGAGCAATTGAACCTCTCACATTGGATCTCTTTCCTAAAGAGGTTTCTATTCCTAGGAAGTGAGAGGAAGTGCTAGTCACCTCTTGACTATGTTCCAATGTTGCAATGTTCCATTGTGATTGGATTAGTGGAAGAGTTTATATGCCGAGAACTTCCCATACCAGTCAGTTGAACTGAAGAAGCTGCTCGGATGAGTAGTGAAACATCTTCAATGATTACTCAGCGAGTCCAGTAGTTTTAGAATTACTTATATTAGATATACCATGACCTGGATGAATTAAATCTTCATAGTCATAAAGTGAAACTGGTTTGATTTTCTTGTTTAGTGACAAAAATAACGAAAAAAAGTTATTTTTTAAATTGGTGGTTTACCTTTATAATAAGTTTAAGTATGTTATAAAAATTACTAAGCAACTTTTCAACTGGCCTTGTTGTTTTTATGGTTTTTGAATTAGTTGCCGCCTTCTTACGACTCTTTCCAGTTTTCAAGTGGGGGTCACTGACACATCTCAAAAACAAATGCTCTATAAGTCTCTCATATTCCTATTCTATTAACTTATTTAAATCAGTGTATGGTTGCTAGCATCTTGAACCCTATCAACCAGACTGCTAGAATTGCAAAATGGAGAACTGATCCATAAAAAGCTAAATAACTCAAAAACCACAAATAATGGAAAATGAAAAACCAATTGCAAATTGTCTCAGAATATCACTCTCTTCATCATACTACAAGTTGATTTAAAGGTGAACAACTCATTTAAATCTATATGCAAAAGATATGTATATACTATTTTCAACATTACTGTCCCTACCCCGGATTTTTCAGCAGTGCAGCCAGCCTGTCTCACAATGCAATAGTGCAGCC
>CM044433.1:145670568-145686742 GCA_024363595.1 Xenopus borealis | reverse complement strand
AAAAAAAAAAGAAATACAAAACACAATGGTGCAAATTCACTAAAGTCCTAAGCGTCTAACGCTAGCGCTAATTCACCAGCGTGACGTCAATTTGCAACTTCGCAGATTCACTAACAATGTCCCTGGTGAAAATTCACTAGCGAAGTAGATATACTTGTGCAACTTCGCACGCTTACCCCAGGCGAAGTTGCGCACTGACGAAAGGACGTAACTACGCTAATTCACTAAGATCAACATTTTACTGAACGTTACCTCTTGCGCTAGACTTTACTTCGCCAGGTCAGACCTGGCAAAGTTCAATACAATAGAAAGGAGTTTGAACATTTTTTGGGGTTTCCCTCCTTCCCCCCTACATTTCCTAACGCTGACGAACATTCGCCTGGTGAAGTGCGGCAAACGCTGGCGAAGCTGTCGCTAGCGCATTTTCTCGTTTTAGTGAATTTGCCCCAGTAAATCAGGCTTGTACAATTTTTCCCCACCTTGAAAAAATTGATCGAGATGGGCGAAAAAAACATAGTGGCATTAAATAAATTAAATCCAATAAAATTGTTATTCCTCCAATATGGATTCATTCAGCTTAATTACCATCAAAAATAAGCTTCTGATTTATTATCACAGAACCAAAGGAAGCCATTTATAAAAATGAATGTAGATATATTTTCTTCAAAAGGACTCTATAGGAGATGACCTTCCTGTAATGAAGCTTTCTGATTAAGGGAACCCAATCCCATACCCATTCTTTTATGCTACAGACCATATAAAATCTATAATGTATTGTAGGCAAACCAAAAGCACTCCTGAAAATATTCTATGTTAACATTTGATTTGAGCCCATGCATTTCACACTTCTATTTTGAAGTTGGAATACCTAGGAGCTTGTTCTGTCTGAACTATAAATTCGGAAATATAAAATGTGTTTTAACAGCAAGCAGAGAACACATTTTTAACAATAACTCAATCACAAATACATGTTTTTCTGTGACAATATCCTGCATATATGTCTTTAGCTTAGAGGCACCAAATGTTGATTGCTCAATAATATTTTTCTCTGCACGTCTTGTGTGCCAAGTAATGTCTATTCGTCTGTGAACTGGACTAGTGGTCAGATTTGCAGGTAGATCCACTTCCATCAGCCACCTGGAAGAGTAAACGAAATGGGTTGTAAGGATTTACTTATTGACTGTATGGAAACAGTGTATAAAATATAAAATAAGGATATTATAGGTATAGGATTCGTTATCCGGAAACCTGTTATTAAGAATGCTCCACGTTACAGAAAGGTCATCTCCCATAGACTCCATTATAATGAAATAATTCACATTTTCTAAAAATGATTTCCTTTTTTCTCCATAACAATCAAACAGTACATTGTACTTTATCTCATCTAAGATATAATTAATTCTTATTGCATAACAATCCTATTGTGATTAGTGATTGCTGAATCTGGAGTGTTTCGCTTAGCCACAATTTTTTTACGGTTTTCCAGAGAAATTAGCAAAATGGTGAATAATTCTGAAATGCCGCCATCTCGTTTTGGACACGGACGTCCGTCTTTCGACGCGGGCGTCCGTTTTTTGACGCTGGTGCATATTCGTGCTGGTGTCCAAAAAAAATGGGACGTCCGCATCCTTTTTTTTTACCCCGGTGAATTTTAGCGTTTGTTTCTTGAATTTATTCGCTGGGAATTGTGGGAATTCGCCCCAAATTTAACCCTGGCGAAAAAATTTTCATACACACCAGTATGACAACTACAAAAAAAAAAACACTTGCTGGTTCAGAAATTAAATTTTATATTGTAGAGTGAATTATTTGCAGTGTAATTTAAAAATAAAAAATACATCATGACAGAATCCCTGTAATAAAATATACAAATATATTTGCACACTAACCCTTGTCAGTAGAAATAATGTGAGGGCTGGATCGATTTAGAATATTATTTTTACAAAGGACACTGAAAAGCGAAATGTGCTAGATAAATACAGTAGATCAGGACTGTCCAACTGAATGTTTGTTTCAGCTGTATATCACTTAAACACATTTTGATATAATCTGACCCACAAACAAGTTATTTGACTGCTAAGTGGCCAGCTACATAGAGAAAGCTGGACAATGCTGCAATATAGTGTTTGAGGATAGTGAAATAGTACAGAAGGCTTGGCACAAACAAATGTTAGTGGGTGGCACATTTACACATTTAAGTAGAAGGAATGTGAACAAGGCTCCAGAGATTGCTTAGTTTAGTTTTAGGCAGTCTATTATTTCAGATCTTCTCTGACTTCCTCATGTGATAAAGTACCAATTTTGGACACCAAGGGCCTACTAGAGAAACTGATAACTGAGCACTAGTGAATCGGCGGTGTTTAGATGAATTTTTTTGCAAAATTTGTAGAGAAATTAACGAAATGGCAAAAAACTTGCAAAACGCCACCACATCTCATCTCAGGATGACGTTGATGCTGGCAATGGGCGCCGGCATCCAAAAACGGGTGCCGGCGTCCAAAAACGGACACCGCGTCCAAAACGAGAAGCCAAATGTATTTTTTATTATTAAATGTAACTGATCAATATAGCCTACAAGGCATTTTTTTTGTCCCCTAAGGGGCCCATTTATTAAACCTCAGATTTATCTGGTCTCTCCACTAAACTCTGAAACTCTGAATGCAAAAATCACGAAAAATTCTGGATTTTTTTAAAAGTCTGATTTTATTTTAAAAAAAAATAAAATTTTTCGTGATTTATGCATTTAGAGTTTAGTAGAAGTTATTTACTGAACTCCAAATGCAAAAATCACAAAATATTTCAGGAAATTTTAGGATTTTTTTAAAGTCTGATTTTATAAAAAAAAGAAATCACAATTTTTTCATGATTAGTAATAATCCCCTTATTGTTATTGCTACTTTTTATCACTCATTTTTCTATTCAGGCCCTCTCCTGTTCATATTCCAGCCTCTTATTCAAATCAGTGCATGGTTGCTAGGGTAATTTGAACCCTAGCAACCAGATTGCAGATATTGTAAACTATAGAGTTGCTGCATAAAAATCTAAATAATGCAAAACCTGCAAATGATAAAAATTGTAAAACAATTGAAAATTGTCTCAGAATATCACTCTCTGCATCATACTAAAAGTTTATCAAAAGGTGAATAACCCTTTTAATACAAAGATACAGGGATGCACCAAATCCAGTATTTTAGATTTGGCTGAACCCCCGAATCCATTGGGAAAGATTCGTCCGAATACCGGACCTAATCCGAACCCTAATTTGTATATGCAAAAAGGGTAAAAGCAAGAGTGCATGGTAAAAAAATTTTTACTTCCTTGTTTTGTGACGAAAAGTCGCATGATTTTAAAGGGATACTGTCATGGGAAAATAGTGCTGCTCGAGTAAACTTCTACACTGAAATCCATTTCTCAAAAGAGCAAACAGATTTTTTTATAGTCCGTTTTGAAATCTGATATTTGTCAATTTCCCAGCTTCCCCATGTCATGTGACTTGTGCCAGCACTTTAGGAGGGAACTGCTTTCTGTGGGGCTGTTTTTTTTCCTTCCTAATGTAACTGAATGGAACGCAGTGGGACATGGGTTTTTACTATTGAGTGCTGTTGTTATATCTACCAGGCAGCTGTTATATTGTGTTAGGGAGCTGTTATCTGGTTACCTTCCCATTGTTCTTTTGTTAGGCTGCTGCTGGAGGGGGGGTGACTTGCAGTAAAGAGTGAATGAAGTTTATCAGAGCACAAGTCACATGACCTGGGGAAGCTGGGAAATTTACAATATGTCTAGCCCCATGTCAGATTTCAAATTGAAATATAAAAAAATCTGTTTGCTCTTTTGAGAAATGGATTTCAATGCAGAATTCTGCTGGAGCAGCACTATTAACTGATGCATTTTGGATGACAGAATCATTTCCCATGACAGAATCCCTTTAAAGATTTGTATTTGGTCCGCAAAGGCACAAGGATTCTGCCGAATCCGTATCCTGCTGAAAATGGTCAAATCCTGGCTGAATACCGAACCAAATCCTGGATTTGGTGCATCCCTAGTTTATTGGGATGCAGTGAATCCAGCATTCGGTTCAGGATTCTGCTAAGATTCTGCTTTTTACAGCAGTATTTGGACAAATCCAAGTGCCTGGCCAAATCAAAAATCATGTCACACAAACAAGAAAGGCAAACATTTTTTACCTGTGTGCTGCGCGCATGGTTCTCTTTCCCCCACGTTTACCTAATTTACATGTGAAATTAGGGTTTGGACAAATCTAAAGTCCTAAAATCGTAGATTCGGTGCATCCCTAATTGTTTTTAATGTACAAGAGAAAACCCCTCCTGCATGAATAACTTGTTTTATTATTTTTAGGTTCCTCTGTGCATAAGGCCCTGTTCTTACCAAGTCTCGCTGTGGTGTCATTTTTAAAGTCAGGTAAAACTTTCCTTATTATATTTTCATAAGGTAGGATCAATCTCTGGAGCTAATTTATCAATGTTCAAAATTTTGTTTTATCACAATTTGATTTTTTTGCACTAAAACTTAATTCAATTTTCCAACTGTTCGGTATTTATTAAACACAAACATTCTAATGAACATTTAAAATTTTTTAAAAGATCCATTTAATGCATTCAAGTTTTTTTTTCACGGTTTAATAAATAAGCTAATGTTCCTGTTTGATTGTTTGAATGTGTGTGTAAACTCAAGACAAAAGGTATGGAAGACTCTTAAACAGTTGAATTTTATTGCTGTGATTCCATCATAACAGGCAGACAGGAGCACAACCTTTTCTGCATACCTCCCAACGTAGCAGTCTGTTGATTTTAAATGCTGCTTTCATTTGGTTTATCACAAGCACAGGCCTGGATTTGTGGGAAGGCCATAAAGTCCCAGACGTAGAGTGGCAATATTTTATGGGCGGCATTCCACCTCCTAATTTAATGTGGACGCTCAGGAGATTTGTGAAGTATGACACAGCTCCAAAAAGGATTTTCAGTTTAAAAAGCTTTTATTCCATATGGCTCTTAGGATCTGCAACAATGAGCTCTTGAAATCTCCTGCACATCAAAACCCCAAGCAGGGGTACATAGAATTGGGATAATAAATGGATCAGGTCAATTACAATGTCCAGTGTCGGACTGGGATCCCAGGGGCCCACCAGAAAACCTTAGACCAGGGGCCCAACTTTCCAAACTATTATTCCTTGTCTCCTCACTTAACCTCTTTATTCTCCTATTCTTTTAGATCTACTTACTATACTCTATTCTTCCATTATTAAGCCTCTTTTTCCACATAAAGAAATAGGGAATGAACACGAAATAGGCCAAATTGTTAGAAGCAAGAGACACCTGCGCCCACCGGGAGTTTTCCTGGTATCCCTGTGGGCCAGTCCAACATTGATGATGTCACAGCATGTGAATAGTTATTATGACAGTTCACACACCAGTACATTATATATTAAACCATATACCCATTAAACCATATACCCATAAGAGTTATCTCCAAGGTTACAACCTATATCATTTTTTAAGTGCACCTGTTCATATATAGGGTGTGTAGTGGATGTGTGGTAATCTAGTGAGTTGAAAAAAGGCCAAACTTTGGTTGCTCGATGGGAATATATATATATATGAAATTGGTTATATAATTTGCATGGTAACTTCCTCAGCAATAATAGGGAGGAGTCTTTTTAATTATATGTAAAACTTTTTTAATTGACTGCATTACATAAGAGTGTATACCACAAACAGACCCCACCTCTGATGAAGTGCCAAAGTGAGGCATGAAATGCATCAGGTGACCTGATACCTGATACACTTTATGGGTCAATATTGGTCATATTTGTGATACATGCTCTTGACATTTTTAAGATGTTTTTGGTGAAAAAAAAAATCTACTTTACACGTTGTTTTTTAAGCTCCGGTCCAACGACTTCAATAATAGAGAGGAGACTGAATAATTTGAATTAGTCTCAGTAAAACTAGATAATTGCTCAATTGAATTGGGTTGGAAGCTGAACACCACACCTTACAGCAATAAGTAATAAATCTTGCTCAGCTGCAGTAGTGGAAAACTTATGGGTATTTATTCTCTGTTCCAAGCCTCTGGGTATGGCTAAAAAAAACCCTTGCACTAAGCACCCATTGCACAGCTTCAGATATTGGAACATTATGGGTAGAACTACACGGACGATTTCCATGCCTTTTCACTGGATCCGAAGAGCTGCGCAAAAACACAGGCATCAAGTCGGATGCAATGGATGCACTGCATTCGACAGTCGCGTCGTGTCGGATGAATACTGCGACACCATCCGACATTGCTATTGCTTACCTTGTTTTCCGTTGCATCTGACTTTACGTCTGTGTTTTGGTATCAAGCCTTACTACCCATGCATAATTTGGGTGGAGTCCTAGAAAAAAAAAGCGTTCATGGCCCAATGCCTATTTTTTCACAATCAAGTGCAGGCAAGAGAGTCTGGGTGTGTGAGATTCAAATTTTTTGTTTTAATAACTATGGTCGAATGATCAGCAATGCAAAGAAATGTATTTTTAAACCAATCACTTTTAGCAAATTTGATCACTTGAAAACTTTTATTGCCAGACAGTTTTTGAGCATTTTGTGCTGTTTCAGTTTTTTGTCCTTTCCCGTGGGACTTTAAGTTTATTCAGGTAAACAATATATTTTTTTTTTTCCAGGAAAACCTAAGCTTTCAAAATATGATTGAATTTTGATGTATTTCTTCTATGTCTGTAACAAGATATACAGGCTTTTATATGTTGATAATTTTTTTTCAGCAAAACCTAAGCTTTCAAAATATCATTGAATTTTGATGTATTTCTACGTCTGTAATAAGATATACAGGCTTTTATATGTTGATAATTTTTTTTCAGGAAAACCTAAGCTTTCAAAATATCATTGGATTTTGATGTATTTCTACGTCTGTAAAAAGATATACAGGCTTTTATATGTTGATAATTTTAATAAAAAAAACTATTTTTCCATAATATACAGTAAACACATATAGTAGAAACATTATTTATTTTATGCATGAAAATGCAACTGATTTGAAAAGTACCATATCTTCTAAATGCACCAATACCAAATATGTTTAGTTTTATGGAGATTTATGACTTGTATAGGTCAAGAACTCCCAGCAGTACACTACCTTAATTTTGCTGCTCCAGAAACCTGCATATTTCAGATTTCAGACCAAAAAAACACTAACAGTAGGCTTAACCTAGCAAACCATTCATTTTTGCAAGAACAGATTCTGACAAATCAAAAATAAGTACATTTGTCTTTCTACTCCAAACTAGCCAGTCAAAACACTTTCTTAAAGTTACTGGGTTTTATACATTTTCTGACATTTTGAAAAACCACCTCAAACTTTGCAGCATGGTATCTCTCACATATCATTAGGTACAAAGATACATCACACTAAATATGAATGCCAGGGGTCCATTTATTAGTTTGGTGCCCAATGTGCTTAGGTTTACCTAAGTATGTGGCCTATAGGAGCCCCAAAATAAAGACACCCAATATGAGCATATCACTTCTGTTGTTCTAGTTACTGCAAAATCAACATATTTTCCACATTTTATGTGGAGCAGAACTATAATAATATAAAATCAAGAAATTTACTGCATTTTATGTGGGTAAAGCTACAAAAAAGTGTGCAAACCACTTTTTTTTTTTTTTTTTAATATACACAAGCCCACAAATCCAAAACCATGTCTTTTAACTACAATGTACAAAACTGCAGATCTTTCCTTAAGTTGGCAATTTTTATGAAATTCCTAAAAATCAACTCAAAGCTTCAATTGAGTAGGATTTTATCTCTCCTATATCATTAGGTACCAAATACATTTATTGCAAATTTTTATTTGCAGTGGGAATGTCCATAAGGGCTTTTTAAATTAAATAATTTCAAATATTTGTGCACACACTCTGCGTTCAAGTTACGCCAGAACTTTGGTGGAAGAGAAATTCGCAAAAAAACAAAGACTGGCTCCTGGTCTGTTCAGTGCCAGGGACATTTTTCCAGCTCCATAGTGCATTTATTGTTTTGTTTCTTATTCCTTTGTTGTGACAATTCTGCCTTACATATAAGCAGAAGTCCATTATGCAGGGGGGATTATCTGCCTAAACAGAAACAAACATAGTAGTTTGAGTAGTGTTCAAACAGAGTAGTTTTCATTTTCCTGCTTGTCCTCTTTTGCTCAAGAAATAACAAAAAACATATGTTGTTTATGGTTAAAGCATTAGTCAAAAAGTATGCTGAGCACCATTACTATATCAGACAGACCCACAAGAGTAACAAAGAATATACAATTTCCACCAAAAGCCTGTGTTACACCCAGCATCTCCACCAGGGGGGTACTCCACCTGTGACTTCTATATGTTAAAGGAGGCCCCGGCTGTGCTGTGTTTCCTGGATTAGCCAGTCCCCGCTTGAATCGATCAGCTGCCAAAGTGGGAGCCGAGTCAACAATGAAAGTCGCTGAGCCACCAACAAAAGGAGCTGAGGAAGAAGAATGGTTCCGCTGAACACCAATGTTTTTTTTTTTTTTTTTTTTTTTTTTTTTTAATTCCTGGGCACTAATTTTTTTACTTTATGTGAGAACCCTGGCCACCAATGTTATTTCAAAAAACGTTTATGGGCCACTGATGTTTTTTGTTTTATTTATTGGGAAGCCCTGACTACCAATGCTTTTTTAAATTTGGGGAGCCCAAATTCTTATACTAAGGGGCCCTGGCCACTTATGTTTTTACAACTTATAGGGAGGCCTTATCACCAATGTTTTTTTTTTCCTTGTAGGGGGCCCTAGAAAAATTTGTTGTATGGGGGCCCCCCCAAAAATGGCAGCCCTGGTTACACCTATAACATTTTGCACTAGCTATGTATAAGGTGTTGTTATAGCATGAGTCCTGGTTGTCAGGTTCTCTGTTTGGCTCTTGGAATACAATCAGTGGCTATATTTTAAGGTCTTTTATTTATCTTGCTGGTAAACTTTTGGCAAACTGCCTGGCAACTTGCTGGTTTTCCTTCACATAAGAGCAATGTCTATAGTTAATACTACTACAGGTATAGGTTCTATTATCTGGAATGATGGGGATAAGGGGTATTTCTATAAATATCTCCATACCTCATTAAAGGACCAGTAACATCAAAAAATGAAATTGTTTAAAAGTAATAAAAATATAATGCAGTGTTGCCCTGCACTGGTAAAACTGCAGTGTTTGCTTCAGAATCACTACTATTGTTTGTATAAATAAGCAGCTGTGTGACCATGGGAGCAGCCATTCAAAGGAGAAAAGGCTCAAGTTACACAGCAGATAGCAGATAAGCTCAGTAGAACATAATGTTATCTGTTATCCATTACGTATACTGTGCCATTTTTCAATTTCTGCCATTGCTACTTAACAGCTTGTTTACATGAACTATAATAGTGTTTCTGATCAGTTTTAACAGCACAGGGCAACACTACATGATATTTTCTTTTACTTTAAAACACTTTAATTTTTTGGTGTTACTGTCCATTTACATAATAAATAGAAAAAGTAAATGTTTTTTAAAAATTAGAATTATTTGCTTGAGATGGCCTTCCAATAATTCTGGATAATGGATTTCTGGAGAAACCTTTACTAATAATTATAGAGTGCAGTTTAAATAATAAGCCATTTAAAAAAAAAAAACAATGATCATTTATACCTATTACAGTACATCAATGCTTTATATATTGTAATTCTATCATGCAGTTAATCATATAATCATTTTTTCCTCCAAGGCTTTTAAGATTGCAGAAAAATACACATTCCCTTCAGGTTTGTACCTGTCAGATGCTTCTGAGTGTTATGACTTAGCATAAGGGGAGGGGAATGGGAGTCTGAAACTAAGAGAGGAGAGCGAGATGGGAAGGAGTGGGTTGTTCTTTAAATAAATATGAAATAGAATGTTGGAGTTCTGAAAAAGTTGGAATCGGCTTCAGCCAGGGACAAAGGAATTCAACCAGTTATCTGCAAGAGGTGTAGTGTGTCCCATTCTTTCCGATCCATGTAAGTGAATGCTAGTGAACCTATTGCTGTAACTTTTGTGAAAACACTTATTAACTTTGCAACAAATATTACCTGCAGGGCAAGTGAGAGTTATATGTTAATTTCATTTTCTTTAAGGATCAGTAGATGACCTTTGCATTTCATTTACTTGTTTAATTCTACTATTTTTTTAAATTACATACTGTTTGTTTGAAACCACCATATAATATGTTTATTTATTGATGTTATATATTGAGTAGCATGTTGCTTCAAGAACCTTGCTGAGATTGGTCCTAGGTCCTATCTTTTGGTTTTCAAGCTACATTAGAGGAAAATCTGCCAACTAAATATAGTCTTGCCAGGTGCACGTCCCAGGCAGCCACTTCCAGCCAAACTTCAAGAACACTTTTCAATTAGACAGCACCAGGAAAATGGGATTTTTCTTTAAAAAGCCTTTATTAGAAGGGCTTTACTCGGACAGAAATACAGCTTTTTTCTTTTTCTTAAAAAGCTTTTATTTGAAGGGCTTTACTTAGACAGAAATACAGCAACGTTTCAGTCTTAAATTCACCTTTCCTCAAGCTACTGAGTACACATTAGTGAGCACATTTTATACCATTCAATATATCGCCACCTAAAGGCAACTTCATTTTAAAAAAAGACAAACGTGAAAATCTTTGAGTTAATTAGAAAAATACACTGTTGCAAATTGACATGAAACATTTTTACATATTGCAACACGTTCTACCTTTTTATAATGCTGGAAAATGTACTCACAAATTAGATCAATCCAAGAATAAATATCTGAAAAAGGTAAAAACATTTAAACATTAAAAAATAAGTTACTGGAAAAGTTTATGAAGTTCATATTACCAAGAGTGCCTAACAGCCTTAGCCACCTCACTTCCTTTTTAACAATTCCTAAGGTCTGTCTCTTCGGTGATGTAATTTAGGGACTTCATCAACTACCTGATATTTTATTTGGTGGACTCCATGTCCCTTTTCAACAAAATGACAGGCCACTGCTTGTTCCACTTTCTTTGTCCTAATGGCCGACTTATGCTCCCGTATCCTCTCTTTGACAATGTGAGTGGTCTGTCCCACATACTGCAGACCACACAGGCATTTAATCACATAAACTACAAAAGTTTACAAGTATAGTGGCCCTTAATCTTAATAGAAGTGCCTTTATAGGAATGAAAAATAAACTCACCATGCTGACAATTATAGCAGCAATTACATGTCAAAAGTACCCTGTTTTGCCTGTCTCAATAGATCTCAGATCTAACCAAAAACAGAACCCACAGTCTTGTTCTTTTTGTATGACATTGTTGTACATTGTAACTAAAACATTGAATTTCAGGCGTGCAAACTTTGAAGGTATAAGGGCATCTCTGCAACATATTAAGTGGGAAATGCTTTTCGCAGTGTTAAACACTGAACAAAAATGGGAAGTCTTTAAAATGCTGCTGCAAAGCAAAACATTTTTAGTTCAATAGAAGTGTTGGTGTTTAGGTGGGTAAGAATAGATGTGCTTTCAAGGCTTTCAAGTTAGCTGGGACAGCCAAATCATTGATAAGGTACAAGGAGACCAATAAATCATGCAAAAAATCTATCAGGCAAGCTAAAATCAATATGGAAAAGGATATTGCAGTAAGCAGTAAAAAGAATCTAAAATATTTTTTTAAATATATTAATAGTAAAAAAAAATAAACAGGAAGGGTTAGGACCTTTATTATCAGAGGGGGGTCAGCTGGTTGATGAGAACAAGCAAAAAGCTCAGATTCTGAATGCATACTTTTCATCTGTCTACACAAATGAGGAACCAGCTAATGAAGGTTTCCTTATTAATAGTCCCAATTCTAATAATACATCTAATGATGCATGGTTCACACATGATGAAGTTCAAAAGAGACTAGAACATGCTAAGATAAACAAAGGTCCAGGGCCAGATGGGACTCGTCCCAGGGTACTTAGCAAGCTTCGCTCTGTGATTGCCAAACCTCTATACTTAATTTTTCAGGATTCATTGAGGTCTGGCATGGTGCCGAGAGACTGGCGAATTGCTAATGTGGTGCCAGTATTCAAAAATGGATCCCATTCTCTGCCTCAAGACTATAGGCCAGTTAGTCTGACGTTGGTGGTAGGAAAGCTTTTTGAAGGATTAATAAAGGATAGGATACTGTACTTCATAGCAAATAACAATACTATGAGTTTGTGCCAGCATGGTTTTATTCGTAATAGATCTTGCCAGACTAACTTAATTTATTTTTATGAGAAGGTGAGCACTGACCTCGATTCTGGGATGGCAGTGGATGTGACTTACTTAGACTTTGCTAAAGCATTTGATACAGTGCCACACAGAAGGTTACTGGTTAAATTAAGGAATGTTGGCCTGGAACATAGTATTTGTACCTGGATAGAGAACTGGCTAAAAGATAGACTACAAAGAATGGTGGTAAATGGAACATTTTCTAATTGGATCAGTGTTGTTAGTGGGGTACCACGGGATTCTGTACTGGGTCCCTTGCTTTTCAACTTGTTTATTAATGACCTGGATGTGGGCATTGAAAGTACGGTTTCTATTTTTGCAGATGATACTAAATTGTGCAGTACTATAGGTTCCATGCAGGATACTGTCACTATTTTGGCCTGGATCCCCATTAGGGGATTCCCTTTCAATTTACGGTAGGTGGTATTATCATTTAGTTGGGTAATATCTCAGCAACATAATCCTCTCTGTTCATAATCACCAGTGCCCCTCAGCTGCTTTTATAATTATTGTGGGATTAGCCCTTAAATCCTGTAAAGCTTGATATTCAATTTTATTTAAGTTGTTGGGGAGCAGGTGAATATCCGCTTTTTGATATTTTTCCTCCAACAATTTAATCTCCCTGGTTACATGTTTAATATAGGCCTCTACAAATACATTGTCATTTTTTGGCATATAGATGCTTAATGGTTTTAAATCTAAAGCATTCCCACAAAAAGATAGGCTATTTCTCCCCCATTCTCATTATTCTCAAACTGCACCTTAAGTCTTAATGTCCTGAAAAGCCTAAACAATTCAAGATCCAACTTAAAAAAGTCCCAAGGAAAGGAACAAAAGGAAAAATGGGGACCTTTCCCAGTTACAATTGTAATTGTTGCTCTAATGTGCAACAAGGGGATAGCATCTTTCACCCTAGGAAGGGTTACCCCATAAAAATTAGAGTCCAATACACGTGTTGCTCCACATACGCGGTTTACATAATTAAATGCCCATGTGGGTTAGTGTATGTGGGACAAACCAAACGGATGGTGCATGAGCGTATCAGGGAACATAAATCAGCTATTATTACAGGTAAAAACGAGGAGGTGATAAACTAAAGGAACTGTTGTATAGAGAGGCATATTGGATCCGTAGATTGGAGACCCTTGAACCAAGGGGTATCAATAAAGAATATGACTTGAGCCCTATTTTTAGATAAATATATTTGTCTTATGTGTATATGTTAATAAAACCATAATCTGGATCTTAACGTAAATTTTTTTTAAAAAATGGTTTCTTTACCTATTTATGTTTTTTACAGATGTTTGTAATATACACAGGGTGTTGAACATTCACCTTAAGGGTTTGAGCACCTTCTTATAATATCTATAGGGACACTATGTTTGTTTGATATTGTTACATTACTCTGATTGTTATGAGAGTTGTAGTTCTACTTTTGTAAATGACCACTAGATGGTGGTGGAGAGTATAAAAAGCATGTTTAATGGCCTGAAACGTTGCGGTGATGCCAAAAGCTGAAATAAAGGCTTTTTAAACACTAAAGTTTCACAGTTTGGTGCTGTTCTACATGCAAAGACTGTTGTGATATCAGTGGAACGTGCACCAAGTCTCTACAGGAGAGAAAATCGTTGTGCTGACTACTTTTCCAAGATACTAAATATATTTCTTACCAACATCCCACTGGGTATAAATAATAGAAATGATCTTGGTCTGTCCTTCATTGAAAGGGAAACTATTTGTAACATTCCTTAGTGTTGCTCTGTAAAGGGTGGAATCAGTAAGCCTTTATCGGAATTCATTTACTGCATTGCTATGTGCTGAGATATTTGTTTAATAATGAAGACTGGAGGGGATAAGAGATTTGTCTGAGGCAGAATACACAAAACCAATTGAGTCGTGTCACAGTGTGCCTGGTACACTGAACCTTAGACTGTCCAACCGATATTCACGCCCATCCCTGCAGTATTTCAATTCCTATTCATCTAATTCTCCTTTATATACTAGGGATGCACCGAATCCAGGATTCGGTTCGGTATTTCAGCAGGATTCGGATTTGGCCGAATCTTTGTGCCTGGCCGAACCGAATCCGAATCCAAAAAATCATATGACTTTTTGTCACAAAACAAGATAAAAGTAAAAAAAGTTTTGCCTGCGCACTTTTACCCTTCCCCTTGCTAATTTTCATATGCAAATTAGGGTTCAGTTCGATATTCGGTCGAATCTTTCACAATGGATTCGGGGGTTCGGCCGAATTCAAAATTGTGGATTCGGTGCATCCCTATTATATACACATATGGCTATGTCTTTAGCTGCTTTATGGCCCATTACTTTGAATGTTGATCCCAAGAAGCAGTTCATGTTGGTGTAAATGGTAGATAAGACCCTGCACTGAGTATACAATATACACATATCAACATCGTTTGGTGGGAGTATCATGTGCAGCAGGCATGAATCACCTTAAATCCTATAGTCAGCAGGGTTTCTCAAGAATATAATGGAAAATCCACAAGGAAAACAAAAATGTGTAGGAGGACTTCTCAGTCTTAAAGGGACAGTATCCTGGGTCCACGATCCCCTGTTTGACTTCACAGGACACTGTGAAAGGCTTTACCAGCAGATTTTTATGCACTGAACACACCAGAGGCTTTCCTTCAGGCACACATTTCACACATTATAATTTTTCTTCCAACATAGCATGCATAATACCCATAAAACCAGTTTTCTTGGGTAGGCACACCTTCTTCTACTTTTCCATCAAATCACCTAGTGGTCCAGTATATGCTACACCCATATCCCTCCACTCTCCAATAGTGGTCTGATACCTTTAGTGTGATACCCCTCCATTCTTCCAGGTTAGGCCTTTTTAACCAAATCCTGGCCTGAAGCCTTGGTGTCCATCTTACCTAGCCCTAAACTTCCAATGGTTCCCTAACTTACAGAGTGTCCATAGGAAACTAATTCCACTTCCTTGTTGATAGGACCATAACTGCCCTTACTAAATGCCCTCACAGCCTCGTACACCTAGTGCTCACTCACTTTGGATCTTTTCTATTCTAACTTTTCGTACTCTCAGGATTCGGGTCCTCACTGACCCTGCCAGGTAATGGTATTCCGGCCACAGCCTCCTATCAAGTCAATTCACTTGGGCACCGCATCTCCTTTTATAGCCCACTCTGTCCCACAGCCTCCTCTGGTTTTTGGGGCAAAAAGTACACTTGAAATTAAATTAAAGAACTCTGCTGCCCTCTAATCATGATTCCCAAAAATTGCACCCAACACACAGACATATATACATTTCATTTGGTCAAACAAAAAGATTACAACATTTCCGCATACAACACTCTCCATCACTTTTCACCCCTTTACAAATGTTAATATCTTCAGTTCTTTAGATAGTTTGTGTTTTCTCAAAGCATAAACAGTAACAACATTAGTCTTTTTTTATGGGTCAAAAAAGAATCTGTGTTAGACATGCAGTATTTACGTAAACTGTATACTGTAAGCTGCACCTTTTCACCTATATATACTTTAGCATACAGCTGTTTCATCCTTCTCCATTTTCCATTCAATATGGCTGGAAAATATAGGCTGTTTTAAATACCCCATTCTGAAGTTCAAGTTTTATTAGCTGGTTACAACTCAGGGGAAGAAAGTTTACTATGCAAGCCCTCTGTGGGTTATTTACGAAGCCTCAATTTTTCTGGTCAATGTTCTTTGGGCAAAAATCTTTTTTTAGAGGAAAAATAGTTCAGGTTTTTGAGATGTATCAAACCCCGAAGCTGCAAGGAATCCAAAAATCTGCCATCTCAAACCTACTGAGGTCATGTAGAACCCTTGCCCTTACTTTTCCTACCTGCTATTGGACTAAGGTCCAGGTAGCTA
>CM044433.1:145638261-145667907 GCA_024363595.1 Xenopus borealis | reverse complement strand
CTCTGTGTTAAAACTTCTGTCCACTAGTGTTCATATCACCAAGATTCCACCAGATCCATCCTGTAAAAGAAACAGAACTGCCTGCAAATGCTCCCTAATGTCCAGTTATGGTGTCTTTCTCTGAAGGGCAGGACCAGAAAGCCTTTATCTGAAATGCTCATTTATTACATTACTATGTGGTGAGATCTTTGTGTAATCAAGGAAAGTGGAAGGGTGAAGATCTTCAAAGCCAGTTGACTGCAATCTGAAACACTTATGTGATGGAAATTAACACACAAGCAAGGCCAGGCCAAGCTGTCGGGCACATATTCACTACCTCCGCCCCCCCCTGTGAACGTGCGCATGAAGGAGGGGTGTTTTGAGGAAGTGATGGAGGAGAGGAGGGAATCAAACAGCAGGGAAGCAAACGATCCGGACTGGGGGTAGGCAGAATACATTTCAACAGGTACCTGCCCAGCATCCACATATTTGCACCCTAGGCAGGTGCCTCTTCTGCCTATCTGCACCAAATTCTTATGGTACAAGTGGGCTGTGCCTATTGATACTAGTGGTATTTCCAGGGTGTCCCTGTGTCAAAGGGTGCAGCAGAGCTTGATTTGGAATGGAAATCAGGAAGGACTGAGCTACTAGGAGTGCAAGTATACAGAGGTGCAAAGAATGCATGCACCTGCAGGGAAATTGCAGGGCAGCAACCGCGCTTGCTCTATAGGGTCCAAACTCTTGAGAAGACAATATTGTTTGCAGTTTGATAACATTTAATAACATTTGCAGTTTGATAAATATATATTAGCCACTTTGAGTCGTTTTCTTATTTCGTTGGACTAAATTGCACTAGTCAAGAATTTTAATGTGTGTACCACCATATCATGCAAAAAAAAAAAAACTACTAAGGCTTAGCATGAGCATGGTTTGCAACCCTGGAAACTAATGGAATAGGGATGAGTGAAATGTTTTGCCTCTTTTGCTGCTGCTGCAAAAAAAATGTAGACTCTAATGTTTATTTTTTTAAAAACAAAATGTTGTACAGTTTGAAAAATGGCAGATGAAAAAAAAACAACCAATGACTGTAATGTGTTTGGTGAATTTTGTACCGTTTTATGAATCTGAAATGGATCAGATTCTCTATGCTGGAACTATAGCAAAATAATGGCAATTGTTTCCTACCTGTAACCACATTGGGAACAAAATTTTAGACAAATTTTAAGACAAAAGCCTAGAAAAGCGTATCATCCTGGTCGCAAGTTACAAATATATAGTCAATAGATGGAAGATGTTCCAAAGGCAGCCAATTTGGACCAGTAAAAGAGTGGACCAGTATAAGAGTGGACCAGTTGCTTTGTCAGTTGGGTACTTAAGGTGACCATACACAGAGAGATTAGCTAGTTTGGCAATGTCACCAAACGAGCAGATTTTTTCGCGATATGCCCACCTTGAGGTGGTCGATATTGGGCTGAACTGATCGTGGGCTATTCTCTAGTCGTGGGCCCTAGGGCGGGGAAGCCCATCTAAGGACCCCATGCATGGGCCAATAAGCTGCCGACTCAGTCTGACAGCAGCTTTTATCGGCCCGTGTATGGCCACCTTAATGCAGGTAGATGCAGCATGATTCCGCACATGTAAAACCTACTACTCTAATTAGTGCTTATTTAAAATAGCACCATTGGGGATTGTTTGCCTTTTCCAGTGCACTGTGATAAAACTTGCAGTTTTCACATTTCATATTTTCAGGCACTTAGGACCAGATTTACTAAATAGCGAAGTGGCCGTCGCTAGCCATAACTCTCCAGAAATGCCGGGACATTGCTAATTCACAGGTGTAGAGGACAATTCAATACCAAAAGAGAGCACTGATAAAGTTTTACGCCCTTTTGCCAAATTTTTGCTCAGGCAAACGATCGTCACTTCGCAAATTCAATAAAGTACAAATTTTCCATTACATTACCCCTTTCACCAGAGTTTTTTGAACTGATAAGATGATATTACATCCTACTCTATCTTATGTCAGTGTTTTTTCATATGTTAAAGTGGGATTGTGTTTAAAAGTTGTAACTGTTAAATATTTTTCTTTTATTTTTTTTAACCAGTTAAAGGAAAAGTAAATGTTTTTCTTTTTCTTTCTGTAAATTTGCTCTAAACAGCCCCCCAGATTAATGTACCTTAGTCCCTGCTGCAAGTCTGCTCTGGTTTCTGTGTTATCAGCAGCTTGTTTCCTCTTCTTCCTGGTGCAGAGTGAAGCCCAGCCCCTTAGTTTACTGAGCAGTCCATTTGCTGCTGTTCCACAATAGAGAGGAAGAGGGAGCCAGTGTTTCCTTAGTAAGCTAGTTTCCCCAAGCAAAAGCTGCTACACACACTGCTCTCTGCTATGTCACATTATGCAAATGATCTCCAAGACTAGTCTGAGAGATAAGGTCAGCTCAGAAAGCTAAGGGGCGGGGCTTCACTCTGCACCAGGAAGAAGGTGAAAGAAGCTGCTGATAACACAGAAACCAGAGCAGACTTGCAGCAGGGACTAAGGTACATTAATTTGAGGGGCTGTTTAGAGCAAATTTAGAGATAGAAAAAAAAAACGTTTACTTGTTCTTTAAGGGGCATGACTCTTGTGTTTTAGGTTGGGCTCAGTCTAGCACATTTGAGGATCTCTATTCTTTAGTCTTTATTTTGCTTCCTTAGACATTTTATATAAAAAGTGGCCACTTCAAGCATTTGCACCAACATCTCTAATAGAGACATATGTATGTGACCTATTTATGTCCATGGAAATAGAAGTAATTACCCTCGTACTCCCTGGTGTCCAAAAATAACCCCAGGTGCACGGGGGAAGAGCAAATTGGCAACCTCACATACAATGTAGGGAGAAGGAACACCCGCATGGCATGGGTGATACTAGCAGGCACAGCCTTGCTTGTTTATTGTGGATGCAACGTTTTGGGGCATAACCCCTTTGTCAAGCATACCAGATATTGCACAAAGTATTTAACACCATAGCAATTAAGCTTAAATTAAGTTTAAATTTGCATGGTAAATTACTTGATCGTATGTTAGGATATGCCTGTTGCTAGTTTCGATAACATCTGACATCCTCTCCCAAATACTATGTATCCCTTGTTGAAAAATTGTATTCTTATGCATCTATGACTGATCATGCATTACCTATTTGATACTAATTATAAAGTTTAATTGAAACATTCTAAGTGAATTGCAAGATATTTTGGATATTATCAATTTGTTTTTATTCATCACTTTGCACTGGACTTTTTAACCGGACAAGGAAGATATTTTTTTTTTTTACACTTTGGACACTGGAGCTGCCATTTTTCAACTCCACTTAACGTTTTTACACTGGAAGTTGGACTTAAGTTATTACTGAGTTTGTCGGACAACAATATTATTTCTGGTGTATTTTCATGTTCACTAACTAGCTTAATTGCTATGGTGTTAAATACTTTGTGCACTAATATCCAGTATGCTTGACAAAGGGGTTATGCTGGGTCTGCAGTTATTTCTACTCCCAGGTAATGAATTGCTGTAGTTTTCCAATCCAGTTCATATTTAAGATTCAGTTTATTGATGTCTGGTTCAGGCATGAGGATTGGCATTGCTTGAGTCTTAGTGACATTGAGTTTGTAGTAAGACGGCCTGCCAAAGAGACCAATTAAATCAAACAATTCCTGCAAGGCAATATCAGGGTTGGTTATCAGTAATACCATATCATCCACAAATAAAGTAATATTATGGTTCTGATGCCCTATTGTTACACCTTGGATGTTTTGGGATTTTCTTATGGCTTGGGCCAATGGCTCTATACTTAGATACAGCGGGCATCCCTACCTAGTGCCATTTGTCAGGGGCAAGGATTTTGATAGAAATCCATTTACATTTACCTGGGCTGTTGGTTCAGAATAGAGGGCCATTATAGCCTTAATAAATGAGTTAGGGATTCTGAAATGTTTTAATACTAGTTTTAGGTAGATCCAATTTACTCTGTCGAAGGCTTTTTCAGCATCCAACACTAATAATATGGAGGGAATACCTTGTTTGTGTATCTGCTGGATCATATTAATAACCCTTCTTATGTTGTCATGTAGCCGATGCCCTTTCACAAAGCCTGTTTGGTCAGTATTAATCATATGTGATAGAGCTATTTGTAAGTGCTTTGCTATTATGGATGCGTATACATCTTAAAGGAATTGTTCAGTATAAAAGTAAAAACTGGGTAAATAGATAGGCTGTGCAAAATAAAACATGTTTTCAATATAGTTAGTTAGGCAAAAATGTAATGTATAACAGCTGGAGTGACTGCAAGTCTAACCTAATAGAACAGAACACTACTTCTTGCTTTTCAGCTCTCTTTTGTTTACACTGACTGGTTACCCTGGTTACCAGGCAGTAACCAATCAATGACTTGAGGGAGGGCCACATGGGTCATAACTGTTGCTTTTGAATCTGAGCTGAATGCTGAGGCTCAATTGCAAACTCACTGAACAGTTATGTCCCATGTGGACCCCCTCAAGTCGCTGACTTACTCAGATTTAGAGAGCTGAAAAGCAGGATGTTGTGTTCCACTCACTCCAGTTTTTATACATTACATTTTTGGCTAACTAACTATATTAGAAACATTTTTTATTTTGCACAGTCTATCTATTTACCCAGTTTTTATTTTTACCCTGAACTGTTCCTTTAAGGTCTCCATTCGGTAATGACATGGGGCAATAATTTGAGCATTTGCTGCTATCTTTTCCTGGTTTTGGTATTATTGATAGATATGACTTCAACATTTCTTGTGTGAACTGCCCTGTGGTAGCTACAGCGTTGAAGGCCCTTGTAAGGTATGGGGATAGGACGGTAGTAAATGTTTTGTAATACTTGTTAGTGAATCCATCTGGGTCTGTGGCTTTGTTCTGCGGCATATTTTGTATCTCTTGTGGACTTCCTCCATTCTCAAAGGCCCAGTTAAAGTTGAGATTGTGGCGGGTTGTAGGCGTGGTAATTGTAAGTGTTGTAAGAATGATTTTATGTCTGTTTCTGAGGGCTTTACTGTGGAGGGGTTTACTTTTAAGTTATAAAGATTACTATAAAATTGAGCAAACGTGTCTGCTATGTCAGTGGGATTTATTTTAGTTTCTTGAGTGGTTGTCTGTATTTTCCCTATTCTAAGTTGTGTCTGTTGTTGGACTACTTTTAAGAATTGCTGTCGCTTTATTGCCCATGGCATATTGTATGCTTTTGAGTTTTGTCAATTGGTTTTGACATTTACTAAGAATGAGTAGGTTAACTTCTTCTTTGAGTCTATTCAAAAGGTCTATAAGTTCAGAGGTAGGGGATATCCGTTTTTGTTGTTCTAAGTCCTTTATTCTTATGACTAATTGTTCCTGTTTAGCTTTTGCTGCCTTGGCTTTATGGGTGGCTATACTAATCATTTGTCCACAGCCTTATGGGCACACCAGAGTGTTAGGTCTGCTATTTCTGTGCTGTCATTATGGGAGAAGAATTCTGTTAAGTTTGTTTCTATTTGATTGTGAGCTTTTTTATCTGTTAGAAGTGCATTGCTGAGCCTTCACGGAGGTCATGTGGTAAACTGATACCTCTCTTGCAGCATAAATGTGATTGTTGAGTGGTCTGTCCAAGTCGTATTTCTGTGCATTGAGAGGTTGCTTTTAATGTTTGGGGATATGTCAGAAAGAGATCTATTCTAGAAAACGTTTTATGATGTGGCGAGTAATATGAATAATCTTTCACTGTGGGGTTGTGCACCCTCCATACATCGTACAAGTTATATTGTGCTAATAATTTGGAAAAGGTTTGGGATTTTTGATCACCACTTTGCGGTATAGTGTAGGTAGTGTGGTTGCTTGTGGTGATCTATTCATGTCCGGGTCTATAAGATTGTTAAAATCCCCACCGATTATAACAGTGCCATTTCTATTGTTGTAGTTGCTCTAGGCCTTGTTTGAGGAATAGGTTTTGATTGGTGTTAGGGGAATATAGATTCATCAATGTGTATGGCTGTTGGTTTACAGTACATATAACAATTAGGCATCTGCCTTTGGGATCAGACAAATGTTGTACACTTGTAATATTTTGGGAACACCTAGCTATAATGGCTACTCCTCTTTTTTTTGTTTGAGAGGTCACCGCAGCAATCATTTTGTAGTGTTTGTTACCTATAGAATTGTGATCTTTCAATCGAAAATGTGTCTCTTGAACCCATATGATATCTGCTTGTTGTTTTTTATATTCTGCTAGTGTTAACAGACACTTGCGTGGGGTGTTTAGGCACCTCGCATTTGCACTCGTACATTTAAGTACCATTGAAACTAATGGGTTTGCTATAATCCTACATTTCAGCTGATCCCGTAGCAGTAAGTCAGTATATATATCCTCTCTCAATTGCGCAAGCAGCGCCTTTAAATGCGATTCAGTTATACCCTGTGGGCATTCTTTATACTTAGCTGTCTGCCAATCTTTCAGCCTCGTCGTTCGCTGGAGAGGATCTGCAGGAAGAGGACTGGGCGCCATCTTGGCTGTCTTATTGAAGTGGCGTCTTTGGTTGAGAGCTGTAGAATGCGGTAAGTCTCAGGGGCTGCTGTTTCTCTTTTTGTTTTGGCATGTCAGCAGAGCTATCCACTTGCTTTTCCTTCCTTTCTGTTGCGTATAAATGCCCTGGGGCTGCTAGATAAGTCAATATATCGGCACCGGGTAAGGAGCAGAGTCAAGACGGGTGTGCCTTAATGCACTCGCAGGCCACACTCCCTTCAAATATTGCAATATATTTTAGATGGCCAACTACGTCAAAGTCATCCCATATCTGGCCAGTCCTACGCTCAATTTTCATCTGATTCATTAAGAATTCTATTGCTTCATTATATATTTTACAAAGGGACTATGTTTTACCTGCAACTTACTTGCTGCTTTAAAAGTAAAACTCCCAAACTTGGTTGCCCTTTTATTAGACACCAGTAGGATCACCTGACTATAGTTGGGAGGGGTAGGAGCTACAACAAGGAGCTGGTCACTACTCCTATATGAACTATAACAAACAAGGGAAAGTTGTGCTCACCACTAATTTTTAAAACCATTAGACGGGGGTGCCATGAGGCTGTGACCACAAAATACATAGACAAATACAAGAGGTCCTCTGCACTCAACCCATTATCAATATATAATTGATCTGGTCAAAACTGGATTTTTGGGTCACAGAAGAATTGTCCAGACCCATATACTAACAAATTGGACAGCATTTGCCTGTTGGGTGGGGGGCAGATTATGGTAGGATTTTCAGTTTTAGGGTAAGGTTACACAGGCATATTTGGGGAGATTTAGGAGAATGCCTTTCCCCTGCCTTCTGCCTTCTGCCTGCTAAAATGAAAAATCGCCTGCAGCAATGCACTCGCTGCGCTTCGAAATCCAAAGACTTGGAAGATCAAAGCGCCATGAGTGCGTTGCGCTGGCAACTAATCCCCCTGAACCGCTTCCCCCTGCCATCTGGCTGCTTTAATGAAGACTCTCCTGCGCCTAGTCACACACAGTGCTGTGTTTTCGAAGTCGCTCGAAGTTGCCTCGTAGACAATTTTGAGCGATTTAGGGAAATACACTGTGGGCGTGTTGTGACATCGGAGGCAGGGGTATGAAACCAGGCTGTCGGGTTCAAAGCTGGACATGTAGCAACCCTCCTCCTGGCCTGGCGGTAGTTCCAGGGTCCCAGTACGTTGCGTTATTCACTGTGGCACAGTTGTGCCAAAAGAATAGTGTGCACACATCATTCACACATCAAACACTAGAAGTTACTCCAGAAGGACTTAATATATGACACAACTGCAAAGCCCACAAGCAATTGCTTTTATTGTGGCCAATAAGGCGCAGTTGTTACAGGCATAGTGAAACTTACTCCCATTTGCACAAACCATGACACTGGAAACAGCTGCATTGTGGGGAAAAACATGGAGATTGCACTCAAAATTACATTTTGCTTACTGAGCTTGTGGATGTAAATGAGCCTTACATTTTTTTTGCTATCATTTATTTAGTTTTCTATAGGTTTCTGAAGAGAGGCATTTATTTACTGTAAATGCTTAAAGGGGTTGTTCACCTTTGAGTTAACGTTTAGTATAATGTAGAGGGTGATTTTCTGAGACAATTTACAATTGGTTTTCATTTTTTATTGTTTGTGGTTTTATAGTTTGTGGTTTTTTGATAGTATTTATCTTTTTATTCAGCAGCTCTCTAGTTTGCAGTGTCAGCAATTGGGTTTCTAGGGTACAAATTACCCTAGCAACCCTGCACTGATTTGAATAAGAGACTGGAATATGAATAGTAGATGGACTGAATAGAATGATAAGTAATAAAAAGTGGCAATAACTATACATTTGTAGCCTTACAGAGCATTTGTTTTTAGATGGTGTCAGTGACCCCCATTTGAAAGCTGCAAAGAAACAGAAGAAATTTGTAAATCATTAAAAAACTATGAAAATAAATAATGAAGACCAATTGAAAAGTTTCTTAGAATTGGCCCTTCTACAATATACTAAAAGTTAACTTGAAAGTGAACCACCCCTTTAACGGACCGACTTGACGGATAAATATTATCCTATGGCAGAAGGTGCTTCTTTGCATGCATGTTTTTTTTCCCCACAAGTATTCATTATAGCTAAACATAATTCATGACCTGGTTGTTTTCTCTGTGTGTTTTTAGCTATACTCTGTAAGGTTTAGTTGACCCTCTGTCCCACAGACACAAGTGAATCTCTGCACCAGTGTCATTGGGTATGTAGTAACTTCATACCTCCCAACAGTTACGAAGCTAAAAAAGGAGGAAAAAATTTTTTGCAAGTAACGCGGCTAAATTTTTTGACCACACCTACGTTTGTGGGCACTCCCCCAAATTACCATGTTCATTTTACAAAATTTGGCAGATTATTAAAGTTTGAAAATATTTCTCCTGTTACAATTACTTATTTTCTTATCTCAAAAGTGTTACAAATATCTTAGTTGCACCTGTTAGCTGTTCTGGGCTCTCTGCCAAAAGCCAGTTAAGTTAGAAACTTTGTTTCTTTTTCTGGCTGTTCAGTGCAGAGAAAAGAGGGACTTTCCAGTACAAATGAGGGACTGCGGGTTGAGCTGTCAAAAGAGGGACAGTTGGGAGGTATGCATAACCTGCTTGTGTGGGCATTTTGCCTGTGGGCATTCCTTCTTGTTTGCTATTGCTTTATGATTCATATTCCTGTTCCTGTTTCCCTCTTCCTGTCTAAGCTGAGAGCAAGCATGGAGCTGGCTAGTCTTACCTAGGGTTGCCACCTGGCCGGTTTTTTACCGGCCCGACCGGTATTTTTGATGGCTGATCCCAATGTTATTAATAGGAAAAAAAGCCAAATATAGTGGAAGGCCGGTATTTTTTTTAAGAAAAGGTGGCAACCCTAGTCTTACCTGCCAAGCTGTAATAAATATACCAAAATTCCCTGTGGTTGTCTGACTGCTTCACTTGAACTAACACCGCAAAATCATTTAATCCACTACTAGCCAAGCAGTTTATCACAGGATAAAGCCTGCTAACTAGGGTTGCCACCTGCCCAGTTTTGACCCGGAAAGCCCATTTTTTTGAAGGGCTGCCCAGGTCAAAACTGCCTACCAGGTTTTACAAATTAGGAAACCCAGGCCGGATTTCCTATAATTAAAACAGCGACTGGCCAATAGGCGATCACTGCGTCACGGCCCTGATGTCACGGCTCTACCGCCACTGCGTCACGGTCCCACCCCCTTTGCATCACAGTGCCATCCCCTGCCCAATCGGTGGCAACCCTACTGCTAACAGCAACTAGAACTGTTTCTAAATATATAGGTCATGTTTGCATTCTGGAATGTTGCAAATCCCCACTATCTCTAAAAGGGGCAAATCTACTAAAGGGAGAATTGACTAACGCTGGCGATGATTCACCAGCATTACGTCTTTCAATCACTTTGCCAATTTACTAACGGGCACAGGCGTCACTTCGCTAGTGAAGGAGATAGCCACTAGCGATGATTTGCACTCTAAAATCAGGCAAATTTTCGCTCTGGCGAATGGACATTACTCTCTATTTACTGAAAGTTACCTCTATTGTCACACTTGGCGAAGTGCATTGGACTGCATACATCTTCCTCAATGTTTAGTTACTTACTTCCTATTCTGAGTGGAAATGTTTTCAATTCAAAAAACGCTGGCGACTTTTCATATTTTCAGGGTGATAGGCTGCAAAACTAATAAAAAATTTTTTCCACTAGCCGGTTTCCCCATACATTTTTTAACATGTGGAACAAAATTTTACAGTGGGCTCATGTGTAAGACATTAAAACAACTCTATTTATTAAGGTTCCCTTGGCTTGGCTAGTTATCAGTGTAAATGTAATGTATTAAATGTAACAAAATTTCCACTATATGCAAATTAGCCTGAGCGTAAGACCTCTAGTGAAGTTGCGCTGGGCAGAATTGAATGCTAACTCATCTTCGCTTTGATTTGCTCGCTAATAATGCTAGCGAAACTTTGCCAGTGTTCATTGCCCAGGACGATATTTCATAACTAAGTAAGTTTGCGTTGTCTGCACAAATTTTCATCTGGTGAAGTGTTGAGAAGGCTGCAAAGCTGTCGCTGGTAAATTTTTGCCCTTTACTAAATCTACCCCATAGAGTTGACACCTGCTCAGTATTGACCCAGACAAACCGTTTTTTTGAAGGGCTACCCGGGTCAACACTGCTTGTCTGGTTTTGCAAATTATTGCCAATTGCCCTCTGTTGCCCGGATTGCACTGGGCAAAAAGATGGCAACCCTAAATACACAGTCCATGCAGTGCAAAAGAAAGCTGGTTGGTCAGTCATGGGCCTGTAACAGCAGTTCATGTTCATGTCACATCATTTATACACCAAAAAAAGTGTAAGACAACACAATACAGCCATTCTGTTTCATCAACTTTTTTCCACCATGGGGCTCCACTGATGTTGGGATCTCCCCATGCCACTGTGAAACCTGTCCTGTACAATTGTTTAAATGTTAATTACTTCATTGGGAGGACAAAAGGTTTGAAACGCATGTTTTATTGAGACTATCACAAACATGAAACATAGTCTTCAGCTTGAACTTTCCCTTTAATAAAAATATTTAGAAACTGGTGTTACTTTGAGGAGTGCTTACCTCATCACACTTTCAGCGTGTATTTCTCAATACCTGAGTGTTCTCATCATTTGCACATTCCATCTGTAATAATAAAGGTGTTTGAACAAATCTTAAAAGAACCAAATCTTGTTCTAACAGGCTGAAATGCTCTTACTGCTATTTGTGTGTGTGCCATTGCTCATTCTTCTCCTCACAATGGCGGGGTGGAACAATGATCCCATTTTCATGTTTACAGTTTTGATCTGGTTTTCCCAAAGTATCCATATACTGAGAACACCGAAAACCCCTCAGCATGCTAACATAGCTTACAAAGAGTAGCATAAGGATACACAGTCTACATTCTCTCTTACATGAACTCTTTTAAAAGGAACATATACCTCCATATTAAATAAAAGACACCAATTTGTTCAGGTGCAGTAACCTGTAGCAACCAATAAGATATCTTGCTTTTAAAGGAAAACTGTCATGGGAAAAAATTTTTTTTTCAAAATGCATCAGCTGGAGCAGCACTCTGCACTGAATTCCTTTTCTCAAGAGAACAAACTGATTTTTTTACATTTCATTTTGAAATCTGACATGGGGCTAGACATATTGTCAATTTCCCAGCTGCCCCAAGTCTTGTGACCTGTGCTCTGATAAACTTCAATCAGTCTTTACTGCTGTACTGCAAGTTGGAGTGATATCACCCCCTCCATTTAACCCACCCAGCAGCCTAACAACAGAACAATGGGAAGGTAACCAGATAACAGCTACATAACACAAGATAACAGCACTCAATAGTAAAAACCCATGTCCCACTGTGTACCATTCAGTTACATTGAGAAGGGAAAACAACAGCCTGCCAGAAAGTAGTTCCCTCCTATAGTTCTGGCACAAGTCACATGACTGGGGCAGCTGGGAAATTGACAAAATGTCTAGCCCCATGTCAGATTTCAAAATGAAATATAAAAAAATCTGTTTGCTCTTTTGAGAAATGGATTTCAGTGCAGAAGTCTAAAGGAGCAGCATTTAAAAAAAAAAAAACATGTTTTCCCATGACAGTATCCCTTTAAACAGGTAACCAGTAAATGCAACCTGCTGGTTACTGGGCAATAAAAGAAGGCAGATTTATTTTATAATTAAAGACATTTCCATGAGCATGATTTTTCTCAATTACTAGCATATGTATGATAAACCTCAAATATGATTTACAGAAAGTAAACTCCATTCCCATGAACATCTAATTATTACATTAATTTTTACAAAAAAAATACTAAAAAATATGAATGTTGGAAACACGGCTTCTGTTGATGCTCACCAGATTTCAGATAACAAATTTTTTACTTTTCAACTTCCCGGTTTTTTTCAACTGATCAATCTTAAAATTTCAAGTTGAATTGAATTTGAATTAATTTGTTCACTTTCTTTTTTTGCCACATTCATTTTCACCACTGGTGTCTTTTATTACATAACCCCAATAGTGTCTTGAACAAGTATTTGTCATTGCATTGCACACCTCTTGAAATAGGAAGTATGTACACCTTTAAAAGACAAAAGATACCTTTTATACTAATTCACTAAATATTCGCCCAAAAAAACTCTAGTACCTCTGATAAGAATCATCGCAAGAAATACTAGGGCACATTCACAGTGTGTAAAGTGCAAAGTGTAAACAAGCGGACATTCTTTTTTTTGCAGTTGACTCAATGAGCCATTGCTCAAATAGCCACAGACAGTGACCCCAAAGCAAATTCAATGTGGGGCCCCAAAGCATCAGTAATTTGACCTAGTCTATCACAATATTTTAAAAATGGTCATTCTATTACAGTTTACTGGGTCCCTTACATTCCTGGGCTTCCTCAGTAGTTACACCATCTGTCACTGTCCTCTGCATTCTGCTTCAGAGTGCAGTGAAATGTGGATATAACTTTAAATTAAACCTTCTGATGCTGCTCTCTGCAAGGATAATTGGCATATCCATAATTCTTAAAATGTTCCTAACAAAAAGAATTTGAGCTACTTTAGCAATAGGATGATATGAAAAAAAAGTTTCCATCTTTGAAATATGGGGTTCTAATATCCCTTTAATCTTCAGAAGCTTGCACGCGTATCTTTTACACACTCCTTTCGTAGCTGGGAAGGCTTTTATCTACAGTGAAGAAACAACTCCACAGAAACACATCATTTGCTTATCTGGGATGTAGAAATTGTTTCTGAAAGTAGGTTTGTCTAATCAGTAGCATTTTGTAAGGTAAAGGTGACTGTGACATTCATAAGGTGCTTTGCTTAATGATACATTAATACACTAATATTCTAATATTGTTTGTTCCTTCAGCATGCGCCTTACTAGGAAGCTGTGTTTAGCTCTGGGGGTGACTGTGTCCCTGTCCCTTCTTTGCTTTCACATCTTTACCAAGCCTGCCAGTGTGGTGAATGTCTGGAACCGGGAAGCACCCAAGGATCTGCTGGACCCCAGTGTTATTCGGCCATCTGAGAAACTGACTCGTATACCTTTCAAGTGGAAAGAAGATGTACTGCAGTATGTACCACTACCTTTTCTTAATGCCATTTTTATTTTTTTTTAAGAATATAATTTTAAAGGTGAACTAAATACACAGAGGAAATTGTTCTTAAAATATTGCTGTTTCAACAAATTGGATACATATAACACTGCTCCCCTGAGGCTTGCTCCCATCATAGTTGTGTACTTGTGATTTAGTTCAAAGAATATTGAGGCGTTATTTATAAGAGAACAACCAAATAAAGCATAATCATAGAGCTATGAGAAACCAAATATTCTTGTGGTTCAGATGCTGGATGCCCACCCCCCAAAAATGACCAGCTTCATAAATATAATTTGAAATTGCTCAATAGTCAGGATTCCATTGGGCCTGCAACAATCCTGTTCAGTGTTGGATTGGCCCACCTTGTACAAGGAAAACTCCCGGGGGGCCCAGGTGTCAGTGGACCGTCTTGCTTCTAACCATTTGGCCTATTTCATAGCTATTCCCTATTTCTTTATGGGGCTTCAAAATAGAAGACTAGAGTATAGTAAGTTAATATAGAAGACTCGGAGATTAAAGAGGTTGAGTTAAGAGAGGAGGAATAACAGTTTGGAAAGTGGGCCCATGGTTTTCTGGTGGGTCCCTGACATTCCAGTCCTACACTGCTCCTGTTCAACCTAATAGACACTACAACACACAACTCCCAGCAACCCACCAGCATGTCAGAAGCTACTGGGAATTCTGTTACAGCCAGGGAGTTGTAGACTGGAAATCCCTGATCAACATGTTTTCTTTTGAATTCAGGTTAGGACAACCAGGTAATCATTTGGCAGCCATGTTAAATAAATAAAATACAGGTATGGGACCTTTTATTCAGAATGCTCAAGACTTTGGTTATTCTGAATAAGGGATCCTTCTGTAATCTACATCAGTGCCAGATTTTGTGCGTGGGCACCCTGAGGCCATGTGGTCCTGGCCCGCCCGCATACCCCTCCCCCTACAAGCGAGCATGCTGTGCTGTACTCCCCAGTGCTTCCCATAAAGCGGATGGGCAGCATGCCAACCCTAATTTTTTTTATGCCCTACACCTGGGCCTTTGTGGCCTCACCACAAATCAGGGCATGTCTCCATAGATTAAGTCTACTTAAAAATCATTTAAACATTATATAAACGCAATAGGCTTGTTTTGTCTTCAATAAGGATTAATTATGTCTTATTTGGGATCAAGTACAAGCTACTGTTTCATTACAGAGAGAAATTTTTACATCTATTATAATATTGGCTTTGAACTATTGCCATAAAGTATTTGCATGATGCTTTTACATTACCTGTCTGATCCCCCATGTTCCTGTATGAGGAGGCTGCCATATTTGTGCAGCAGGAGTCCGTTAGCATTAGAAACTGTAACTAACAGGCTGAGATGGGACAGTCAGGTTGGCAAAGTCAGAGTGTCAGAGAGTCAGGCTTAGGAACTTCAACTAACAATTATATACAAAAACAAACCTCTTAGCAAAAAATAATCAACATGACCTATAGGGAACATGTAGGGGCAGATTTACTAAATTCGTGTGAATAATTCGATTAGAAAAAAATCAAATTCCGAATTCTTTTTGGTCGACTTCGACCATCAAATTTTCAAAATTCAAAAAGCCCTTTTTTCTATTCGAATTGTCCACATTCGAAAATTAGAGAGTAGAGTAGTACTGGCCCTTTAAAAAAAATTTGATATAACAACTCGGCAGATTGAAACTACTGAATTTGCTATATAACCCTATGGGAAGCTCCCACAGGGTTTTCCTAAGTTTTTTTTGATCGAATGAAAAAAATTTGTTCGAATGGTTAAAATCATTAGATTTTAACAATTTTATCGATCGTAATTTTTTACTGTCAGTCTCACTTTAATTCAGAGCTTAGTGGGTTTCCAGTGCTAGCATTTTAACCCGCATCCATTCAGAGTTATTTACAAAATCCAAGGCAATCTGCAAAAGACATGGGTTTTATCTGACTGGCACTTCATTCAGAGAAGGCTATAATTGGGTGGTGTTGAGATCATTTAGACAAACTAGAGACTGCACAAGTTGCTAGAGAATTGTCTGCCTATGGCAGGTGCTATGTACAGGTCTCATATGCACGTGACAGTTCTGCATTCTGCTTGCACCACAAATCCCAGCAGTTTAAGTGCTTTGTAAATGTTTCCTGAGGGCTCAAGTGTATTTGCCTATAGGATACATAAATGAGGTCTAGGTTAAATATTAATATCTGTTCAATTAATAGTATTTGTTCATTTGCTCATGTAACACCAGATAAGATTAGCAGATCCTAGAGATTTAAGGTATAGCTAATGTGTGGGTTAATAAAGGTCAGATGATTTATATATTGTGACATGCCACTGACCTGCACATGCACTTTTTGGGGGAATTTGCGTTTGGTAGGCAGGTAGCATAGGATTTGGAGCTTAGAGACAGGGACACCAAGGCTTCAAGCAACACATAGGTTTATATATCACTGGGCATTTCCAACAAAAGGCAACAGAAAAATGTTCAGGGTATAGTTCAACAACTTCAATGTAGAACAAGCAGGGTACAGTTCAGCAACTTCAATGAAAAAACATTGAGCAGTTCATTGTGATGCAATTACAATAAATTAATTAGAATTCATCAAGTTTGTGTCTCATTATTGTGAAATTAGATCCCTTTGGATTCTCAGTTAATTAAATATAAAGTACCTATGAGCATGCAGTGACTTAAGTAATTCATCTCAATTGCTCCCTATTGCTCCCTATGTTCAGCAGCAATCAATCTTGGTAAAGTGATGAAAACATAACCTTGAATTCATCAATTTTTAAAAAATAAAAAAAAGGGAGAGCACCTAGTTCATGGGTTAAAAACAATTAAAAACATTGATCTGAGTTCAATTGCAGGAAATGATGCTCATTAGTAATAGTTACATTAAACCCACTCAGATCCAAGCATCCAAACATACAACCCTCTTAAAGGAACAGTTCAGGGTAAAAATAAAAACTGGGTAAATAGACAGGCTGTGCAAAATAAAAAATGTTTCTAATATAGTTAGTTAGCCAAAAATTTAATGTATAAAGGCTGGAGTGAGTGGATGTCTAACACAACAGAACACAACACAACTTCCTGCTTTTCAGCTCTCTAAATCTGAGTTAGTCAGCGACTTGAAGGGGGGCCACATGGGACATAACTGTTCAGTGAGTTTGCAATTGATCCTCAGCATTCAGCTCAGATTCAAAACCAGCAGTTATGATCAATGTGGCCCTCCCTCAATTCACTGATTGGTTACTGCCTGGTAACCAGGGTAACCAGTCAGTGTAAACAAAGAGAGCTGAAAAGCTGGAAATAGTGTTCTGTTCTGTTCTGTTAGACTTACAGTCACTCCAGCCTTTATACATTACATTTTTGGCTAACTAACTATATTAGAAACATTTTTTATTTTGCACAGCCTATCTATTTACAGAACAATTCCTTTAAAGATCAACTTTTCTGCCCAGAAGATAGTGTGACTTTAATAATAGTAAACTACACAGGAGCCATGTATGCTCATTAGCTGGAATCACCATTAACCAGTCAACTAAAGCAGGTCTGGCTGATATGCCATAGCAATTGTGATGCTATCACTATGTCCTCTCTGAGGTACTTAAGTGAGATTGTGGCCTAGTCCCTATTACTAGTTCCCAGGCAATCGCAGACAGCTTATGCATTAGGTATAGTAGATGATTAACGTGTATCTACAAGTTACAAACGCATTTTCCAGAATAATGCACTCAAATTGGCATCCAGCCACTTTAACCGTCACCCCCACTTTCCCTTGAATTCAACCGCCTCCCCCAGCTGCCTATGGAGTAGAAAAAAGGCTTTGTCAAATAAAATCTGCCAGAAGCTGATACAGTAAGACTGATTAATAATCAGAATATACAGACTGCACTGGGTCATGTGTTGTCATGTAATCTAATGTGGATTTTATAGTTTTTGTATTGTTTAAGGCTGGGGACAGACAGGGAGATTCGGGGAGATTCAGTCGCCTGGCGTTTAATAGCAGGCGACAATCTCCCCGCACGTCCTTCTCCCTGTCCGTCGCTAGTTGAAATGTAAAAGCGTCGGCTCTGTGCAAACGCGGTGCGGCAATTTCCGGAATCGCCCGAAGTTACTTTGTGAGGAAACTTCGGGCGATTCCGTAAATCGCTGCACCGCGTGTGCACAGAGCCGACGCTTTTACATTTCAACTAGCGACGGACAGGGAGAAGGACATGCGGGGAGATTGTCGCCTGCTATTAAACGCCAGGCGACTGAATCTCCCCGAATCTCCCTGTCTGTCCCCAGCCTAAGGCAAACTTTCTCCAACTCTGCAGAACCAGTGGCTGCAGCAAACTAATCCTCCAAATAGAATCCCAGTTTATCTGTTTAAATCTGGCTCCATGATCTTTGCCCCTGCAGCTGGAGTTGGAAACAGTAAATGGGATGTAAAGGCAAAAATAAAATCCAATGCAAATCTCTACACTGTTGTCAACTGCTCTACAGGGAAACAAAGCTGCAGGAGTTCTGCATGGCTGGGAAGTAAGGTGGGGGCTCCCTCTGCTGTTCATAAGTATGATTGTTTCTCTGCCCAGCAGTTAGGGACAATCTAACTCAGGGGTCCCCAACCTTTTTTACCAGTGAGCCACATTCAAATGTAAAAAGAGTTGGGGAGCAACACAAGCATGTAAAAGTCCCTGGGGTTGCCAAATAAGGGCTGTGATTGGCTTTTTGGGACTGACAGCCTGCAGGAGGCTCTGCTTTGTACTGTACTTAGTTTTTATGCAATTAAAACTTGCTTCCAAGCCTGGAATTCAAAAATAAGCACCTGCTATGAGGACAATGAGAGCAACATACAAGGGGTTGGAGAGCAACAATTGCTCGTGAGCTACTGGTTGGGGATCACTGATCTAACTATTCCTATAAACAGCAGTAAATGAAGGGAGGATTTCACTGCATACATTCAGGTTTCTTATAAAAAAGGTACACATTTTTTAATTAAAGTATATTGGAGATAAATTTATTTTTCATTAAAGAAAGTAAAAATGGGATATTATTTTTTTGGCCTTTCCTTCTCAAAACAAAAATCACCAGCGCTAAAGTACCTGAAATCTACCTGCGTCCAATGTATGTTTTTTGTACATTTTTCTGCTTCTATTTAACCAGCTCTATGCATAATGGGAACTATAAAAAACAATAGAGCTAAATGACTCCTGCAATAAACAGAGGGTTAGAATAGTAAAAATACACACAAATCAGCAAATGTAGATTCATATACATTTAATAATACCTTTTCATTTATCTTTATATAAAATACTACTGTTGAAATAATGTGTTGAGTATAATGTAAAAGCATTTAAAAAACTCAATAAAATTTTGCAGATTTAAAAATTCCACAGGAAGTGTCATAAGGCTGACAAATCCTCTTTTTGTAAATGTATTATTATTGTTGATAATAATAATAATAATTCCCTCTATGCAGAAAGAGAATTCAGTTGTACCCTGCAAAGTATAATAGACCTGAATGTTTGACATCTGTCATTTGAAAGTTTTTCTTTTTTTTCATGGTTATATTTAGTACTCTAGTCTGGAAAATAACAGAGACAGTAATGGTATTAGTACTTTTAATATTCTGACAGGAGTATTCCTTTATAGGCAATCACTCATCTCAGATATATCATTTGTACAAGGACACTCGGGGGAAGGATCATGATGAGACAGTGTCTATCAATGGTTCATCCTCAAATTAGACTAATGGTATAAGTGGTGTAGCTCACAGTTCTGTAATGGGGGAATATTTTTGAGGTCACAGTATGCTAATTAGCATATGTCTTATCACACAGGTTGCTTCCAAGAAACAGTTGCAAATGTGAGGCTGAAGCCACCCTGAACATTCCTTTCAGACAGGAGCTTTTTGGAAAGCCCTACGCAGTAGATTTTGCTTCAGCTTTTGATGAATCTGAGATTGATGACACCAAAAAACGGAGAGAGCAAGAATTCAAGAAATATAATATGAGGTGAGAAAGTATGAAGACAAATTGGCACGGGCACTAGAAAAAACTCTGGAAAATTAAGGAGTAGAAGGACATCCAAGCGAGCAATGTGGAGTGTGGTGTAGAGAAAGCCATCTTGAGAGCTATAGGTAGCATCTAGGCACCGGGAATAGGCAGTATGGTGGGGTAAAAGCTAGAATAGAACACAGAGGATTAAAATGGAATTCAGGTAGAAAGGCTTTCTAGGATATATATCTATATATATATATCAATTTATATAAAGCATTGTGTATCTTGTTGGCACTATATAAATAAATAAATGATGATATATGAATATAAGAATGTAAGAAACAATGAATACCCTAGTCAAAAATATTTGTGGCAATCTATACTGAGAATGGAGCAAAATTCTCGGAGACCTTCAGTGGCCTTAAATGTACCATTAGTGTAGTAGTATAATTCCTAGTATTTAAGTGACCTATTTTATGTGTTATACACTGCATGTCCTAACTGCCATCAAGAACAGTTAGAGATTCTGGTGTTCTACTGTACGTAAAACATCATTTTTGAACATTTTGTGACTCACTGAAAACTAAGATCTGTTCCAGTATTTTGTCAGCCAGATTATTACTATTATTATTATTATATATTTGGTTTCATGTTCAGGTTTCACAATCCAACAGACAGGCTTATCATTGCAAAGGCCAACTCTCCGCTGCAGTTTCCCACACAGGGGGTTGAAGTCCAACCGCTTAAGACAATAATTATACCAGGTAAGGGATTTGTAATGGTGTATCCACACATGCCTATATACATCATTTGTTGCTTGGTAACATGACATTTTTTTATTGTTTGTGTTAGACTTTTCTTGTCATTGTCTAGCCCCATTTATTAGTCTCTTACAGACAAGTATGAAATCCATCCCTATCTAATGACTGAAGGTTGAATAAACAATCTTTTCTCTTTTAGGTCTCAGTATCCAAGATTTCCCTAAAAAAGTTTACAAGGTAAATAGTTGATTTTGTTAATCTAAAACTGCATTGTAAGCATTCCTTTGTTGTTACATTTGAATTGTAGACATGCAGCAATAACCTGGTGATGGTGGGAGGGGAGATCTTGGATACCTGATAATAGCTGAATTATTATTAAATAATGGTAAAGAAAATGAATTCAGCTATGCCTTTAGTTTGCTGTTTATTAAACTCTATTGAAGCCTATGGGAAAACTGGAACTGAATGAGTTTTTTTACTCTCAAAAAGGAATCTTGCCCATATATTGTCATGTGATAAACCATAAAATAAGGTTTTCTGATTGATTTGACTCTGTGACATTGTTTATTCTCTTTAGGTGAGCTTGTCAGCCACTATGGGAACTTTTAACACCGCTGCTGAAGTTGAGGCAGTTACAGTTAAAGGAACCGGAGAAGGGCACATAACACTATCCAGTCCTAACATGGACAACCTGAATCGTCAACTCCAGTTTATTTCATATACCAACACCATTTTCAATCCAAATACAGCTGACGTTGGTATGTACTTTCATGACTTTTGTGTTTGAAAAGGAACATTCTCTGCAAAGGCTTGTACGAGAAAGTCGAAGAAAAGTATTGTACATTGCTTTGTCTATTTAGCGCTGCAAAATATGTTGGCTCTATATAAATACATGTTAATAATAAGAATAATAATAATAATAGTTACTGAGGAACCCAAATAACACACAAAGCAACATTAGTGCATAGTAGATGTGTAACTTTTACAGTCCAAAAATAAGATAACTTAATGGGTCAACAAATATGAATACCATTCTAGAAATAGCACTTTAAAAAGGATGTCCCATTAAATGGTTTATCACTAGGCTCATGGCTGACAGAACACATTGTTACCTGCTGGAAAACATCATTTCAACAAAGCACATACATTTTTTTTACATCCCTATGAATTCATATCACCTGATATAAAGTCTTTTACAGGTCGCCATTTCAACTGTTATTAATTTTGGGCACTTTGCTGCACCAGGAAGAGGAGATTTCCTGTGTTTGTGTAAAATTGACCGATCAGCCATCTCCCTTAGATGAATATCATCCCTGTGTAGTATAATCAGATTATGCCATCAAAAAAATATAAGCAAACTTTTTTGTCATGGGTAATCAGCAAAATACTGTACCTACTGGATGCATTGTTAGGAAAATAGGGGCCTTAAATTCCCTCCAGGCACAGATTTTTGGAGAGGCCACCTAGGCCCAGGCCTAGGTCGGTAGGATTTTAGGGGGCGGCATGCTGCCCAACCACACCAACTTTAGTTCAGAAATTAAAGTTTCCTGTGTGCCAATTCCCATTGCTCCAGCCCGATGATGAAAATTTGAGCAAATAAAAGGGAGGGGACAGGGGCGACAAATGACAGTGGGCTTATGGCAGTCCACTAGGCCCTGATTCCCTTGCTCTTGCCATTAACTTCTACTTTCACTGTCTTATTTAGAATTACATTGTAACTTGTCCATATATACTTAGGTGTTTAGGTGCTGGTAGATTCTTGTAGGGGAACTAAGTACAGGGCATAAACTTTTCATATAAATTTCAACTGATAACATCCCTGTAAATATTCAGGAACTGTCAATAATGCTTGTTAATTTATACTATAATTTTATTTTCCCTTAGTGAAATTTCAGACAAATGAACATTCAGCCACTTTTTACATCAAAATCCGCCATCCCAGAACTCCCAAGCTGTATGACTCGGGATCAAGTAACTGTGAGTATCTTAAATCCAGCACTCAAAAAAATGTAAAGATTTAATGTGGTACAAGTTATTGGAGAAAAAATGTCTCATGTAGAAAAGGCTTTTGAGATCAGTGCATGCTATCTGTAGTAGTTACAGTGGGGATGTTTTAGTAACACAGTCAACTAAAGTAACTGAAAAAATCTTTTGTAACATGTAGTAGGCTATTCACAACTAACCATGTTTTAATCAGCTGAAAAGAGCTCATGAATATTCAGCAGACGCTATGTCAGTGGTAAGATCAAGTGGTAAGCATGGGAAGTGGCCATGCTTGGTTATCAGCCAGCTTGCCAAATGAGGACATCTTGCCATGTATGTAAGGTTTTGGGGGTTTTTTGGTATATTTTTGTATAGTTTAAGAACACTATACATAAGAAATTTGGTTACAGAATAAACTCTTCTGAAGCCTCTTAATTAACAGATCTTTCCAGCGGATACAACTTTATTGTATTTGATTGAAAAAGTGTTTGAACTTCAGGTACAGAAGGGGTTTGTACAATTAATACAAGGAACAAAGCAACTGTGGATATTTCTCCATAAAGTGATACTATACATCAGGGATCCCAAACCTTTCGAACCTGTGAGCAACATTCAGAAGTAAAAGGAGCTGGGGAGCAACGCAAGCATGAAAAATGTTCTTGTGGTGCCAAATAAGTAGTCTCATTGGCCATTTGATAGCCCCTATGTAGATTATCAACCTACATTGAGGCTCTGTTTGGCAGTGCGCCTGGTTTTTATGCAACCAAAACTTGCCTCCAAGTCTGGAATTTAAAAATAAGCACTTGCTTTGAGGCCACTGGGAGCAACATTCAAGGGGTTGGAGAGCAACATGTTGCTCACGAGCTACTGGTTCGGGATCAATGCTATACATGATTTCAAGAAAGAGGCCTCTGTATGAGAAAGGCTTATTTTATGAAAGGTCTAATTCAATAGCCATTATGAAGTCAGGAATGGTTATTTCAATCACTCCTTGCCTATTTACATAGTACCATAGTAAGTCAGGTTGAAAACAAGACACACATCCATCAAATTAAAAAGGGGGAAAAATATTCCCTCCTGACTCCAAGATGGCAATTGGTCAAGTCTCTGCATCAACTTGCTAGACACAATTTCATCAAGTTCAAAAAGGGGAAGAAATTCCTTCCTGACTCCAAGATGGCAATTGGACCAGTACCTGGATCGAGTTGTACTATGAGCTATCTTCCATAACCCTGTATTCCCTCACTTGCTAAAGATATCTACTGTAACAGTCAGTATGATTCAAGCTCGCTCTAATTTTTGACTCAAACAGTGGAAATATTTACCTTATTCTGCAATAGTAGTATTTGCAATTTTTCTTTTCAACTGTTCAGAATATTCAAGACCAACATTTGGTCAAGGCTTTGTTAACAACAAGGCTATGGATATTTAACTATATGTATGAAATCTGGGGTTTTATGGATAAGGTTTTTTTTTTTATATGGAGCACATTGTTTTGCCACCAACATGAATTTATGCAGCTCAGTTACCATCAAGTGTAAGGTACTGTGTTATTACAAAAATTGTTTTTTCAATAACCACTCATTGACCTTCAAGCTTGGCTTCCTTAGAGTATATTGAGCAACTATCAAACAAAACAACATCAAACAAAAACCTGATATTTTCAAGAAAACAAAGCAGCTGGATAGACCCTGGCTAATGGGACTGTGCCAACACTTACCATTTGTTCTATTTTCTGCTATTATACAGTTATACTGTGTGAGTAGAATAGGTTCACCCATGGAGACAACTAAGAGATCTAAGCAAGTAAAAAAAAAACAAAACACAGTTATTTTTAATAATTGCTGAGAGTATTCTGGAAAGTTGTACTCACCGGAAAGCAGCCCAAGATAACACACATAAACACTATATTGCTGAAGGCTACAATGGCCTTTTGATGCTGACAAACAAACCTTTTGTTCCTTTACATCCTGATATTACAATGCCTAGAATATTAATTGTTACATAAAATAATGAAATTAATCCCAATAAACATGTTAGGTAAGTTTTGCTCATTATTGTTTTATGTTTTCATGTTTTATAGTCAAATATAATATCAACACCTTGGTCACCATAGCTACAAAAACTTTCCTTCGTTATGACAAGCTACAGAATTTAATAGACAGCATTAGGAAGTATTACCCGACGGTCCGTATCATCATTGCAGATGACAGTGAGAAACCGCAGAAAGTTGAGGGGCCCTTCATCGAGCACTATATTATGCCTTTTGGAAAGGTAAGATACACCATCCAGTTTGTGGATTTTGTTGCATATTATGGTTTCCTGTCTGTGAGTTGATCTTTAGCATTGGCTAGCATGCATGGTATATGCTCCGTTATCCTAAATGCTTGGCACCTAGGGTGCTCTGAATAGGGGATCTTTATGTAATTTGGATCTCCATACCTTAATGTTGCTAAAAAAATTTAAATAAACCCAATGGGATTGTTTTAACACCATTATGGATTCAAGCAGCTTAGTTACCATCAAGTACAAAGTGTTCTTTTATTATTATAGAGAAAAACGAAATGTTTTGCTTAAAAGGGTGGTTCACCTTTAACCTTTAACTTTTAGTTTGTTATAAAATGTCTACTTCTAAGCAACTTTTCAATTCACCTTCATCTTTACAAATATATTATTACTGCCTTTTATTACTCATCTTCTATTCTGACCCTCTTCTCTGCATAGTCTAGCCTTTCATTCAAATCATTGCATGGTTTCTAAGGTAATTTGGACCCTAGCAACCAGATTGTGGAAAATTCGCAAAACGAGCCGCGGCATGCTTTTGACGCGCGTCGCGTCAACTTCGACGTGTCGCGTCGTTTTCGGCGCGTCGTTTTCGGTGCATTGCATCAGAAACAACACGCAACTTTTTTTTGGCGAATTTTCGCCAGCTGAAATTTCACTGGCGTTTCGCAAATTTATTCGCCAGTGGCGAATCGCGGGAATTCGCCCATCACTACTAAAAACAGCACTCAGTAGTAAAAACCCATGTCCCACTGTGACTCCTTCAGTCACATTGACAATTAAAACAAAAGCCTGCCAGAAAGTCACATGACCAGGAGCAGCTGGGAAATCAACATAATGTCTAGCCCCATGTCAGATATCAAAATTGAATATAAAAAAATCTGTTTGTTCTTTTGAGAAATGGATTTCAGTGCAGAAGTCTACTAGAGCAGCATTAGTAACTGATGCATTTGAAAAAAAAAATGTTTTCCCATGACAGGATCTCTTTAAAGGGCAAGGAAAGGCAAAGAAATAAAATCCCATTTTTACTTTCTTTAATGAAAAAGAAATCTATCTCCAATATACTTTAATTAAAAAATGTGTACCGTTTTTATAGGAAACCTGACTGTATGCAGTGAAATTCTCCCTTCATTTACTGCTGTGGATAGGAATTGTCAGACAGTCCCTAACTTCTGGCAGGGAAACAATCATACTTATGAACAGCAGGGGGAGCCCCTGCCTTACTTACCAGCCATGCAAAACTAAATCAGCTTTGTTTTTTGATAATTTATGACGACCCCTAAGAAGCCCTGACCACACTGAGCATGTGCGAGTCTTGATATTGCAGAGATGTCTAACAAAGTTACAAGATGACAGCCCCCTGTGGCCAACTTTGAAAGCATAAATCATGTGTTTGATTAGGCTTGTGGTGCAGTAAGTTCATGTTTATGTTTAGAATACAAAATACAGCATTTCTAGACTTATTCTATTTTAGACTTTCCTTGTCCTTTAAAGACCTGCTGTATACATTGATTCTAAGCATCAAGCTTTTTAACTAAAGATTTTAAGTATTGGAGCTGATTTGGGAGGGTGGTTAGGGATTCGGTCTGTGCAATCTTAACAGTTCATCTCTCTCCTCTCTTGCGTTTATTGCAATTAAGGTTGCCACCTGGCCGTTTTTTTACCGGCCTGACCGGTATTTTTGAAGGTTGATCCCAATGTTATTAATAGGGAAAAAAGATAAATAAGGCCGGTATTTTTTTTTAAAGAAAAGGTGGCAACCCTAATTGCAATCCCGCACTGGGAATCTCAAGGCACCAATGATTTGTGGTTTTTTAGGGCAAATGAAACTCTCTCCTGATTAGGGCAAGTTAATATTTGAGACCACAGTCTTAGCAACCCTGCCTTTCTCCATCTTTGTGGTGTCCCAGCACTAGTAATTAATAGGCAGGTATTAGTGGGACAACTCCACCAACCTTTCATTTCAATTTTCCTACTCCTTTCTGAACTGGAGCCAATCCAAACGATTAATTATAGTTTTGATTTATAATGGAATGTAATTAATTACCTCTTATGGTATCTAAATAACTATTAACTATCTTATTAACTATTTATTAGCATTTTAGCTTATAATTAAGTAAGTTATAAACTCTCTAAGTATTTACAAGCACTTGCACTTTATCTTGTTGATTAGTTATTCATGAATTGCTTATAAATATCGCACCTTAATTGATTTATCAAGTTTATAAATAAACTGTTATATAATTAATTAGATATTGTACTCATAAGCACTTTGATCATCTTAAAACTGATTACTATACAGGGTTAATTTTAGAATAATCAATTATAATCACGTTTTAGTAATATAATTTATTTAATTAATTCATAGCATAATATTAATTTATTGAATTACCCACAATTCTTACTTGGGACTGGTAGTTCAATTTGGATATATTGGATATCCCTTGAAACCCTAATTGATTGGTAATTACTATAGAAGTTGGTGGTGCTGTTGGAGTGGTATATGATATATTTAGACCTCTATTCCAATCAAGCAAATTTTCCCTTTTTCCACGATCTCTTTAAAGGTGAACAAACCCTTTAAAATTGTAGGGATGGCCTTCCTGTAATTTAGAGCTTTCTGGACAATGTTTTTTTTTATATGTACATATGTGAACATATAAAATGTGTATATTTTATACCATCAGGTGTATACCGCAATAAAACACAACAACTGATTTAGGGCCATTACACAATGGTCAGATTCAATGAGAAAATTTTATTTTATGTATTTTCATGTGAAAAATGTTTGAGGAGAAAAAACTTCCATTCAGTTCCAGTTTTTCCTACAGACTTCAATAAAGTTTTATTGTGATAAACGGTGAGATAAATTTTTCTCATTTAATTGCATCTGGCTCTATGGAACAATCTGAAATTGGATAAGGAGATACGTTTTTCTTATGTAATTGAATTTGGCCCAAAATATGTTATATATGAAATAGATAAACTCAATGTTACTTAACTTCAAATATGTTTTCCATAAAACATCTTGCAGGTTCACACCCAGTCTGGTTTAAATCCTAGCTGTTCCTGTTACAATGGAAGCAAATGGGCAAGCAGAAAACTGACAGTAATGAGCAGATTGGTGTAAAATAATCAAAAAACAATTCTGAATTTATATACTGTATTTCTCATTCAAGGGCTGGTTTGCTGGCAGGAATTTAGCCATCTCTCAAGTCACCACAAAATATGTCTTGTGGGTTGATGATGATTTTATATTCGGCCCCGCCACAAAAATTGAAAAGTTTGTCGACATTTTGGAGAAAACAACTCTGGATTTGGTGAGTGTTGTTATTGAGTATATGGAAATACTCCTATGTTAAGGTGTAGGACACATTTGCATAACATGCTACATATATATATATATATATATATATATATATATATTTAGAGAGCGAGAGAGAGAAACAGAGAATACCATAGGGACTGTGTATGCCCACAAGTATAGTTGCAGCCCCTGCAATTTCCCCACAGTATGTTGTGCGTAAAATCACTTTCATTAAAGGTCCTTGCAGCAAAATGCGCTCTTTGAACTTCTGTATATTTGAGCTTGGTGCTACTCAGTCCTTCTTTTCTTCTATTCCAGATTAAGTGCTGCTGGGCCTAGTGATGCGGGGAACACTGTAGCTACCACCACTTCCTGCTCCAGAGTTCTCTTTGCTCCCAGCATCAATAGGCTCAGCACACTTTTGTGCAGAATCAGACACAGGATCATACTTCACCGGCACACAAAACACTGTAAATTATGCCAGCCAAACTTCCGTGCAATGGTGTCCAATTACGGATATGTGTCCTCATGGCTCAACACTTGAACATGCAACCAAAGAGAGACACTATGCTAAAATGTATTCTGATTAATATGTGACGGAAAGTTATCTATAATTTGTGTTATACTATTTTGTACTAAATAATACAGTGTACAAATAAATCCCTTGAGCCACCTCTTCAGGTCTACAGAGCTATTGTACAAGGAGAAAAAATCAGGTAATCACACTATTACAACTTCTGTAATCGTCTCTATACTTCTTTTCGTCAGTAAACCTACACACAACAGCTAGGGAAATGGCTCAGGGAAAAGAAGTTCCAACTTCTACCTCACCTTGTTCCATTGTGAAGTGATGGATTCTGCAAATGGAAGTTCCTCTGCTTTCAAATGAATTTGTGCAGCAACCACTATGAAAAACAGATTGTCCAAGAATCCATCATCTCAAAATAGAATGAGGGGAGAAAAGATCCATTACACAGAGGGTGGAAACGTACATGTACTGTATCATGCTTTTTAGTTGTGAAATTAGGTATGTCTATGTATATCAATACATAGTACTTCCCTTTGGTACAATATTTGATGGTGTCCTAACTACACAACAGAATCATGTTCATTAAAAACCTTTTTGAACATTCTGTTCCAGGTGGGTGGTGCTGTAAGAGAAATAACAGGATATTATACCACATTTCGTCAGAAGATTAGTGTTTTTCCTGGAGGCGAGGAAGGTGACTGCCTGATGACACACCATGGCTACCATCATATCATTGAAGACTTCCCTAACTGTGTAGTCACCGATGGAGTAGTAAACTTTTTCCTAGCTCGAACAGAAAAGGCTCTACAAGTTGGTTTTGACCCACGATTGTCGAGAATTGGACATCTTGGTGAGTGTAAAGCTGTCAATGCCTTTCATGTCACCCTGAGACTTCAGACTACTGATATTATTGTTACAAAATCCCCATGTTCCTGTAGAATTCCTTACATTAGTCAGCTAGCCATCTCAACTGAAAAGTGAATGTATTTTTTGAAAACATTAACATGCTTTTATGCTTTGTCTAATACCCAGGTTGCCTAGGAATATTATATGTATTAGCCTGCTTGTTGGCTTCCATATTGCTTTAGATAGGTGGTTTAATTTATAGGAAGGTAAATGATA
>CM044433.1:145582934-145594511 GCA_024363595.1 Xenopus borealis | reverse complement strand
GGACCTTACCATAACGATTTCCCCAGGGATTGGAGTTCTCAACTTGGTCCGGAAACGTGCATTAAGTTCTTTTATTGGAACGAGTACTATTAAGCAAAGAATGGATATCACTAGCTCTGCTACATTTGTCATGGGTAAAGAATGGACAACTGCTGTCAATGTCTAAACAAGAAGAAAAAATATACTTTTACTGTAGGATAATTGCTATTATACAGCAATATACTATAAATACACACACACAATAAAACATTGTTTGTTAAAATGTTGTGTAGGGGACTGATAACTAGTTTCCCTATTTGCCATGCAATCCCTAAAGTTTGGCCACTAAAGAACCCCTTAGTTTATAAAGGGAGCAATACTCCTCTTCCTGGGTCAATGCATGACCCCTAGCTTTCCATAGCTTAGCCACAACGTGGTAGTGTGTTAATATGAGTTGAGTCTGTCAAAGGTCTCTCTAGGAGAGACAGTCAGGCTCAGAACTATATTTTTCTCAGCAGCTTTTGGGCTCCACCATGGAGTGTTGGAAGGGGTTAATTCCACAGTGACATTGTTGCCTAGAAATGGAACTAGTGTGCAGGTCCTAGGGACTAGATAGCTCTTCACCTGGATTCTACTCAAAGAGGACCTAACTAAGCAGGGAAACTCAGTCCTCTTATTTAATTATTATTCAATTATTATTCAATGATAGTGTCTGGTGTTATCTCAGTGATTTACATTGTGAATTGGTTGCAATAAATTAGTTCTGGTTAAGTTTTAAGAGCCACAGGTTCCCATTCTTTTGAACTACTAAAAATGTCAGCTGCACTATACCCTGCCTCCAGCCTATTGCGAGGGTCCACACCTGAGTGTCTTGAGTCTCAAGAGGATCAAATATTGGATAAAGCTTATACTATAGCTCAGGAAAAAGCTGAAGCTCCATTTACTATAGCCTTATACTTGTAAGGCCCCTGTTTGTTTTACATTAATGAAAAGGGACTGCATAAATGGCTTGTGCTATAGCAATCAGTGATGCTGCTGCTGCTGATGAATAATACAATTAAAGGGCAAGGAAAGTTTAAAATAGAATAAGGCTAGAAATGCTGTATTTTGTATACTAAACATAAATATGAACTTACTGCACCACAAGCCTAATCAAACATGGGAGGATTTCACTGCATCCAGTCAGGTTTCTTATTAAAACGGTACATATTTTTTAAATAAAGCATATTGGAGATTTCTTTTTCATTAAAGAAAGTAAAAATTGGATTTTATTGCTTTGCCTTTTAATTCTATATTTAGTACTTAGATACGGAGGTAGATCATCCAGTCTGATCTCCAAGAAACTGAATCAGTGGCAGTGGATCCCAAGAAAAGTGATAATCTTCATTCAATATTCACTCGATTCATTGGTTTGTTACAATATAAGAGACAAAATATGATGCCTGATATGCAGGATCAGATCCCCACAGACATTTGAGTGACCCCCTGACTGCCTGAGGAAATGAGTACACATGGGTGAGGGGGTTTGCAGCTGTAGCCGTTGGGGGGGCAGGGGTGTGATCCCCTGATGTGGCAGCTACAATGGGCCTAGACACACCCAGTCCAACATTGGTAAAAGTCAAAGATTGAATTTGAATCCTTTATACCAATAGCTGTTTCTTTAAAGTTTTTTAATATCCAAAAATATCCAGTGGTTGTTGTCCTTGACTTACCTTGAAGATGGTGAAAGATCCAGTAAAGCGTGGTAGTGGTAGACCCAGCATGTTCTGAATCTGGGAAATGGTGACATGAAAAGCAGCAGCATTGGTAAAGGCTTTCACTATGGGCTCAGATAAATAAGTGGAGAGAAAACCAAGCTGCAGCACAAACATAGCTACCTGCAAAAAAAGAGGTTGGAGATAATACATTAGTTGTGTTTTGATAGCCGAGGATGAGCAGAGTATAACAGGGCTTTATTAGCAGGTTCATGCAGCCATTACATAACAGTAACATCAACTCTATCACCTTAAGCAGTATAGAAAGTACATTTTTGACCATTTCTAGTTTTGTGGCAGGTTATGAAAGACTGAATACATTTCTGTGGGTTTTATGTGCTGTTACAGTTTTGCTAATGGAGATGAATTGCGCCTGCCACATATTCTGGGCTCTCTGCCAAAAGTTAATTACGTTTTAGAAATGTTGTCTTGTTTTTTTTGCTGTTCAATGCAGGAGGTCAAAGAGAAAGTCAGGGCATTTCAGTAACAATCCGGGACTGCGGGTTGAGCTGTCAAAAGCGGGGCTGTCCAGCGAACGGTACAGTATGAATTTGCCTGTTATTACACTTCCAGCTTTCAGATGCTTCAATAACCATTCAGCTTTGAAACTTTACTATAAAAATGATCATGGCTATCAAAGAAGGGGTGTCATGTATGTTTATCCTAAACCCAGAACAGATGCAAAGATTACAGCCACTGCTCACACTTCAGTCAGACACCTTTCACTTCGGGAGGTGCCCTCCACTACTCGGATGCTGCTAGGTCTTAAAGTGAGAGAACCAAGGTGAGAGTTCTGGACAGACAAGGGAACCGTAACGTGTGACAGGAAGGACGAGGTTAGAGCAAAGCATACACATAGAACAGGCCATATAAGTGCAGTACAGATTCAGGAAGCGGAAGTGTAGTCAAGGACACAGGCCAGTGTCAAACTCAACAGTAAACGCAGTACAAAATCAAAATCCAGAACAGGCTAAAGGTCAGTACAGGTAGAGAATGAGCATAAGTCAGAGATAGGGACAGACAAGGGTCAAGAACAAAGAAACCAGATTAGAAGTGCTTTCAGGAATTATGTACGATAAATCTACATTGGGCCATAGGAATTAGGATGTGGCACTTTTAAATACTTTCATTTTTGCCAGTAATGTAACTAGTGAGGGGTGGGTCCTGGCACGGGACATGCAGCCAGGCCCCCAGACCCCCCCTTCGTATGCGCGAGCTGCCCCTCGTAGTTACGCCACAGATTTTTGCACCAAGTTTAATGTTGTCATGCACGCCTCCTATATGCTGCCAGTCACAGCCCCTAACTGGCAACCCCCAGGAACTTTTTTCATGCTCTTCAATGTGTGAAAACACACAGTTCCAGTAAATATGCAATCTGGGATCTTCACTAATTAAAGAATAGACTTCTGGAGATCATCAAAACATCAACATTTATACTGTAAATAATTATGGCACTACATGTTTCAAATGGAAATTCTTACTGTGATATTTCCCCAAGTCTATTCTTTTATAATAAAAACATAGTCTCCTCTGAAACAGAATGCTATAAATTATGGTAGCCATAAATAGGCAGATTTAATCTTTAAATATCCAGACTGATATGGCAGTTTATCTTGTTGTGCATAGGGACCTCCAGCATGCCCACACAACTGATATCTGGGCAAAAATCCATGGCAGGTTTAATTTTTCTGTCGTATCAGGGATCACATTGGCTTATCGTATATAAAAAAATATATATAAATATATATATATATATATTTGTCTTGATAAATGGCGGCACTCACAGGGCTTAAGTCAGCAAAGTTTCTTTTATTAATAGTGCATCACTAACGTTTCGGCTGCTGCCGAATATTTTATATATATAAAATATTCGATCGATAAAATTGTTTGAATCGATCAATTCGAAAGATTTATTGATCGATCGAATATTTCCTATTTGATCGTTCGACCAATCGAATTGCTGTAAAATCCTTCAAATTCGATATTCGAATTTGAAGGATTTTACGTCCCGGGCCTATTCATTTGGTCGAATTTCGACTTGAAAAAAATTTGTAAATCTGCCCCCAGGTGTTTTAATCCACAGGAAAAAGATCACTTTTATTGTGCTGGGAGAAAATGCAGACAGAAATAAACAAAAATGCCCCATTGACCCTTATTTCTGCAAAATTTCACCATTTTGCTAATGTTTGCACAGCTTTTGAATTTTGGCCAAAATGGCCCAGTTTGTTCATAGCTACTTATTTGCTCTCCTCAACATAATTGGAACTGTATCAGGAGGAGACACAGAACAGTGGCATCGCTTATCTGTAAATATGATATGAGATACAGTCCTGACCAATTGTTTGATCACACAATAGGCATTTAAGTAAAAAAGAATAGCACTGCTAGATAAAAAAGTAAAGAGTTCAGAGTTAATAGGCAAGAGATAACATCAAAACATACAATAGGGAACCATCTGCAACCTGCAACTGTACAACATGTGCATTTACCATTATAACGCCCATAAGGAAGGCAATAGCAGCAGCCATTCCTATGCGTTGCGCAGAAATATCTGACTGCTCTTCACTTGTGAGGTTTCTATCCAAGGGATTCTGGGCCAGATGTTCATCAATTACAGAGCCAGTCATTAGGCTCAGCACAGCAAAGGTACCTGCAGATACACAATTACTTTAATATTTGCATTCTCCTGAGCAGCCACAGTCTCTTAAACAGGGACATTATACAGCTTTGCAACACCGTGCTCCTCTATTTTCGATGGAATAATGTAATGATCAGTGAAAATCACTACATACATTTAATGGACCACTACACCCTCAAATTTCCATGGTGATACCCAGGTTTACATAGATGTCTGATTTCTCTCAAGAAAAAACCTATATGCCAGGATACAATCTACAAGAAGTCTATATGTTCTACCTCTGTCTATGTAGGTTTCCCCTGGGTACTCCACTTTTCTCCCAGCATGGGTAACAGGATTCTGAAAATGTTCTAGAGATATAGACTGCAAGCTATATAAATGGAAAATAATAATAATAATAATAATTATATAGTTAATGCAATTTACAGTACAGGTATAGGATCTATTATCTGTAATACTTGGGGCCCGGGTTTTTCTCAGATAAGGGATCTTGAATCACCATATCTTAAATGTGCTAAAATTTACTTAAACATTAAATGAGCCCAATAGGATTGGTTTGCCACCAATATGGATTTGTGCAGCTTAATTACCATCAAGTGCAAGGTACTATTTTGTTATTACAGAGAAAAGTATTATAAAAATCAGAATGATTTGCTTATAATGGACTTTACAGGATATGGTCTTGTGAAGTCTTGGCAAAACTAAACTCAAAAAATAAATAAACATTGAGTTTTTAATACTCTCAATAGACAAATCCAAACAGATAATAAAATATAAAGATATTAGACTGTACTTTGTTCTTTGAACTATGTAACCCTTCTTTGTTAAATTATTGTAAGACTCCTGCAAGCAGAACTTTCTGGTACTTTATAAATTAACATAAAAACTGAGGATGATGAAGAAGAAGGTATAGTGGCCCTGGGAGAGTAATTTTATTCTTAATACACAAACACAATAATATTGAGCTGTTTCACATATGCATTGCGATCTGTTCCAAATTATATTTGACTGTAAAAATCCAATTTCTCTTGCACTTCTTCCTATTTTAAAGTGATTTGCACTAGTATTATATAGTGTAAAATGCTGTACTGCATAACCTTTTAAATGCTAGTTCTGCTTCTTATATTAGTTTATTGAAACTAGGGCAAGGGTTTATATTTTTTTTGCAAAAAGGAAGAGAAAGTGCCCTTGATTGTTGGATTGTAATTATATCTCCTAAGCTTTAGTATGAGGTCTGTGGTTAACAGGAATTAGAAGAAAATTTTTCCTATATTAGGAAAAAGAAAAGATCACCCCATTAAAGCTATAATAAATTATGGGTCACATATAACAATATGCCTCCTCCCACCAACTCCAATTTTTCCACCTGATTAGGATTTTAAGAGTGAAATGATGTATCCCAACCTATTTATATCTATAAATACAGAAACTTATAAGTGATAATTTAATATACCCGACTCTGATTGCCCAAATATTTAATTTATATGATCAAAACTAATAATAAGAGAGTAAAAAGGAGACATAAATATACATATATTTTGAGTGAATTTGAGTCAATTTATAAAGTGCAGTGCATTCTACTAAGAGAAATAAATTCATTTAACTTAAAATGAATTCATTTAGTAATACCATGCAATTAATTATAAGGAACCAGTCCTAATTCATAATTTCAGTAGGTATAAATCAATAAATAACCATTTATATTAAATTAATAAAAACAATCAATTGGAATAAGAATTCATGAGTTTCTAAAGTGCAGTGCAATAATGAAGTGCTCCTTTTTACTCTCTTATTATTAGTTTTGATCATATAAATTAAATATTTGGGCAATCAGAGTTGGATATATTAAATTATCACGTATAAGTTTCTGTATTTATAAATATACATAAATTGGGATACATAATTTCAGTCTTAAAATCCTAATCAGGTGGAAAAATTGGAGTAAGTGGGAGGAGTTTCTACAATGCTTTAAAGAGATTGCTTATCATTTACATCTGTCCCAGTGCAGATAATCTAAGGTCCCTCTCACTCAAAAAACTAGGGTCACTTTCTTCAGGAGCCATTTACTTTGCCTATAAGGTTTGAGTTTGTGTGAGAAAACCCACATAGACACAGGGACACCATATAAACTCCTTCCAAAAGTCTACGCCCTTTGTTCATCTGTCAGTTGGTGAATGGTAGAACAGCCTGGAATGTACCATACAATAAATTACAAAAAGATAAGGAATCTTCATATACCCTTAGAAAAAATATGCCACTCTACATTGATGTAGTTACATTAACAAACTCAAAATGACTTGCAGCTTACCGGTAGAAACATGATGGCCAGTTCCTAGGAGCATATAAAGTACAACAGGGAAGAAGGAGGTGTAAAGACCATGAACTGGTGCCACTGAAGTCAAAAGGGCAAATGCCATGCCTAAAAGACAATAAACATTTATATCAACATTATAATGCATTTCCAGTGCCATGCAAAATATTTTTTGTAGACATGTAGTGATCAGAGTTAATATTATAAATGTTGCATATTCATTAATGGTATTAAAAAGACTTCTTAGCTACCTACATTCAGCCAGTAGCTTTCAAATTGTTGGGACCAAAAGCAACTGATAGATGGCCCAGCCTGGAGGGATGAAACTTTGGGCTGAAGGTTTATTTGCTGTACTAGATATTCCTAGAAACCAAACCTGAAGGGAAATTAGGTTGGTATATATATTGAATGCCTATTTGTTTTATATTTAGAAATTCCCTTATCGCAGGATACAACAAGGGTTTCAGAGATCTGTAGCTATGTAATGTGGAATTTGAACAAATGTCGAACTGCAAGATTTGTGCTTCGGACCAACCTCTAAATGGGGTTGTAATAAAAAGTAACAATAAAATTGTAGCTTCAAAAACAAAAAAAAAAAGGTAGAAGAATAAAAAATAATTAAGAAAAAAGTTGAAGACCTATTGAAAATTTGCTAAGAATAGGGCATTCTATAACTTACTAAAAGTTACTTTAAAGGGGGACAGTCCCTTTAAGGGTATAAAAGAACAAAACTGTTGTAGATAAATAGCGATGGGCAAATCTGGGGTATTTCGCTTCGCCGAATTTCTCTAGAAATTAGCAAAATGTCAGAAAATTCACAAAATGTCGCCACATCTTGTTTTTGGATGCAGACGTCCGTTTTTGGACGCGGGTGTCCCTTTTTACGCCAGGGAAAATTTTCCTGACATTTTTATTCGCCTGCAGCGAATCGCAGGAATTCACCCCAGGCAAATAAATTCTCCCATCACTATAGATAAAGAATCGATATCTTTGCCCGGGTTAAATATCCCATTGGATCACAGCCGCATCTGTTCGTTGATGCTGTCTCATGATCCGACCGCCCGTATTGGCTGCATTACAATCTGATCGTTGGGCCCTGTCAGCCTGATATTGCCTACCTCAATGTGGGCATATTGGGGAAAGATCTGCTTTTTGGAGAAATCACCAAACGGGCAGATATCTACATACAGTATAAGGCCACCTTTAGAGTGCAGAGTCCACACAGCTCATGTCAAATAAACTATGACTTTCTACCTCAAGTGATCTCCAGTTCCTGAATATCCACAACAATTGCAATTGCTTCTTTCTTAAGTTTTGGTGGGGAACTGAATTTTGGTGGGGAACTGATTTTGTTGTTGGGCCATCAAGTTCTAGCTGTTCCACTCCTATGGTCCAAAAAAGGATTATGCAATCAAAGCTATTAGTGCACTATAATAGAAGCTTCTGGCCTAAGTTTATCGTTGCCAAAACTTGGATATATATAAAGAATCTATGTGTCTTGGTATACACTACACTACTGTGAAGTAACAGCTTCTTGCACCCAAGATTAGACTTTCTCATGCAAATTCAACTGGGAAAGATGTTGCTATTACTTTCCATTATTCAGCATGCATTTCTCATAGTATGAGAGTAAAAATTATGTAAAAACATATATCTTTGATTGATCTGTTACCTATAGTACAGCAAGTCTGTGATCTTTGGTCTTGCACTGAAAATCTAATTATGAAACCATCATATCATACTATCATATCACTTGAAAAATTGCTAATGACCATTGTAGTTCCTCCTGGAAATGTTTTACCTTGAGAATATGCTTCCTAAATGAAATAACTTTTTAGAAAAAAAGCACATTTCCATTCTACAATTTTACTTACAGTTGTTCATACAAGATTTACTTTAAAATTCTGATTTCTCTAGATTCACCATCCCGCTAATAAACTGCCAGGTCACTGTAACTTACTGCACATTTTCAAACTCAGAATAAGATGAATACAAAAAGGCCAAATTGTAGCTAAATTGTGTCACTATGTCAGTTTTGGGTGCAATGGTATTAAATTACACAAAATAACTTGCAATTTGTTTGACATTTTCACTGAGCTTCTATTGTATGGACTTTTTGTATGCTAAAGTGGACAGTACTAGAACCAACCAATCCAGCTAATTGGCATCTTCAATAAGGTCACCAATGACACAAGTGCATTACTAAAAGTGAATGCATAAGATTTGTTCTTTTAGCTCAGCGGAGATGCATGGGCAATTCTAGTGTAGTGAATTCTGGAAGTTACTGATGGGGGAAGATTGTTCACTTTTGTAATGGAATGCCCAAAGTATGCTATACAATAAGTGATATATAATAAATATTAGAGCATAACATGCTGTGACTAAAGACTGGTGAGACCCAGTGAAAAATTAAAGGGCAAGGTAAGTCTAAAAAAGAATAAGGCTAGAAATGCTGTATTTTGTATACTAAATATAAACCTGAACTTACTGCACCACAAGCCTAATCAAACAAATGATTTATGCTTTCAAAGTTGGCCACAGGGGGCTGTCATCTTATAACTTTGTTATACATATTTGCAAGACTAGACTACATACACATGCTCAGTGTGGTCTGGGCTTCTTAGGGATCATCATAAATGATCAAAAAACAAAGCCGCTTGAGTTCTGCATGGCTGGTAAGTAAGACAGGGTCTCCCCTGTATGATTGTTTCCCTGCCAGAAGTTAGGGACCGTCTGACAATTCCTATCCACAGAACTAAATGAAGGGAGAATTTCACTGCATACAGTCAGGTTTCTTATAAAAACGGTACACATTTTTTAATTAAAGTATATTGGAGATAGTTTTCTTTTACATTAAAGAAAGTAAAAATGGGATTTTAATTCTTTGCCTTTCCTTGCCCTTTAAGGGTTTAGGCCTTTTTGTGGTGGATTAGTGATATATAATAAATATTAGAGTATAACGTGCTGTGACTAAAGACTGGTGAGCCCCAGTGAAAAATTAAGGGTTTAAGCCTTCTTGTGGTGGACTCAAACTTCTATAGCCTCAGGTACCTCTGATTTCCTAATATTGCTTTCTTTATCCACCAGTGTCTCTCAAACTCCTGCATAAAGGACTGTGCATTTGTCTTTTAATACTAGATTTTCTATTGTGAAAAATCAAAATTTCCCCTTAAGTTGCGGATCACTGAGTCCTGCTGGGGGGGTTACAATCCTTACACCCTCTGTTCAGAATATAAGCAAGGACACCCAACGGACTTTATGAAAAACAAATGTATTTGGTTCTATGATGTGAGTATGCATAACAGAAAATGAAACATGTTCCAACTCCTATGCCTATGCTATAAGAGGTTTGGTATTATCAAGCAACAGTTTAAACAAGTAAAAAGTATATAAATAACATATATAAAACTGTAACCATTTCAACATGTTTCCATAAAAGCACAGACATATTTTTGGATTTCATAATCATCATAATATCTGATAACCATGGAATTGACACACATTTACATTGGCAATCATATTTTCTAGATGGCTTTAATTATTTTCCCTAAATGTCAAAACAATATGGACTGAGGGTAAAGTGCATCACTGGGTAGAGCAGATAGTTGTGCCATATCAATTCACTGATTAACTGACTAGAAGGCTGTCACAAATGTAGCCTGAACATCTGTGCTGAATGATAATATAGATAGTGACCAACCACTAAGGACAAAGAATTCAGTTCTTATAATACACCACCGCCTCAGCCATACATCCAATCAAGGAAAATAACATTTAAAAACAGGCTATATTATTAACATGTATTTCTGTAGCGCCAACATATTTCGTAGCACTGTGTATATTGTAGGTCTAGATGCAAAATAACTAACTAATGTGAAAATAAACACACTATTTTGTAACTAGACCTGTAACGTTACAATGCTGAATGAGCCTGCATCTTCTTACCTGATTGCTATTAAATTCCTTGGTACTGTAGTTGCACAAAATAATCTTTACAATATTGCATACCTTGTGGGATGTGGACAATGCCAACTGTCAAACCAGCAATAAGATCCCCAAGCAGCCATTTCTTTAGTTTGTACCTGGGTAGCCAACTCAGAATGGGCACCCTGCGTTTCAATAAATGAAGGAAAGCATGAGCAGAGCAAGTACAGCTCCTTGCTAGTCTGTCTCTTAACCTCAAGGGAGGCCTCTCTAGATCCTTAGGGGAGCCATAGGTCTTGTGAAACTGCTCTTCCGTATAGATGCTTCTGCACACTGCCAGTGTGCTCATGCTGAGTGCAGCAATGTAACTTGAGACCACTGGGCATGAAGGCAAGGGAAATCCTTATATATTTCTCTAATCTCTTTTTTCTTCCTGCTTGGGTCAGTGGGCCAATCGTAAGTGTGTCTGTGCTGGTAATATCCTCCCCGAAAACATCCTTTATTAACCACTTATGTTAAAAGGAAACATGGACAGAAAAAAACTGTTCTGTTAAAAGGCACAGGACTATACCAAAAAGGTTTAAGAAATTTAGAAAACTGAAACGGGTCAACCAAGTTTATTTTTAGGGCTTTTTTGAATTAAAAGTATGCTTTTATTTCTACCCATATTATACAATCTCAACCATGTGAACCACAACAGATGAATTTTTACTATACAAACTACTCCGTAATCAGTGCAATAATGGACAGCGCTGCTGAAAAGTAGCAAACATTTCATAAATTTAGCATATACTTAAAGACATGATTTCTGGTAAAATGATCTGAATTCAACCCCTAATTTGCATATTCATCACCAGTTCAAAGTCACCTAAAAGTTTTGTTTGTTAGTTTTATAGTTCTAAAAACTGCTTTCTAATTTGCTTTGGTGATCATTTTTAGCTTGGCTTGAAAAAATTCTTCACATTCAAATA
>CM044433.1:145529070-145545912 GCA_024363595.1 Xenopus borealis | reverse complement strand
GTATTGAAACAACAATATAATTTAAACATCAAACATTATTGCATTACAATGCATAATATAAACATTCTGCATAATTTAACCCTGTATCGTCTGAACCATGTATCAAGTAAAACGTGTTACGTCAAACTCGTAATTTAAGCCAAGTGGCAATCTAGTATCCAAATAAAAATCCAAAACAATTCCCTTTTCATTAAAAGGCCGGCCAAATCTCCTCCCCTACTGCCTAACCTTCTCAATACCATGTATAGAAAAATATTTCACATCACTTTCATTACATTGTGCAAAGTGTCTTGTTATGTAGCTTTTTTCCACTGCCTTGAAATTTTTGATCTGACGCAAGTGTTCACGTATACGTTCCTTCTGTGTTCTACTTGTGCAGCCCACTTATTGTTTTTGACATTTCAGGCATGTCACTAGATAGACTACCGTAGATGTATTACAATTTATATAGTCCCTAATCTTAAAGTTTTTACTCGTTACAGTTGACTTAAATTCCTTTGATACTTATAAGTGTTGACATGTCACACACCTATGGCTGCCACATTTTTAACACCCCTCTACCCTTAAAGGACCCATATTTACTATTCCATCTCCTCTACTCTTTTCACTATACATACTTAGTGATAACAAGACCTTCAATGTATGTGAGTGCTTGGGGACACTACTTATCCCTGATGCCAATATTTTATAAAAAAAAAACATTGTCCGCATTGAGAATGGGTAAATATCTCTTAACTATATCCAGTATGCTATAGAACTTTCTCCTATGCATAGTTACAAATGGAATTTTTTCCACTAACCCACCTTGCTTCCTCCTCCCGGTCTTACCTAGGAGATTTGCTTTCAATAACTGATCTCTCCCCACACTTTCAGCTCTCTGATATGCCCTGTTAACACATTTACGTCCATAGCCCCTATCTAAAACTCTTTCTTTCATATCTGCTTCTTCCCATGTCTGTATAAATTCACTCACAAAGTCCATAAACAAAGTGGTCAGTTAATTAGCTCCTGATGCCCATGGTAGGGAAATATGACTGTACGTTCTGCTGAGACAGGGGCAGATTTGCAGTTTGATAATTAATTGCTGTAAAGTATTGAGTTTTTTTCAGATTTAGGTAACAGTAAGGGTTTTTTTTTAATCAAAAGTCAAGTTTGTGAAGTTTGTGAGGTTTTTGTACCTCGAATAAACTCACAACTGGAATGTTTGCTTATTTATCAAAAAACTGGAATGTAAAAAACTCGAATTAATGCAATCAGAGGGAAAAACTTGAATACACAAATTGATTGAGTTATCGGTGTAAACTTGACTAGTTCGAATTGATTGAGTTTTTGTGAGTGTAACCCCCCACCCAAAAAAATCACAAAGGCTAAAAACATCTTCAAATGGTTTAAGGAACCTCTGCCATTGACTTTTTAATGACCTTGAGAGGTGGAGTATTTTCAGATTTTAGCGTTTTGCCGCTTCTGTGCATAATAAATCTTGAAAAGAGTTTTTTTTTTATCCTGTTTTTACTGAAGCTATCCTTGGAAACTCAAAATTTTCTGGAAAAATACAACCCCCTTAGAAATAAAGCAATCTGAATAGAGATGAAAGTATGTTTAATAGAGGGATAAAATATTTTATCACAAATCAAGAACTTGCAAAAAAGTATTTGGAAAGCAGCAGTAAAACTACGGGCTAGATTCAATTCAGTTAGAAAAAGTTATAACATGGTTTATCACCTGAAAAGTCACGGATGATATTAAATTTGATAAACCTTTAGATACATTTTTCTGAATTGAATTGCATCTCAAATTGAATCTTGTCCATGATTTTTCACGTGATAAACTTTTTTCTCACTGTATTGAATCTGTCCCTTTGAGACATAACATAGGCTCTAGAGCTAAGTAGGAATACAATACTGAGAGAATATCTTTTTGCAAATACAGAGCAGTGGATATCTAACTTGAGGTGGGGGGAGAAAGGCATGCAGACACAATGCAGTGACAAGCATTCACAATCAACTGCGGAAAGGGTGTAAGGCATTAGCTTAGAAACCATTGTTTGTCTGTACAATATTGTTGGATTACAAAAGGTACTAAATACATTATCACAAAACAGATAGCCTAGCATTAAACCAGGAAAAGCGCTGATTCCAGAGATCCGAACAAATCTACAGGCTGAAAATTGTTTGACAAGTTGAGAAAAATATGTATTTGCTCATAACAGTAGATTAATGTGTAAAGCTTAACAAAATTATATCATAAATGCACTAAAAGAAGCAATATACATTTCAAAGGATTCAAGGAACAGTATTCAGTGAAACGCTGAACAAGAATTTACTTGCTTGAGAGTAATGAGCAATCTCGTAATTCTATGGAAAATGGGGTTTAGTAGAGCCAGGCCACACCATAAGAAGCATTACTATATGGAAACATGGGTGCAAGATAGGTACCATAATAAATGTTTCATGTTTCTGCCCCAGGTTAGATATCGGTTTTTACTGGGTCATTGTTTTTTAGCACTGTAGCACCTGTTATAAAAACTTCTCATATGTTAGTGTAATTGAATCAATCCATTTCAATGAAGGCTTTCCATGGTTTCATTTAAAACAGGACATGGTCTACAATTGAGTAAACGGTATAATTGCATGTGAAGCTCCAGGCTGATAAAGGAGTTTTAGACATGGCTAGAATCCAGTGAAGAATAGTTTGTGAAAGATGGCTTGGATAGAATCTCTTCAAAATTGTTATAACTGTATCTATCTATATGAGTATGCTATATGAGCCCCAGTGCATATACATACACAGATACACATACCAAATCCAAATAAGTACCTTGTATTCTTTGTTGGGAGGGAAGGTCAGGGGGAAGTGCAGATAGTTTCAGGCAGGTTTGGGTCGATAGACAAGTTTTCCCCCAGTGTCCCACCAGTCCAGTCTAACTTTGGACCTGTTGAAAAGGTTTGGGGCTTGGTTTAATGCTTTTCCACAAGGAACAAGGAAAAGAGAAACCAAGAACAAAGAGACTCTGCATACAATTCCCTACAGCAATTCTGAGAATGTTAAATGTCTTGATATGAATCCAGGCATCAGTACACAATACATCTGAAAGTAATTTACGTATAACAATAGGAAGGATTCCAGCAATCACCATCCCTATAAACTCAGTACTCAAATGTTATATTCATTGCTATGACTTCTTGTTAGGCCAAGCTACAGATTATTAGATTTTTTTTAGAAGCCTCTTTATGCTTTCAGTTTTGACCTCTATGTTAAAGGGCAAGAAAAGTGTAAAATAGAAGGCTAGAAATGCTGTATTTTGTATACTAAACATAAACATGAACTTACTGCACCACAAGCCTGATCAAACAAATGATTTATACTTTCAAAGTTGGCCACAGGGGGCTGTCATCTTGTAACTTTGTTATACATCTTTGCAAGACTAGACTACATACACATGCTCAGTGTGGTCTGGGCTTCTTAGGGATCGTCATAAATGATCAAAAAACAAAGCTGCTTGAGTTCTGCATGGCTGGTAAGTAAGGCAGGGGCACCTCCTGCTGTTCATAAGTATGATTGTTTCCCTGCCAGAAGTTAGGACTGTCTGACAATTCCTATCCACAGCACTAAATGAAGGGAGGATTTCACTGCATACAGTCAGGTTTCTTATAAAAACGGTACACATTTTTTAATTAAAGTATATTGGAGATAGATTTCTATTTCATTAAAGAAAGTAAAAATGGGATTTTATTTATTTGCCTTTCCTTACCCTTTAGTCTATGAATGAGCATCCCTTGTATGAGACTTCAATGTGCCTAGTGGAACAGATTACTCACAAATACCTTTTCTAGGAATTTCAGGCTATGTTGAACTGGCCATTATTCATACTGAAAAGGTCAGTTGTGCAGAGAACATAAGCAGAGAACATCTTGGTTGGTTTACTTCCTCTTGACTAGCAATCATTCCTATTATTTAAATTTGTGTGTAAGAGGTACAAAGAAAAAAATACAAAAATGCAATAGAACAAGTTTAGTGCTTACATGTAATTTGTTTCCCGTAAGACTTTATTTTCCAGGAACCCATCCTGCTCTGCTGTTGCAGAGGGAACCATAGTGCACAGCTGAGGTAGAAACTTTTACCTAATGCACCGGTTCCCATGTGCAGGATTAAGTGAATGTTTCTTTTGTCTTTCAGCTCCCTGCAATAAATGGAATTATTAATCTCTTACCCTCCCCTTGCACTCTGAATTCATTTATCATATGTGCAACACTTGTTATGTATTTATTTTCTCTAGTAGTGATGGGCGAATCTCCCGTATTCGCTTTGCCTAGAGATTCGCGAATTTCTAGAGAAATTCGTGAATCGGCGAAAAATTCGCGAAACGAGTCGCGGGACGATTTTGTCGCACGTTGCGTCAACTTTGTCGCGCGTCGTTTTCGTCGCGCGTCGCGTCGTTTTCGTCGCGTCAAAAACGACGCGCGACTGACGCGCGACTCGTTCTTCGGCGAAATTTTGCTGGTGATTCGCAAATTTATTCGCCAGCAGCAAATCGCGGGAATTCGCCGCGAATTCGACCTAGGCGAATAAATTCGCCCATCACTATTCTCTAGATTCTCTGGAAAGCAGACAGACTAAAGGAACCAGAAGAAACAAGTTGACTTTAATGTTTCTGGAAAATGGGTGCATTTGACCATCTTATTGTTCTCATGACGAACTTCAACACTGGAGAATAAGTCATGAAAGAAAACTGAGGAACATACATGTTCCTGGATTGCAAAGGGTGTTAGATGAGCCAGCATACTTTTACCATACTTAATCAACCTTTACAGAGAAGCAAGACTGGAAGAAGATTGTCAAGTTTTAAAGACTGGTGGAAGAACATCAGTGACTTTTGAATGAGACAATGAAGAAAACTTTTATAAGAAAAGTTAAACAAAAGGCGAAAAAAAAATGTCACCACAGGTGAAATATAGTACTATCTAGATATCCTTTCTCCAAGTTGGCCAGGCCAGAAGTTCTCCAAATCAAGCTGTGATCAGATTGGTTCATGTGAATAGCAAGGGGCTAATAATGCAGCAACAAACTCATTTTCCCAGCAAAACAGACAGCACTGTGAAATTCTAGAGCAATGAAAATTCGCAGCTGTTGAAACAAAACTGTACCAGGTAAAAAAATGTTTGATAGTCCCTAGTCATGAAAATTGACTGTACAAACAATCTACATAATATACATATAAATAATATACATATAATGCTGTAAGGACTGACAGGAGATACATTAAAGGACAAGGGAAGTTAAAGTAGGCTAGAAATGTTGTGCATTATGTTTTGTGCTTCTGTACTAGCCCTAGGCAACAAAAGCCGTTTAGCAGTAAAGATCTGTGTCTCTGAAGATGCCCCAGTAGCTTCCCATCTTCTTTTCTGCTGATTCACTGCACATGCTCTGCCTCCAGGTTAGTTCTTCTGTCCTTTTTCAACTGCTCCTTACTCTTAAGGCAGGGGCTTTCAACACCACCTGTCTGCTACATACAATGCTGTTCTCACATCTGTACCCCGGCGGTTTGAGAACCATTCACACATCCATTCATGCAACTCTCAAAAGTAACACCTGTACTTAGGAGTTGCATGATACATTGGTAATCATATCACAGTAATTACACAGAATCAACACCTCTGTAAATTTCATATTAATTCATATTTCATATTAACCATATTAATGTTTAGGGTTTAGTTCTCCTTTAAAGATTACATATTCATATCTAAATCTTTGTCGCGCGTCGCGTCAACTTTGACGCGCGTCGCGTCGTTTTCGTCGCGCGTCGCGTCGTTTTCGTCGCGTCAAAAACGACGCGCGACTGATGCGCGACTCGTTTTCGGCGAATTTTCGCCAAGCGAAATTTCGCTGGTGATTCGCGAATTTATTCGCCAGCGGCGAATCGCGGGAATTCGCCGCGAATTCGACCTAGGCGAATAAATTCGCCCATCACTAGACGTAACTACTCTAATTCACTAAGATGACCATTTTACTGAACGTTGCCTCTTGCGCTAGACTTTACTTCGCCAGGTCAGACCTGGCAAAGTTCAATGCAATAGATAGGAGTTTGAAAAAACAAACTTGAAATTTTATCTAAGTCCCAAAAAAATGCTGGCGACTATTACTTTTTTTAGGGTGATAGTCTGAAAAAGAGCATAATTTTATGGGGGGTTACCCTCCTTCTCCCCTACATTTCCTAACATATGGCAACTCAACTATACAGGGGGCACATGTTTAGGGCAATAGAACAACTTTATATAATGTATTAAAGGTTTCCTGGGCTTGTGTAGTGTAATGTAGTGGCTTTAACATGTACTTCTATTATACGTTTAACTTCGTGCCTTAAGCAAATTAGGCATCGCTAGCGTAAATGTGCTTTGCCTGGTGAAGTAACAGTAGTGCAACTTCGATAACGTTCGCTGCCCTGAGCGCAAATTCGCATTTTAGTGAATTAGCGGCAGGCTGGTGAAAATTTGCCTGGCGAAGCTAGCGCATTTTTGCTTCTTAGTGAATTTGCTCCCTTTTGTCTCATTCCCTGCCCTTTTAGATTGTAAACTCTTATGCACAGGGTCTTCCTCTCCTTTTTTACCGGTACTGATCACTGTGTATGTTTGTTCTATGTATGTAATTCATATGATTTCTTTGTATAAACACATTTATTTTACAGTTCTGCACAATATGCTGGTGCTTTAAAAATACATGTTGTTATTATTATTATTATGAAGAATAATAATAATAATAATAATAATAACATAAAGACTGCAGATGTGTATTTCAGACCCCCTGAATTTTACAAATTAAGACAAATATTTCAAGAAATGCTGGGATTCGACGGAATCATGCAATCTGCCAATAATTATTCATTTCAAATCTGACCCTAACTAACCTTAAGTATGGGCCCCCATCCACTGTCAAGGGCTCATTTTTGGAAATGGACTGAAATAAAACCAAAAAGTATCCCAAGACGTTTTCTTGTGAACACATTTTTTTGTACATTGAAACAAAGAGACACACCAGAAGGAAATCGAATTTTAGAAACTACAAAAAACACTTTGAGGGTTTGGGATAATAGCAAGGGAACTTATGGTCTAAATTTGTTTCTCAGGCAGTTAATTCCTCTATGGAATAATGAACAGCGAGGAACAAAGGAAGAAAAAATGGACACATGAACAATTAGAATGTGGAAGAGGCATTGTAAATGGTGGGTATAAACTGCCTTGGGGAGAATTTAGAACAGGAAAATAAGTTAATCTTTGAAATATTCAGGGATAATATTATGAAATACAAAAGCAGCTTACTCTCTTTAAAATGCCAGAATATACAAAACAAAGGCAGCGAATATATTTATATTGTTTAAGGTGATGTAAAAATTAAATTGTAACTTAATTTATAGCCTCTTTTCCTCCCTATCAGCAATTACAATCACCTTTTTAGTATATGTAGACAGCCCCTTTATACTGGCAGATGGGTCGCTAAATACATTTCAGGTTCTCAACAGCTACATAAAAGGAAAACTAAACCCTAAAAACAATGCTATAAATGCTGTATTTTATATATACTGTACCAGCCGAAAGGTTCAGCATGTCCATGACATTAAGGGGCAAATTTACTAAAATTCCCCAAAAATCCCTCGAATTCCCTCGATATTCGATAAGCATTCAACTTTTGAATGCTTATCAAATAGTTTTAGGCTATCATCTGCTTGATATTCGATAAAATCATATGATCGAATACCGATCGTTCGATTTCAAGAAAAATTAGTACTTTTTCCTTCGAGCCTTTCGAAAAATTTGTACAATTCGAACGATTGAGGAGTTTGATCATACGAATAGTATTCAAGCAGGTCTTTGGGGGGGCTCCCATAGGCTTCTATTGGTATTCGGTAGGTTCAATCTGGCGAAGTAGGCATTCGAATAAATTTAAAATTTAAAATCCTTCGATCATTGAATGATCGAATATTCGATCATTCGATGATTCGAATATACGGTATTCGATGATCGAAGATACCAAATTTGCATATTCGATTCTCTGAAAAAATTGTACGTTCAGTATTCAATCGAATTCGATCGAACTTCGATCTCTTCACACGAATTTTGTAAATTTGCTCTTAATAGTTCAGACCTTCACAATTGTTACAGGAGCTTGACATCTTTTGTTACGAGTGTCAGTGACATTGCACATGCTCAGTCTGCTCTGGGCAGCTGTTGAATAGCTAAGCTTAGGATTTGTTCAAATGATCCAGCAGAAAATCAGGTTTTCCTGTCATATATGCTGATGCTACTGGGCTTAATATTCAATTCTGGTGCAAATTACACTTCTATCTGAGCTGTCATGTAATATGAATGTGAATGAATTACTAATTAGACTTCAATTTTGATGATATTATAAATAGTGAGTATATTGTGCATCAGTCCCTAAGTGCAGGTGACAGCAGCACAGAGCATGTGCAGCAAATCAGCAGAAAAGAAGATGGGGAGCTACTGCACAGCTCATCCCTTCTAAAAGTCTGTGGTTACTTTGGACTGATATGGAAGCCCAAACATAATGTACAACATTTCTACCCTACTTCTTTGTAAAGCTTTAGTTCTCCTTTAAATTTGCACAAAGGACACATTGTTCATATTGTGCTTACAACTTTTATTGTATCCCCCTAATGTCTGGAAGCATCAGTGGCATCAGGAAACGTAGGAAAAGTACTAAAATGTGAAAAGTACTAAAATGAAAAGCATACGTTACAACTTATGATTTGGCTATACAAGAGCAGAAATATGTTTCTCACTCACATTCCCAAGCTGATGACCAGCTTGCAGTTCAACAGGATTTTGCACATTTGCACAAACCGAATATGTCAGGAAAAATTTCCTAAAAGCAGTAGTGCCAAGTATATTTTATATGAAGTCTTTGTGTCATTAGTATAAATGACTACAAACTTAAAAACCTTTAGTGTCATTGTTTTATTAGTTACATGGCTTTGCAGCTGTAAGCTTGGTATCTAAGTGCCACAGGAACAGATGTGCTAAGAAAATGTTCTTAACTGAAGGATCTGCCTTAGGCTGAACAGTTCTTCATGACCAGCAAAGTGGCTTCACAGGCTCTTGATTGGGGAGCCAAGCTTTTCTTCCGGTATTGATGTGTTATAGTCAAGCCAGTTTTACTGTAACATTCTGTGCTTTTGGTTCATATGAGGACACTGCTGAAGGTTAAAACCATTCACAAATCTCCCCTCCTTGTTTTTTTAATTAATTGTCTATTTTTAGTACTTAAACTGGCCATTCATGCTTAGAGCCACCCAACCAGTGGCCTACACCAGGTTACACATTCTTCCCCATGCCAAAGAGTTCAGGTTGATATCGACCCAGTAGCTTCATACTGCATTAATTGCTATATTCAGTTCTTAGTCAACATGATTTTATCTTAGCCTTGCTGATGTCAAGCTGAGCAGCAATCAAGAATTCACTGAGGAGGGTATTGTTTCAGACCCAAACACAGGGCAACAGCTTGCTAGTTTGGCCTGAGTCAGCTGTCCAATACCTGCCCATGTATGTGTACCACTTTAGTTACATGAGTTACAATGATACTATTTATAAATCTATCGCCATCTAGTGGCCTATATCACAGGAAGTGACCTATATCACAGGAAGTTCTCAAGTTGCTTTCACTTTAAATATTTCTAATCATGAACCCGGGTACTTCTTCCTCCTCTATTCTGGGCCATCAATGCACATTAATGTTTACATCTGTTCTTATTGATTTATTGTCTTGACTTTATTGTGTATATTGATTTACTGTTATCTGCAGTGTATTTCAGTTTCACAAAAAAGAAAGAGATAGATAAAGTTAGAATCTACCAGTAAATATTAAAAGAAAGTGATGACTTCTGTTTATTGAAGATTCTAGCTACTGTTTAGCTGACTGTCAAGCTGCACACACACAGTTCAGTGCTGTGAAGGCAGTACAAAGGCACTAAAATTAATGTAGAATTGATCATGTATTGACACTATTCACAAAGACTTTAATGTAAAATGTTAATTAAAAAGACAAATGTGAAGGGAAAGCATGGACAGACCAAAAGGGGCAATATATTGCGCCAACCAAATTGAAACCCACACCAAACTAATCTTCAGATGGTATGTAATGCCATCAATCACTCCAAACTATCCACCAAATGCTGGAGACAGGGTTGAAATCAGGGTACAAGACTCCATATGTGCTGGTGATGCCCATCAGTGACATCATTTTGGACAAATATCTTCAGCCAGATATGATCCCTACTTCAACACAACTTCCCTATGCAGCCACAGGTAACCTTACTACAGATTTACCCTATAAAAATCTCCACGAAAATTATACTTCACATCTTCAACACAGCAATTACTCCTATAGAAAAGTTCTGGAACAAAACAAAACACCCAGCATGCAGCAATTTTATCAACAACTAAACTTCACAACAATGATGGGAAAAATTATATCTACAGACCTGGAAAAACAAGCCCAAAATATCAAAATCTTGGAACCATGGAAAACCAAATAAACCTCAATATCCAACATCTAACTGCAATGACATCAAAGTGGTACCTTTGCAACATTGTCCTAATATGTCCTTCTATGTGCAGCCTGTTTTGAGTTTGATTTATTGTAGGTTGAGTGCAAACCACACTAAATTGTATTGTCATGTATGTTCTGCAGATGTGTCAATGAAGAAAAAAAAAAAGCCAATAGTGACCACTGCTGTTAATGCTCTTTTTCACTGAATGGAAGCAAAGCCCATATTAATACCCTTGCTATTAGAATGAAAATGTAGACTCTTGGATGCTTTTAGCAGCACAGTTTGCCCAGGTGCTGTAATCCATAGCAACCAATAACAGGTGACCGGATAATGCTACCAGGTAATTGGCTCTTATATGTACTAGACCTGTAGAACGATTAGCTGCTTTTATTAATCCAACAAGGTATATACAGTCTGTAGAAAAAGTGCAAAAATGGGATCGGTTATATAGAAAACGGTAATCCAAATGCTCCAAAAAACAGGAACTGCCATTTCTCACAATGTATTACAATTGTTTTTAACCAATTACATGAAAAAAAAACATATAAAAGAAATCCCAAAGTCACAATCACTCCAGAAAATAGATATTTCATTAAATATCTCAGATGAGCCTCTTGTAATGAGCATGGTGTCTACTTTCTTGATATTAGGGTCAGGTTCTGACTTTTAGAAACATGAGAAAATATTTCCAAGTTTTATTAATTTGGAAAATAATCCTAACTCAAACACCATTTCTTTTAACTGATGTATGATCCCCAGAAAGGCATATACAGTATATGTATGAAAATAGGATCCGCCTAGTGGATCTGAAACAAACAAGGTATTATCCACTAAAACATCATCTGAAAATTTGTGGATCTGATATTTTGGATGTTTCTAGAGAGAAAGACTGGAAGAATGTGCTGGTTAATGCCCCTAATATACAGGATCATCTGTAGACACATCAAATTAAAAAAAAAAAAAAGAAAAAAATGAGACTGATACAGCTTAAAAAAATATTATGCTACACATATGGAATATAGATGTGAACCTGTTATCCAGAAAGCTCCAAATTATAGGAAGACCATCTCCAGTAGAATTCATTTTAATCAAACAACTCTAATTTTTTAAAATCATTTTCTTTTTTCTCTGTATTAATAGTACCTTACGCTTAATGGTATCTAAGAGGCATGAACTCGTATTGGTGGCAAAAAAATCCTATGGGTTTTATTTAATTTTTGAACACTTTTAGCAGACTTTGGAGATCCAAATTACAGAAAGATCCCTTTTCTAACAAAAACTCCAGGTGCCAAGCATTACAAATACTAGATTCAATGCCTGTACTCATTTTACAACTAAACTCCAAAGATGTGAAATCTGAGAAACTAAGAATGGGGCAGTTAAGTATGAGCACATGAACACAAGAAGAAGTGTTCAGGACTCATGAAGTAGGGTTTCCCTTAACTGGGGAATTGTCTGCAGCCGGACTCCATTGATTGCAGGTCTGAGCCAAGGAAGGCAGAGAACAGAATCTTCGGATTGTTGAGCCCAGACAAGCAGCTTCCTCTGGCTAAAGCAGACAGCGTATTAAATGCAAGATTCTTGGTTCTAAACCAGACTTGTCGTTCCAGTAAGTTATATTTTCTACTGAAATCAGTCAACCCTGGCAATAATATTCTTCTGAGAAATACAGTTGAAAAACCTTAACATCAGTAAATACAGGTATGAGATCCATTATCTGGAAAACATTATACAGAACAATCTGAATTATCTCCTATCTTTCTCCTATAGACACTGTATCCAAATAATTTTGTAAGCCCTTTTTCTCTGTAATAATAAAACAGTACTTTGTATTTGATCCAAGCTAAGATATAATTAATCCTTCTTCGGAGAAAAACCAGCCTATTGGGTTTATTTAATATCTACATGCTTTTATAGTAGACTTAAAGTATGAAGATTCAAATTACGGAAAGATCCTTTGTCCAGAAAACCCCAGCTCCCGAGCATAACTGGTCAGAATTATTCAAGTTAGTTTCAGCTTTACATTTCCATTTATGTTATAGTTTTCCCTTTGCTTATTAAAGTTTCAGGCAGATTGTACAGGCAGAAGCAAAAGGCTCTTCCAGGTGGAAAAGAGGGCATTAATAAGAATACAATTGGCCCAAACCTCTGGGACTCATTTTGACCTTAGCCAGCCTCACATGGCAACAACCACTATAATGTATAGGGTTTACTTAAAGGATCAGTAACATCAAATTTTTTTTTTTATAAATTTCGTTTGTATACTTTAAAAAAAAAAACAGCAAGACAAATTAAGCTTTTAAATCACAAAGACTGTATTAAGAAATAACTTGCCGTATCTCCGCTTGCGTTTCTCTTCAGAAAAGGCGATCCGGCAATCCATGATTCGATGCTCGATTTCTCCTCCCCGGCTATCTCCTATGAGGAAGGCAGGGAGGAGAAATCGAGCATGGAATGCACGATGGATCATGCCACAAGAGGAGTTTCGGTAAGTTATTTCTTAAGGCTAGGTTTAAAAGTTTAATTTGTCTTGGTTTTTTTTTTCCGAAGTATAATAACAAATTTTAAAATAAAATTGCTGTTAGTGATCCTTTAGAGGGATACTGCCAGAGGAAAAAAATTTTTTTAACTGCATCAGTTAATAGTGCTGCTCCAGCAGACTTCTGTACTGAAATCTTTTTATACTTAATTTTTAAATCTGACATGGCGCTAGACATAGAGTCAGATTCCCAGCTGCCCCAAGTCATGTGACTTGTGCTTCGATAAACTTCAGTCACTCTTTACTGCTGAACTGCAAGTTGGAGTGATATCCAGCTTCCAACCCAGTGTCGGACTGGCCCACCAGAATACCAGGAAAACGCCCCGTGGGCCAAGGTGTCAGTGGGCCCTCATGCTGCTAAACTTTTAGCCTATTTCATGGCCATTCCCTATTTCTATGAGAACAAAGAGGCAAAATAGATGGAATAATTGATTATAGTATGTAAAGAAAACAAACTAGGAGAATAGAGGTTGATTGAAGAGATGAAGTATATTAGTACTGAGAGTGGCTCCCTGGTCTAAGGTTTTATGGTGGGCCCCTGGTGTCCCAGTCTCACACTGTTCCAACCCTTCCTCACCCACCAGCAGCCTAACAACAGAACAATGGGAAGGTAACCAGATAGCAGCTCCCTAACTAGGCTTGCCACCTGCCCGGTATTTTACCAGCCTGGCCGGTATTTTTGATGGTTGATGCCAATGTTGTTAATAGGAAAAAAGATAAATATATAGGAAGGCTGGTATTTTTTTCAAGAAAAGGTGGCAACCCTAACACAAGATAATAGCTGCCTGGTAGATCTAAGAACAGCACTCAATAGTAATAAATAAAACACACCAATATTATCAATAAAAAAATACACGTGTTGGTCCAGGAATTACATTTTTATCTGGTACAGTGAATTATTTGCAGTGTAAACAGTGTCATTTAGAAATAAAAACTTCATCATAAAAATCATGACAGAATTTTCTCAAATTTTAGGAGCAACAAACTTCTCTAATTTTCTCTCCATTTTATAGTCCAATGCAGAAGTCTATTTTGTAGCATCACTTTATTCAAGTCCCTCTTTAATCTTTTAGATATATTTGAAATAGAAGTATTATTTTTTGTAATTACCAAGTTCCTATATTATTAGTTAAAAAGGTTACTAAAAAGTTGCAGGTTTTTGGATTTATTTACCACTGTTTGTTGGAATGCTTGCTTTTCACACGCAGCATAAATTGTAGAAACACTATATCACCAGTGTTGCAGACAAGGGCTCCATCTGTAGGTAAACCTTTCCGGCATTTGAAACTATGTCAGGTATTTCATGAATTCAGTAAAGATCATGGACCCTAATAGGTTAACAGATGCTTATGAATGTTGGCTTGACAAAAATATGGATAAAAGCAAGAATAATAAAAAAAAAAGTATGGAAACATATTTTTAATCAGGATGACTTTGGCCAACAGTAGTGATAGGTGAATCTATCCCGTTTTCGCCAAAAAAAATAAGCGAATTTCCAGCAAATTCGCGAATTGGCGAATAATTGGCGTAACAAGTCGCGGCACATTTTTGACACGTGTCGTGTCGATTTCGCGGCGCGTCTCGTGAGTTTTGATTTTCGCTGCGCGACTCGTTTTTCGCCCATTACTAGCCAACAGTAGAATAATATATGATACAGGAGGGGTTGAGCTCTTTCAAAGAGATAATGCATACAAACTTTCTGAACTTTTTGTGCCACTTCCTAGATCTGTATGTTATTAACAAAATAGTAGTTAAACAGGACTTAGATCAATCGCCTGCATAGCACAAGATTCATAAACAAATCACTCTGTTAATCATTATACACATAGAAAATGCAAAATATGCATAGTATTCTAGTTTGCACTAATGATCAGTACAAAGAATGCAATTGATACTGCTTCCTGTAAAAGTCATTTGGATGTAACTCACACAGCGACGATTAAAAGTGCTGTTTACAGTTTTTAGTTTCAGCAATCTAGTTGCTAGAGTCTAAATTACCCTTGCAGCCATGCATTAATTTGCATAGCAGCATGTGATATATGAATAGGAGAGAAAGATGATGAATAATAAAAAGTTTCAGTAGGAATACATTTGTAGTCTTACAGAGCATTCCTTTAGAGATGGTGTCAGGTACTCTCATTTGAAAAAAATCAAAGAGTCGAGGAGAAGAAGGCACACTGAAGTTGTAAAAAAAAGTAATGAATGAAAAGTAAAGAAAGAAAGAATGAAGGCCAGTTGCAGGGGCGTAACTACAGAGAAAGCAGACCCTGCAGTTGCAGGGGGGGCCAGGAGGTATAGGGGCCCCATGAGGTCCTAATTCGTATAGAACTTCTAGACATTTTTGGGGCCTGAAAAATAATTTGCTATGAGGCCCAATATCCGACTTTCTCCCAATCTTTCAGCTTTCAAGAAATCTCTTATAACCCACTTTTTAGAAGAGCCTACCCTCACTGTTAACTACCCAATGCAATACCACTTACAGTACTACATCTCTCACCCACTCTGATCTTGCCCACTCCCACACCTTGTGTATCATTCCCTTCCCTTTAAATCGTAAGTAGTGATGGGCGAATTTATTCGCCAGGCGCAAATTCGCGGCGAAGCCCCACGATATGCCACGGGCGAATAAATTCGCGAAACGCCAGTGAAAATTCAGCCGCGACTCGCTTTGCAAATTTTTTGCCAATTCGCAAATTTTTCGCTGAAGCGAAACGGGATAGATTCGCCCATCACTCATTGTAAGCTCCTTCTGTACCGGTATTTATTGTGATGTATGTAACTCCATATTTATTGTCATGTATGTAACTCCTTATGTTCTATGTATGTAATTCATGTGATTTAGTTGTATAATCACATTCACTTTACAACGCTATGAAATAAGTTGGCGCTATAGATATACATGTTATTAATAATAATAATAATAATAATAATATCTAGTTACACCACTGGCCAGCTGAAAAGTTGCTTAGCCATTCTATAACATGCTAAAAGTTAGCTTAAATGTAAACCACCCAGTGAAGAGATTTTTAAGTAAGGTCAAAAAAAGGGGTGGCCCATTGTCACTGCACCAAATAGGCACCCTAAACTTTCTGTAGGTAATTAAAGGGAAATTGGGGCACACTTTATTCACATGAGGCAACTATGGAAGTATGGGCCTTGTAGAGCAATAAAATTAGCATTGGGACACGTGGGTACACTGGCTACTGGGAATTTCAGGGTATAAAAAGAAGATATGTTTGCATAGGATGGATAATAATTTGCTGTTTCATTTCAAGGTCATGTAAAACCTATTGACTCCACGCCATTCCAACGAGTAGATGTGACCATTCAGACTGGGCTGATAGATGGCAGCTCCCTATAACAAATGATGAGGATTTAAAGGATAACTAAACCCCCAATATATAACCACCCCCTAAACTGCCCTTGATATGCCCCTTTACCTTTCCCTCCGTGCACAGTTTATTATCTGAATTAGCTCTCCTATTGGGAATCCTAAACGCAAGAAGCAGAGCAGTGCAGGGGGGGGGGGTTCCTCAGCACCATCTTCTGTCCATTCGTATACACTTTGAGTCTGTACCCCGTCACTTAGCCTTCAGGCACATGCTCAGTTAAGGAAAGTCAAGCTTCTAGTTCTACTGCTCATGTGTATGCAGGCTCAATGATGGCAACAGACCTGAAGTGGATATGAAAGGGAGCAGTTGAGGTGGCTGTTACATCTTGGGGAGGTTTAGTATCTCCTTTA
>CM044433.1:145503807-145521647 GCA_024363595.1 Xenopus borealis | reverse complement strand
ATTTTGCATTTACTTTTCTCCTGTGCCAGCCTGTCTGCCAACTTCATGGTACAGTAATTGGTGCAATACAAACTGAGTAGACATGACATGTATAGTTGTTCCACTGTATTTATACTATGATGTATTCTGGAGGCATTGCATGAGAAGTTGCCACTGCATTTATACCAGTATTTGTTCTGGAGGCATTAAATGGGAAGTTGCCACTGCATTTTACTGCTGTGTGCTATTGTGGCCTTAAAGAAGACATTCAGGCACGAAACGCGCCAGCTTTCTTGTATGTCCAAATAAAGTCTTTTTATTTTATTAAAACTTGACCTGCTGATTTACTAGCACATATATCTCACCCCACTTTTAATGTTTTCACCCTTTGATAAAAAATGAAGATACAGTTGCACCACTTTCTCTCTCCGATTTCACCATTATAAATATGCAGTCATAATGGATTAACATTGTCCTGCCAGGCTTTGTAAATGCAAGCTATGAGAATAGAATATATATCATAATATAATATTAGCTAGCAGGCTACCCATGTTGCAATATACAGTTAGGACAGTAATCACAAAAAGAAGAAATGAGAGCTTTGTGTAAGGAAACAAAAGTATATTTTCCTTTGATGTTTTACAATGGACAATTAATGATGTGAAGTTCTAGTTTGTATGACGTCAAAATTGGCACCAATAACTCATGGGGAGGTGGAGGTATAAACACAATGTTAATACTGCCTTTATTTATCCTTGATAAAGGCCCTAAGGTGGGCCAAAATGTTGGATACACACATACATGCAAAGAATGTGACTTCATTCACCTAATAGTGTAGTGTGGCTCTATGTGGAAATCATAATATAATAATATATAGCATATAATATCAACTTCTTCTCTTAATGTAAACTTTAACCTGAAAACACTAACTGAAACTGAAACATGTCTTCAGCAGGTGGCGAGTTTCCTTGTGTAAAAATATTGCATGTCTGACCTCTGTTGTAGAGGACAAAAGGAAAGTCACCGGCTGAGCTGACCAGGTAGAAGGTTCCATAAACATTTATTGGTGCAGATTTCCATTTGTGTTTAGCAATGGCAGCCTATAGGAGACTCTATGGGGGGAATTCACAAAAGTGTAGGTAAAATAAATAACCCAGAAGTTACAAATTTGTAAAATGTCGTACAAACAGCAAATTCACAAAGGCAGATGTTACCATCTCTGAATGTCTCGTAAGTCCGACAATTTTCTAAAATGTCGTATATCTTTTCCTCGTACAGACGTCATTTTACACGACATTTTACACGACATTTTACACGACATTTTACAAGACATTTTAAAGACATTTTACAAGACATTTTACAAGAGATTTTAAAAGACAATTTGACCGACATTTTCATTTTGGAGAGACTAATGTGTCGGGAAAAAAAATGCGTTTACGAGTAATTCATAAAAATGTCGGGGGAAAGTGGCGCCAAAAAAACCACGCCCACTTTTCACTACACTATTTCAAAAGTGTCGTATATGTCGGAAAATTGGAGGGGAAATGCTCTGTGAATTTGTCGTCTGTTGCTACGACATTTTAAAGACATTTTAAAGACATTTTTTCCTTCCCGACACTTTTGGGAATTCCCCCTAGATTTGGCTGTACACCTGGATTTATGCAACCAAAACTTGCCTCCAAGCCAGGAATTGGAAAATAAGCACCTGCTTTGAGGCCACTGGGAGCAACGTTGCTCATGAGTAGTGATGGGCGAATTCATTCGCCAGGGGCGAATTCACGGCGAATTCCCGCGATTCGCCGCTGGCGAATAAATTCACGAAACGGCAGCAAAAATTTGCCGCAGAAAAATTCGCCAACAAAAACGAGTCGCGCGTCGTTTTTGACGCGACGCGCCGGAAACGACGCGGCGCGCGCCGAAAATGACGCGGCGCGTCGGAAACGACGCGCGACTCGTTTCGCGAATTTTTCGCCAATTCGCGAATTTCTCTGGAAATTCGCGAATTTTTCGGCGAAGCGAAACGCGGGAGTTTCTCCCATCACTACTCATGAGCCACTGGTTGGGGATCACCGCTCCAATGGAAAACATTTTCAATTTAAAAAGTCCCACTAGACGGCCACAGAGCCAACAAATATTTAGGGGCAGATTTATCATTGGTCAAATTTCGAATTAAAAAAAATTAGAAATTCGACCATATGAATAAATGGGAAGTAAAATCCTTCTAATTCGATTTTACCGTAATTCGATCGATCGAATAAAATAAATTTGATCGATCAAACGTTGGAATAATACTACTAATACTAATACTAATAGTCAACCAACTTGTAGTCAGACCCTCGTCTATTGGCAAAGCAATGGACACATAGACATGACTGCTTAAACTCTATTGCAATTATCCTTATGGGGTGAGTAGCATAGACACATAGGCCAACAATATACCATCATCAAATAGAAGAATACAGATAGCATACTCTCTTCAACTGAATCTAAGTTAGGTATGTCTGCTACTATTCCTGACAGCTTTCCTTCATTAAAGGGTGACAAATGAACCACATCATTGTAGGAAAATAACGTGATTATGCAAAGCCTTCCTATTAAACTTGAGAGCACTAAGGGGCACATTTACTAAGGGTCGAATTTCGAGGGTTAAAAACCCCTTGAATTCGACCCTTGAATTTAGGTCAAATTAAAACCCCTCGAATTCGAAATTTTAACACGATTCGAGTTTTCGAACAATCGAATATTAAAAATTCAGTCATTCAATAAGATCGTTTGAATCGAGCAATTCGAATGATTTTAAGCAATCGATCTAATTTTTTTTAATTCAATCAAAAAAAGCTTCCCATAGGATTGTATTGCAATTCGGTAGGTTTAACCTGCTGAATTTTTAGATCAAATTTTTCTTAAAGGGACAGTACTTCAAAAGTCGAATTCGAATTTGATCAATTCAAATCGATTTTTGGGCTATTCGATAGTTGAATAAACCAAAAATTAATTCGAAATTCAAATCTTTTTCATTCGAATTTGATAAAAATTTTCACTTTGAATCAATTCGACCTTTAGTAAATGTGCCCCTTATAGTTGGCACAGATACAATATACCCAGCCATCTATTAAACGGTTCCTTTATTTTAAAGCCAGAAGCATCCGTAGCGGATAAAAGAATGCCGACGTGCATTTCAGTTGATGAACCTCATTGTTCAGATATTTATTACTGTTGAATTCCCCGAGCAGTAGCTTGACAGATGTTCCATTCCAGCTCCATTGTGTGTGCTAGGTGACCCAAGAAACGGCTAGTTATCATGATAGTAATTCTCATTCTTGCCAAGTACAAAGAACTAGAAAAGATACGTACACACTATGAAGACAATGCATTTTCAACTGTTTGCACTGTACAATACCACCCAAGTTATATTCTGTGCAATATGGGTTGCTAGAGCTAGTCATTAGTGATGGTAAAATTTATCCACCTGGCGTGAATACGCGGTGAATTCCCGTGATTCGCCACAGGTCAATTAATTTCCGAAACGGCAGTAAAATTTTGCCAGCAAAAATTTGTCGGCATCTCATTTTGGACGACCGCATCCAAAACAAGTGGCGGCAAAAATTTGGGGAAGCGAAACACCTCAGATTCTCCCATCACTACTAGTCATTTTATAAGTCTGGAGAAGAGCACTTAGCACCAAACATGTAATTAGTGCCAACAGGGAAGAGTTTGGGCTTTCTGTGGTAGAAGCATTCTGATTCCCACCTATACAGCTACAAGGCAACTTTTTATATGTACTTGGGAAACCCCACTACCAGTAAGTGGATAAGAAAAAAACTGATGGTTTAGGCCAAACTGAAAATGTTTTCTAGATATTTCACACCTGCGTATAAATGCTGTGTATCTGCTCTTTTACAAGTAACGCTGAGACTGAGATATAGGATCCGTTATACAGAAACCCATTATCCAGAAAGCTCCAAATTACAGAAAGGCCATCTCCCATAGACTGCATTTTATCCAAATAATCCAGGTTTTTAAAAATGATTTCCTCTTTCTGTAATAATAAAACTATAGCTTGGACTTAATCCAAACTAAGATATAATTAACCCCTACTACAGGTATGGGACGTATTATCCAGAATGCTCGGGACCTGGGGCTTGCCAGATAACAGGTCTTTCCGCAATATATATATATATATATATATATAAACATTTCAATATATATAAAGAATAATGTACCCCTTGTTGTAAAAATAAGAATACAGGTATGGGACCTGTTGTTTGTTATTTAACTGATCTTTAACTGATTGCTAAAATAGCAATTTGGCAGCTTTAAGGTGGAGGCAGTACTTCGAAATTCAAAAAGTAACATTTTCTAATTTTTTCAATTCGGTGACACCTTGACCCTTGGTAAATGTGCCCCTTAAGTGAACCCAATAGGCTTCGCTTTTTGCCTCCAATAAGGATTAATTATATTTTAGTTTGGATCAAGTACAAGATACTGTTTTATTATTACAGAGAAAAAGCAAATCATTTAAAAAATGTTTTGATTATTTAGATAAAATTGAGTCTGTAGGAGACAGGCATTCCATATATATATATATATATAGGGGCAGATTTACTAAGGGTTGAATTTGAGGGCTAAAAAAACCCTAAAATTTAACCATCGAATTTTTATCTATTTGTGGTGTAACAAGGTTTGCCATTCCATAAATACTGATATATATAGATTATAGAGCTGTTACGCTTCAGTAAAAATGTGTAACACTTGGGTAAAGTGCCTCTATTTATCAGGAACATTTCACAATGCTTTTACTGTTGATTAAAGCCAAAGTGTAAATCTCACAGAGTTTCCAGGGACACCTACGCCATTTACATTTGCAGCCTGCACACAGTGTGTTGAACAAAAACCAAACCTCTGATACTCAATTTCAATTCCTTCTCTGCAGTAATTTACATAAGGGTGTGTGCCTTGATATCAACACCTCCATATATGCATATCAACAGAATATGAGTGCAAAGGGCACAGCACTTGGGATGAAGCTGTTTATTAAGTCAAACATTTACATGACGGAATAGAGATAATTGATGATATTCCTATAAGAACATGTGGAAGTCTGGGTGCAGGCAAATTAATGGCAGAATGGTAAGGGGCTGCCTGTTTACTTGTAAGTCTAGTTCTTCAGGAGAAACCCCCCCTGCTCTCCCCCCACTCACTATCATGGACAGCACTGTGGCTACAATAGAGTCATTAAAGTTCCTGGGCACCACAATCTCCCAGGACCTGAAGTGGGACACTCACATCGACTCCATTGTGAAAAAGGCCCAACAAAGGTTATACTTCCTCCGTCAGCTGAAGAAGTTCAACCTGCCACAGGTGCTGCTGACACAGTTCTGCACCGCAATCATTGAATCCATCCTCTGCACTTCTATTACTGTCTGGTTTGGCTCAGCTGCCAAATCTGACCTCAGGAGACTGCACAGAGTAGCCAGGACTGCGGAGAAAATCAGTGGAACATGCCTTCCCACTCTCCAAGATCTGTACTTATCCAGAGTGAGAGTAAGAGCTAAGAAAATCACTCTGGACCCCTCACACCCAGCTCACTCCCTTTTCAATATGTTGCCATCTAGTCGACGCTACAGAGCACCCAGCACTAAAACGACCAGACACAGGAACAATTTCTTCCCCCAAGCAGTCAATGTCATGAACACTTAACAACACATGCAGTACATACGACACTTTATTTGCTAATTGCACATTATTCTTTGTATTCTGTATTCTGTATATTTTGTACATTCTGTATACTTTATATACTCCTTTTATTACCTGTGTTTTGTCTTGGCACTGTCATTGTCATTCTGTTGCACTGTTGAGCTCTGTCACTTAAACAAATTCCTAGTATGTGCAAACATACCTGGCAATAAAAACCATTCTGATTCTGATTAATCAAAGATAACCAGGCTGGTTCCCCATATGCAACAGAAAGACTGTAGATCTGTTTTTAGTAAACGCCGTGTAAAGTTGCTCAGGAAGCAGTTTCCAGTACCGTCATAGCAGAGCGACAACAAGTGTATTGAATTGTATTCAGTCAATATGTTAAAAGCCTGAGAGCAAGTCTGCAACTGAATACTGTACACTGCAAGTGTAATACAATGGGCTCAAAGGGCACAGTATATATATACTAACAAATCATCTCCACTAGATAATCTCAAAGACTCAATTATGAATGCAAGTGCAAACCGCTACAGTGGGTGCATAGCTGAGATTTCCAATATAATTACCTGCTCCATACATGCAACTTGAAGCAAGCGCCAGTGTTTCCATTTATCCTGCCCAATGAATTGCAAGCAACTGTGCACATCAATTCTAAAGAACCATGGACCTTCTGCCAGCCTGGACCTGTCCCTATCCTTGCGTCCATGGACACTACTCCAAACAAATGAAAAGACTGTTATTGGCAATATCCCCACTCTGTAACAATGTGCCACAACTTTACAAAACGTAGGCATTTTTGTTTTTGTAAGATACTACATACCGGTCACCTGCACTGACACTGAAATTATAGCATAAAGGCTGCATTGTAGACAAAAACATGCTGCTGTATTTGTAAAGTATCCCTTATGTATTCATATATAGTTTCTGCCGACCCTTACCTTCCCCTTTAATACTTCAAAACAAGTCAATCTGTGTAAGATGTAACCATTCAAGGGTTAAACAATAAACCTGGATATGCCATAATGCATTATTATTATTCCCCTCCACAGCAGGGAGAGAGTGAGAAGAACAGGGAATGGGGAAATCAAAAATGTAAATGAATTCTCAGTGGTGCTTCAGAAGATCAAAGCGCCAGAATTTACCTTTTGCTCCAATTCATCTTCAGAACCTGTAAGTGAGAGAGAGCCTTTTCATGTCTCATATACACTGTATAACATCTGACTTGGGGGAAAACACACTTTCATAATAGTTCAAATTTTATTCTTTTCTTTCCCCCCTAGACTCACCACTACAATATGGCTATGATAATCTACAGCCCACCAACCTTCCATGATACAATCCTTCATTTCAGCAAATCTTTGTCTTCTCCTCAAATAGTGCATCTTCACCTAACCTAGTCATGGACATCCTTCAGCCTTCCATGTCCATTTTAACTGCAGCTACCAGTTATCTTTAATTCAATGCCTGTTCAAGCTTTTTTTTCTGTTCCCTGTATCCTTAATCTGCCATTGTTGGATTCTGGGAGGTGCAGTAAAATATCAAATGCAGACTCACAGGCCTTTGTATGCTGTGGTACATGAATCTTTTATACTGGTATTGTAAGTGAACTATACAGTACTAGATAGAAAGCTCCCAAACCAGTTTATAGCCAATAGATTAGCCACAATATTGCAAGTTATAAGGCTATGTTTATTCTGCAGAATGCTTTTCCATATCTGAGTAAACCACTCTAGACGCTGTCTCTGTTTGTTTAGGATATCAGTTGCAATATTAGCTTGTTGTGACATCACTTCCTGCCCGAGTCTCTCCCTGCTCACTCATAGCTCTGGGCTCAGATTACAGCAGGGAGGGGAGGAGGGAATAGGGAGTAGGGAGGGGGAAAGGGAGAGGGAGAGAGGAGCAAACTGAGCATGCTCAAGCCTGTTCCCTGAAGGTTTAAGCTGAAGGCAGGAAGTCTGATACAGAAACCCATGTGTACTCAATAGAAGGAAAGAAATGCTGAGGACTCAGAGCAGCATTACTTTGAGGATTTACTGGTGTATTTATATAGACCTTTCTGATAAAGATTACTTCATTTTAACCTCTCTTTCTCCTTTAATCTGTCACTCTGTACAGGTATGATACCTGTTATCCGGAATACTTGGGACTTGGGGTTTTCTGGATAATGAATCTTTCTGTAATTTGGATCTTCATACCTTAAGTCTGATAGAAAATCATGTGATGAGCAAATTTTTTTGCCAGTCACGGATTCATGGCGAAAGTCCGCATTTCCACATCTGCAATTTATTTTTTAGCAAAGCTGCGGTCAAGTACAAGGTACTGTTTTATTATTAAAGAGAAATGTTTATTACACCTCCTTCAGCTAGCAGGCCACTTGGTGATTACAACTATGGATGGGATAGAGAACACGTCCCATATATATATATATATATATATATGTAAAATCAGTTACCATGTGACTGTGGAATTACCTGCCTGTGAATATAGAGGATGCTCACAAAAACTGGCCTTCCTATATAACTTTCTGCATTAAAGAGCATGTCTATATAGTTCCCAATAGAGAATGTGATGGCTCCACTCTTTAACCAAGATAACAATATTAATCAATAAAGGGATTATTATATGTGGCTAAGTCAGAGAGCATAATTCATTGCAAGTCAGATTTGCTCACGCTGAGCTTTTCCTAGTAAATTACCAGGGGATGTTTTATTCAGAGGGCTTTCTCCCTCCATATATCAGTAACCTGTGCTTGCTGTGAGGCTAGCGGACTTTGATAAGGGGAAAGTGGACAGATAACATTCTTGCTCTTGCCAGTGCTGTGCTCTGCACCTGAATTTTATTTATTTTTTTTCATCTGGTGCAGAGTACAGAAATGCCTCAGAAGCAAGTACTGGGTAAAGAGTAGGGATATTTCAGGCTGGCAGACTGTGCAGAGTTTTATTTTGTATATATAGTCACTTAAAAAGCAGTTTTTAAGGTTTCCAGAGGTTTGTCCCTGTGGTCGTTTCGAACCCGTACTCCAACCGGAAAACAACTTTGAAAATCAAAACATCTATGAAACAGAGCTTCTCCAGGAAGCCCAGGGGGAGACAAAAAGTAGAAGATATAGAAATATAGTGTAGTATTCCTTTGATAGTTAAACACCTCCTTGTGCAACACTATATATATCTTGTGAGACCCACTCCAACAACCACCACGACTATGAGTAGCCTTATTGTTTAAGGGTCACCGTCGGGAAAGGTGGGTACTTACAGACGTTCTAGTTAGTTATGAGCCTATCTGCAGATTCGTTCAAAGTTCCTATCACAGGTAATGTCCAAATTGCTAAAAGGAAGAGCGCTTCATATGGTGTAAAAACGTTTCTTAAATAAATAGTGTATAATTTAAAATCACAGTCACATAAAACCAGATAAGTTAGACATATAGCAGTCTTTCCCAGATTCACAGTCTTTTCGCCCGATCTGCTGTACTTGGAGTGGAATTTGTTTCAAGCCGGCAAACTTTCTTTCATGCAGTGCTAACCCCGGCCTGATGCGTTTCATTACTGTAAACTTCCTCAAAGGCTTCCTCAAAGGCTTTTCTATCTGTTCTATTTTTCGTCTTCCCCTGGGCTACCTGGAGAAGCGCTGTTTCATAGAAGTTTTGATTTTAAAAGTTGGTATATATTGTATTATCCTATGAAGGATAACCCACAGCAACTGATCAGCTATTTGTTAGACCAATAAGACTACTGATGATATTATTCCAGAAAAGTTTGCACTTGTTATTACAAGAAAAAAATGTAGAGGTGAATTAACTAATTTCCTGGCTGTTGAGGATAGTTGCAGAACTAGATGGAACATTTTCAACCAGCCTCCCCCCCCCCCCAAATATCCACTGTTACCCTTAGCCATTCACTGCCACCAACATCATGTCCCACAGGTCTGCCTCCCTGGTATTTACTTCAGTGTTGAGAAGTGCTGTGAAGCATGAAACAAATTTTAAAACCCAATAAATGTGATTCAGACTTTATAATAAGGAGAAAAACCTTGGTTTTATTTTCAGTATTCCTACTGTTTTATATGAGGGATCTCATAATTTCAAGTCTGCTTTTCTTGTGGATCAACTTCCTGGCTCTACATATGGGGATCAGAAATCCCTGTGGTGCACTGGCACGTCCCTTTCTATTATAATACTATTCATTTTGCACCCCAGCAGTTTACTAGAGATGTTTCACTTGTCTAATCAGCAGTCTGTGCTTTAATATTGTACTAATGTTTTTGATACACATGAAAAGTCAGGGACCCTCGTATAAAATGTAAATTGCTGGGCTGCACTGATTGAATGTAAACAAAAGTGTAGCCCTATAACCTAGTTTAACCCTTTACATGCCTCCGATTGTAAAATCAGTACGGCATTCACTCAAGAAGTACCATTCCATAGATTTTTACATTTCCAGCTTCTCGGTTATTTAGTGTATTATTGCAAGTTTCCAGGCAATTCCACTTGCAGAAAATTAATCAGCATCTAAAGGGTTAAAATAATTAATAAAGTTTCTTAACATTTTTCTCAGAACAACCGGATTAAAAAGGGATGAGCAGACCCTGTCTAACCAGCATAGCTACCCAAGTTCTGCCAAGGGAGCAAAAAATGTTAACTACAATTTTTAAGCAGATATAGTTATGCTACAATGCTGGATAAGAACATTTCCTCATTGATAAGAAACCTGGCAAATTGCACGTAGCAAAAGTTTTGCCATTGGGCTCTTATGTACTGAGGAATATCAGGAAGCAAAGCACAAATATACAAGGGAACTATAACAACCTCTAAGGACTTCATTATTATTCAAGATATATGTCTAATTAAATAATAAACAGGCTTTGAAGCTGCTGGTATGCTGGTATTTACAGCTTGGGACAGCAATGAAGCACCATCTGTTCATATATAGAGGATGGGCGCTGGTATTTGTTAAAAGTAGGAGATTTTCCTGTATTTCTATTTCAGCACTGTGGAGAGCTCCTGACCACTTTCTCTACCCATATCCTTACCTGAACTCCAACAACCAGCCAGAAAGCCAATAATACAGTTTTAACTGTATTATTTTTTATCTTATACAGGTATGGGATTTATTATCTGGAATTCTTGGGACATGGGGTTTTCCAGATAATGGATCTTTCTTTAATTTGGATCAAAATAATCGACATCTGCTAAAAAGGAATGTAAATATATTAAATAAACCCAATATGCATTCATGCAGCTTAGTTACCATCAAGAACAAGCTACTGTTTTATTATTACAGAAAACACAATCATTTTTATAAAAATTTGAATTATTTGATAAAAATGCACTCTTCCCGTAATTCAGAGGTCCCTGGATAACAGGTTTTCAGATGAGGGATACCATACCTGGAGTATTCTTTCAGGCTGAGCTATTCAGCTGGAAGCTCACAATCCAGTTGGATTTTCATAGTCCCAAGTCTGCCACATTAGCCTATGCATAAGACATATATATATATATATACAGTATATATATATATATATATATATATATATATATATATATATATATATAAAAATAAATATATATAAATATATATAAATAAATATAAATATATATATATGGGTTTTACAAAAACTATAAGGATCAGGATTTAACAAAGAAAGCTCAGCCATGCAGTGTTATATATACCATAATATTAATGAGAATGATAAGGGCACATACGAAAAGTTTGTTCAAGTAAACTTTCAATGAAAAGCGATAAAAATAAAACTTGTACTTTCAATCCCTCCACCCCCTCCCTCTTCTCCCCATAGGTTAATACAGCATGCCCACTGATGAGAGTGTTTTATCTGTCCTCTGGTGAAATGAATTTGAAGAATATTGAGAGGAGCAGGGTTAGCTCTCAGACAGACATGTAAAAGCCCAGCAGGTCCCCCACGGCTTTCCAAGTGCCATGTCTAATTTGTTCGCCATCTATAGACCAACCTTTGAAGCTGATTTGGTTAACATATTAAAATAGTAATTTTCTAGGTGAAGCTCCTTCATGTTTTCACAACACTGGTACAAGGGCAAGTCTATATATTACTCTGCATTCTCAAAAGGTGGGCCAACATTTACTGAAAAACGCTTATTAATGGAAAAGTCCCTGTGAAAAATGTCCGAATAATGATAAGAACATCCAGCATTCACAAATAGTTCAGTGGATTGAGGGATTTGCAATATAGTATTGGCAGCAGGTCTATAGGTAGGATATATATCTGATAGATACATAATAATACTGATACAAATTGCTATACTGCCAGAAAGGAAGATGGTCTTCAGCTACTTAGCTCTTATAAATGTGTTTTTAGTGGTGTTTCCCCCTGGGAACCACAACTGCTTTCTATGCAGACTGAACAGACTCGCCTTTAAAGAATCACAGTTCGGCCCTTGTTTCTGTCTCAGGCCAGTGAATATTTTCTGCAAGATTACCCAGGTGACGTAGTGCCATGTGCCACCTATACCCCTTGTACTTACATCTATCGCAGATGCAGACAGAATAGAGTTATGATGTTAAGGCTTCAATTTCTGCATAGCTTGGGTTCACAAGCTTACTAAACTCAACTCAAGTGCTAAAGATGGGTATTCTTCTGCTTCACTTACACGTTTGTGCATTGGCTTATAAACAATAAATGCATGTATCACTTTTTATAAACACTTTGCATGTGTTTTCATGAGACCCTACCCAACATGTTATACATGGCTAGTTTTTTTCCACCATTAATAATTTATAAAATGGCAACAATGGTAAAAAAAGTATTTGGTTCAGTGTAACCCTTTACAGAGATTTTTAATTGCATCAATTCAAACTTAAATGTAAGGTCCATACCATACACATCCTCTAAGGCAGTGGTTTCCAAACTGTGTGGCTTGACCTCCTTAAGATTTCAGTGCAGTGCCTTGGGTTCCCAGCCTAAAACCACTACAAGTAATAGTTGGGAAGCTCAGCTTAAGGGTCACAGACATTCTTAGAACTATAGCTGATATAGCAATATTTTCAAATATCTGTAACACATTTTGAGTTGAGAGGAGTCCTGATTTGTTGGACCTCAAACAGAAACTTCAGCTAAAAAAGTCCAACAACCACTACACTAGAGTCGGTTTTATTAGGAATCAGTGAACCTGCGTGTATGTGTTTGGAGTGTGGGAAGAAACTTCAGCCAAGAGGAAGTGTAGTCAGGTTGTAAACTGTAAAAATTTGAAGATTGTTTGTTGTTTACACTTTGCACACTGCCTTCCATGTTGTAAATGAGCCCTAAAAACTCCTTGCTGATAGTCACGTGGCAAGAACCAAACTCAGACTCCAGTGCCAAACACCTTTTGTGTAAAGTTCAGAGAAAGCAGAGTCAGCCATGAGGGTCATTTATAGAATGACTGAACCATACATTTATTCCTGAGATTTAAAAACCTGCTTCAGAGGAGCCATTTACATAATCCAACTCTTCCCTATTTCTTTTTTTCTACATATTATTAGATATTCACAGTCAGTCTTTTCCCCCAAGGCTTTCTCATTCCAAAACATGAGAGAGTGTGCCTCATATTGACATATTTTGTGAGCTGCCTCAATAATTACCTGTCTTAACTCTCACCTCTCAACAGGACTCCTGCTGACTAGTCAGACAACCGGAGTGCTCAGAGCTCTTAGAGGGAGAGACCGACCCTGATGCAGGTCTCAGCTGGAAGCCCGCTGGGTCAGTTTACAAAAACTATAGAGTTTTGCCCATGCGATATGGCAGAGGAACACACTGACTGCAGAAGTCAGAACTGCAATTACTACATGCAGTTAAAGGGCAAGTCAACCCCAAAATAAAAAAATGCCTAATAAAGGAAAACATCATTCTAATCAACTTTCCAATATACATTCATTACACAATTTCAGTGCCTTTAGAGTTATTTGTGAAAACAATCGCCATTGAAAGCTGCAGTTGCTTAGCTCCTGACTTTTACTTTTTAAACAAAGTTGCAAATTTCTTAGTTCCCCAGCAAAGACAGGTCTATTAAGCTGGCCATAGACTCAAAGATTTGATCGTACGAATCTGTTTTATACTATATGCGGACAGTGTATGGAGTGTCCGACATTTTTCGTGCCGATCAGTTGTTCAATTGGACAGGTTAGAAAATTTCTATCGGCTGCAGATAATATCTCTGCATGTATTGCTGATCTGTTGATTTTCAGTGGGACACTGTCACCAGCTTTGTCGGACATAAACTTCCGTACGATTGCTGTCAGGGGCTGTTCTTTTACTACTTTATTTCAACTGAAAGTTTAGTGGCAGATCGGGAGATGGGGAAGTCCAATCGTTTGTCTGATATTGCAGGTAAATCTGCACATCTATGGCCAACTTTAATCAGCTGCCTTGTCTTACATTGAGGCAATGTCAACAGTCTGAGAGACCAGGACATAGAATAGAAAGGGACAAACACTGCTTTCACTGGCAATACATATACAAATAACTTAAACACCACAGAAAAATTGTAATGAATGTATATAGCAAAGTTCCGTAGAATTACGTTTTCTTTCATAAGGGAAATTATTTATTTTTTTACATTTCCCAAATTATAGTTTCCACACTATGAAACATCTATTTAATTTTACTGCCACATCATTCTTTGAGTTCACAGGGCAGGATGCTAAGAGTTTGTAGACTTAAAGGACAAGGAAAGTGTAAAATAGAAAAAGTCTAGAAATGCTGTATTTTGTATACTAAACATAAACATGAACTTACTGCACCACAAGCCTAATCAAACAAATGATTTATGCTTTCAAAGTTGGCCACAGGGGGCTGTCATCTTGTAACTTTGTTATACATCTTTGCAAGACTAGACTACATACACATGCTCAGTGTGGTCTGGGCTTCTTAGGGATCATCATAAATGATCAAAAAAACAAAGCTGCTTGAGTTCTGCATGGCTGGCAAGTAAGGCAGGGGCTCCCCCTGCTGTTCATAAGTATGATTGTTTCCCTGCCAGAAGTTAGGGACCGTCTGACAATTCCTATCCACAGCAATAAAAGAAGGGAGAATTTCACTGCATACAGTCAGGTTTCTTATAAAAACGGTACACATTTTTTAATTAAAGTATATTGGAGATAGATTTCTTTTACATTAAAGAAAGTAAAAATGGGATTTTATTTCTTTGCCTTTCCTTGCCCTTTAAGCTACACTCTCTGATTGTCAGATGACATACTCTGCTCAGCTCACTGTAGATTTTCCTGGAAGGGGGATGGAAAAAAGACCAAAAGAAAGTCTAGTGTGAAGGAGTCACAGTGAAGCACAGTGGAGTAGGGTCACACATGCGCCTTTAGCTTGTATATACAGTAGCACATATTACAGTAATAATGATAGTATCCCATTCTTTCTCAGACTTTTAGTAAAAATAATAATATAAAATACAAGAGGCTACATAAATTTCAAAGTTGCCATTTACATTGCAGGGCTCATTTATCACAGCAGTGCTCTGTGCAAATTGTATATTAAAGGGGTGGTTCACCTTCAAGTTACATTTTTGTATATTGTAGAAGGGCTAATTCTAATAAAACATTTCAATTGGTCTTCATTATTTATTTTTCATAGTTTTTTAATGATTTGCAATTTTCTTCTGTTTCTTTGCAGCTTTCAAATGGGGGTCACTGACACCATCTAAAAACAAATGCTCTGTAAGGCTACAAATTTATTGTTATTGCCACTTTTTATTACTTGTCATTCTATTCAGTCCCTCTCCTATTCATATTCCAATCTCTTATTCAAATCAATGCAGGGTTGCTAGGGTAATTTGTACCCTAGAAACCAAATTGCTGACACTGCAAACTAGAGAGCTGCTGAATAAAAAGCTAAATAACTATAAAACCACAAACAATAAAAAATGAAAACCAAATGCTAATTGTCTCAGAATATCACTATCTACATTATACTAAAAGTTAACTCAAAGGTGAACAACCCATTTAAATATTGGCACAAATTGATAAATAATAAACCTGCTTTTCAGTTGGGTTTCAGAATAATAGTGAACTACCATCTGTGTTGGTAAATCTTATGTAAATTCCAGCTCCAGTCAGTTTGTATTTGGCGTCAAGTCTTCACTAAGTCATTTGTTTTTGCATAACTGTGTGTTGCACCTACTCACAAATGTCTTAGTAAATCACATGCTAATGCTATAATACTAAGGGAACCCAAGAGGTATTGGCCATACATACCTGCAAGTTGTAAGGTACAAAGGCCCAAATCTATGGTTTGCATTACAGCTATATACCGGTGCAAAACAGGGGTCGGGGGTTTGTTCGCCAGCTGTAAGGCCCAGAGAATACATGTGGACCATAAGCCGTAAGATGTCCCTGTACATTAAGATCTACCTACAAGAGCAAAAACTCTGCTTCATTTTAGTGTCCTTTATGTAAAGTTAAGCCATCCCCAAGCCCTGGAAGCTGATAACCCCTTTCAACAATCAAAATAAGTACAAGCTGACATATGAAAACCCCCATAGCTTTGTTACCTTTGTAAGCCAAGGGGGGCAATTGACTTTAGCACCGCCCACTTCCTTGTCAGAAGCCCATAATATACTGTGGCAAATTAAAGCACCACATATCTTCATTTCTGTCAGTGTTCAGGATCCTTATTGTCAATTTCCAGCAAACGATCCAACCGTATTTTTAGCATTAGTGTCTTCAGAAGGGGGTTAATGAGCGTCAGACAAAGAGCTTCACTTCTCCAGTAACCCCGGCAGAGGGTCACATTAGCAGGACAATAAAAGAGAAATTAGTTCAAGCTATCTGAAATGCTGGGGTATAATTAGCATGGCCACAATATCCCAGAGGGAGGCTGAAGAGACCAAAGGGCAAAATAAGCATTCAAATTACCAAAGGGAAAGAGAGGCGGGCAACTTGGCTATTGCAGTTTTTTTTTTTTACCTGAAGGCCTTAACACTTTGGTCACGGTACAAAGAGATGAGGTTATTTCAAACAGAACATCTGTTACGCTGTCACAGGTATGCAGTGTTGTAATATATAATGTATTGCAAAACATTTGCTTAGATTGTAAGTTGCAGTGACAATATCCAGTTTTTACTTTTGGAAAATGTTTGTCTATATATGTTAACCATCGATAAGCAAATCATTTTTTCGTCGGCCATGGATATGAGGCAAAAGACCACATTTCATCATCTGCACAGAAAAAAAATGACCTAGAGGCAAAAAAAAAAGTTGCCGCAAGAAAAAAACTACCATTGACCGATACATTTGGAGCGAGAAAAATGTTGTGCATATAAACAATTGTTGCACGTAAAGAAAAAACTTGATGCCCATTAATTTCAATGGGTTTTGGAATTTTTCACCATTGGTGAATTTTTTGCAGTTTCTCAAATTTTTTAATAAAGCGAAACTGAATAGGTTCACTCATCACTAATGTTAAAGGGTTGGTTCACCTTCAAGTAAACTTTTAGTATATTGTAGAAGGGCCAATTCTAAGAAAGTTTTCAATTGGTCTTCATTATTTATTTTTCATAGTTTTTTTAATGATTTGCAATTTTCTTCTGTTTCTTTGCAGCTTTCAAATGGGGGTCACTGACACCATCTAAAAACTAATGCTCTGTAAGGCTACAAATGTATTGTTATTGCCACTTTTTATTACTTATCATTCTATTCTGTCCCTCTGCTATTCATATTCCAGGGTCTTACTCAAATCAATGCAGGGTAGAAACCAAATTGCTGACACTGCAAATTATAGAGTTGCTGAATAATAATCAAAATAACTCAAAAACCACAAACAATAAAAAATGAAAACCAATTGCAAATTGTCTCAGAATGTCACTCTCTACCTCATACTAAAAGTTATCTCAAAGGTGAACAACCCCTTTAACTGTTTGCTCTTGAATATGATCCCTTTACTCTGGAAAGTGCTGTGTGAAATGATGGTAATGATAATAATCATGATGCATTTCACTTTTCATGCATCTCTTTCATCTCCTACCTAGACTGTACATCATGTAAGAGCTTTTGATTCACTCAGTGTCGGACTGGGATCCCAGGGGCCCACCAGAAAACCTTAGACCAGGAGCCCAACTTTCCAAATTATTATTCCTTCTCTCCTCATTTAACCTCTTTATTCTCCTATTCTTTTAGATCTAATTACTATACTCTATTCTTCCATTAT
>CM044433.1:145460915-145476827 GCA_024363595.1 Xenopus borealis | reverse complement strand
AATCAATGGCAAGAATAAATGTCGTCAGTCCTGTGAGTCCAACCATGCACTGCAAAACAATCCCAACCAATTATGCGTCAATTAACAGTAATTCAATTGCATCATATACCTGCATTTCCCTAAGAAAACATGTCTGTGCATCTGCATTATATTCTGTTTGTCTGTAGATATATGGATCTCATGGCAGCAGCAGCAATATCTATTAAAACACTGAGGTTATTTTCAATAATGCCCAACGGATAATGCAATCACTGCTAATACTAATATTCTCCTTTCTAAAACAATAGGAAATTGCCCATAATTAAACCCTGTAATTCAATTGGCACACAGAATAACCACAAGCTCTCAGTGTTCTCCTGGGAAAGCAGCACAAGTATTATGAATTTTGTATTAAATTAACCATGAGTCACTGAGCCCTTCCCTGCCTCTCATGCAGTGTAGCTTTTGCTACGGGGACATCGCCCTTATATGTTAAACTTACAATTTCCAGATGACTAGACATCTTTATTATGGCTGGAACTCCGTTTCAGGTAACGGGCAGATGGAAATGCATTTTGCATTTCACTGTTATGTGTACATTAATACAATCACTGGTTGGTCAGGTGGGGTGCCCTTCTTTGCTAAAGCCGAAACCAGCGTGCCCTACGAGTTACTGACTGCTGGTTTATTACCCTAGCCTGATTTTTTAATTAAAGAGGCAGGGAGCCCTAGATGTCAAAATTCCAATTTATGAATTTTATAGTTTTTAGAAGTATTGAAAAACTTGAACTAAAACATCTCTTACATTTTGCCTGGGCCAACACCCACTGACTTCAACAGGAGCTCGACAGCTTTTAAATGCCAAATTTTTAGAATTTTTAGTTTCTTTGAGCTTTCACTGTTTAATAAATCTCTAAAATCAGTGTTTTTGAAAAACGTCTCCCAGAAGTCAATAGAAAAGAATAATGTAAAAAGAGCCCCCAAAATGTATGATGAAAGAGTCCCCAAAATGTATGATGAAAAAGATCCCGGAGAGAAACATTACACATAATTAATGGAATGAATTGGGCTGGATAGTTTGGTATCATTTGCACTGATACTCTTGCAATACACTCCCTTAAGTTAAACAGGTTAAATAAAAGTGGACCCAGTACAGAACCCTATGATAAACTGCTAAGAACCTTTCTCCAAGTAAAGCGTGCACCATTAATAAGCACCCTCCATATACAATCTTTTGGACAGTTCATACAACATACAATACGCCCAGCAGACCGTAGTTTAGAAAGCAGTCATTTATTTGGCAACATATATAACAACATTTTGTCAAAATCTAAATAGATCACATCTACCACCCCACTGTCCAACTTCTTTCTAACCTCAGAATAAAATTTGTCTAACATGGCCTATCCTTTATAAAGTTAGTCTGAGAAAATCAGAAATAGAGGCCTGGCTAAAAATTCCATTTGGCCCTGTTGGCTTGTTCACATTAATTTAATAAACCTTTTTGTACCACTACCATATCCTCCATGTAGATTGAGCTGAGCTATCAGTGCCCCCATCAGGTGGGTTTTGAGATTCCTCAATTGTATACACTAAAGAATAGAATGGACTGTGTACTTTTGCCTCTTGTGTATCCTTTATAACCACATTATTTTAAATATTTATTGGAGCCACATTTTCAACCTGCATCTTTTTACTATTAATATATTTTTTCATTTAAGTCTGTGCCACAATCCATTCCTCATTTTCTATCTTTGCCTTCCTGATTGCTGCATTACAACACTTGTTATAGTGTTTATATTAATTAAACACAGCTTCAGTCCCCTCTGACTTGTAGTTTTTAAATGCAAAAGAAAATTGTGCTGGTTATTTGAAGAATTATTGGAATGGTACTAACCTGGACAGTGTCGGACGGGGATCCCACCAGAAAACCTTACACCAGGGGCCCAACTTTCCAAACTATTATTCCTTCTCTCCTCACTTAACCTCTTTATTCTCCTATTCTTTTAGATCTAATTACTATACTCTATTCTTCCATTATTAAGCCTCTTTTTCCACATAAAGAAATAGGGAATCAACATGAAATAGGCCAAATTGTTAGAAGCAAGAGGCCCACTGACACCTGGGCCCACCGGGAGTTTTCCTGGTATCCCTGTGGGACAGTCCAACACTGAACCTGGAACTCCTGCTACCTAACCAAAATTAAATATATTTACTTCACCGTAACACCCTAATAGCTAGAGGACGAGAAATGCAAACTTACGAATACAAGTCCATGAATTGAGGAGAATTCTATGTTTATGTGCACAAAGAAAAAAACAAGGACAAGGAAAAAAAAACCTCAATGTGATATACCAAAAGCTTTATTAGTAAACAAAAACTTCAGACTTTCCCCCTTTCCCACCTTCCCAGATACGTCTTCCCCTTTATAATGTACACCATAGTGCTCAGATTGGAAGGTTTTTCTCATAAAACATGCATATACAAGATTATACAAAGGCCAGCTCCCAAAGTGCAGAGGAGTAACATTCTATTTTTGGGCAATATATGCATTTTCCAGCTTTTACAAGTGGCAACATTTAGCAATATTTTTATTTTATTCACAATATTGTTTTTTTACACATATTTTAGGATTCTCTATCACAATTTTAGCCTATAAATGACCAAAAATCCCACTGGTTCAGACAAAGCCCATATAAAAAGTATGCGGTGGTAGTGCTTTAAACCAAGATGTTTTGCACAAGGGTCACAATTGAAAACAAGGAAATCAATAACAACTCCCATTTGAATCACACAAAAACAAATAAAAAAAAAAACACAAAGTATAATCTCACACAGCAATCAGACACACAACACTGTCAGCCCATCTCACTGTGGGATTCTGACACCCAATCCGGAAGTAAGAGGAACATTTCCTAAATAATTCACTGGGTTCCCTCTCTATCCTGTCCTCTCACAGGGAAATCTGGGACACAATGCTTTTAAGGATTTCCCTGATTGCAAGTTCTGCACTTATTCCAGTTAAACATGGAGCTCCCTAACAAAATCCTATGTATTTTGGAGGGGGTGTTTAAAATTTAAGCAAAATTTAAAAAGCCATCATAGGGTTGCCCATTGCCTTTAGCTGCCCAGAGCTTTATGGACAATGGAAGGCTCCCTACCCATTTCTATCCAGTTTACTCCCTGTACAGACCTGCTTGCCCCTATCTCACATCCTCTGTTAGCCTAAGGTCTACCCACTTCCCCCATACCCCTACAAAAATGCAGCGATGCAGCTGGGTTGGCACTTCTAGTGCCCATGGCCCCTGGTGGTGAGTACCAACCAGGACCACGTGCACTGGAAGCCTGGATGAGATACGCTTCCACTGTACATGAGAAACAAGTAGATTAAACTGGAAGTGGTGTGGCCCAATATGGTGGCCTACAGCCCTACCACCTGCTCTTCATTTCAGAAAGAGGTATGAGGGAATGGGCAGGTCTCAGGTGCAAGATAACTGGGTACAAAAAGGGCAGACAAGACAGGCCTTTGCAGAAAGCAAAATGCAAATGGATTATCTTTTTAAAGTTATGTTCTAGGTTCTAGGAATTCTGCTGAATTCAAATGAATACGTGGTAAGATGATTTAGATGAATCCTGACCTGAATAATGAATTCGGAACATCCTTACTTTTTTCCACTATGGAAAGAAAGTTGGATTAAACCACAGCAAACAGCATCACCCTTCTTTATGCCAACACCAATTTAAAGAATGGTATAAATAAGATTTACATGTCTCCCACCATACAATGACAATTCTGCTTCTATTGGAAACAGTACTGTGAGTAATACAAAGTCTGAAATTCACTTGTTACTGGCTGTCGTGCTTAAAATCTAAAATACAAGTCTTTTGTGAGCTTAGGGTTGGACTGGCCTGCCAGAGTACTAAAGGATATCCTGGTGGGACCAGCCAAGCACTTTTGATATTATCCAATTTTTTATTTACATCAAAGACCTTATTTGTATTATTGTCTATATCTAGTTGCTTTGAGAGTGGGCCCTGCATCAGATTCTCTGGTAGGCCTTAGAGGGCCCAGTTGCTTTTCTGTCTATACATTAATTTGAAGGAAACAGTAGGGAGTCACTCAGAGTGCAGAATGGCTAATACCCCAGCAACACTGAACATCCTCAAAACTATTTGGGTGTTTTGTCCAGGACACATGTACATGTCACAAATGCTAAACTCTTTTTTGTGCCGACCTGTTTGGTAGATTAGTGGCCCTTTATATGCACAAAATCTGTAGGCCAGTTTTAAGGCCTGAGGATTTGTCATGAGCCCCTATATCACAGAGGAGGAAACATGAATAATATTTTTATTATATACATTATTAATGGCAAATCTACAACCCTTCAGTAATTGCTGAACTGCTGGAGAATCACAGATTGGACCACCTTATAAATAACATAAATACGCTGAGCCTCAGCCTTCCTGCTATGACCAAGATTCATTCATATTTACCTCCAACCTAGCAGAGTCTATGTTTATGCAGATCCCTGATTTAAACAGCATATACCCTGAACATTGGGTCATGCCATTTATAAAGCTCAGATAACCAGTACCCAGGGCTGATTACCACAGAATTCAAGCCATTCAAGTCAGTACCAGCCATGCAGAATTGTGGGATTGGGATATTCCTTCCAAAATGTTTATGAAATATTATTATCCCCATTCCCACTTCCTTCTATTAGAAGTCATTTGGCACTGTGCAAACCTGAATTCTGAACTTGTATGCGTCACTTTACCTGCTATTTGTGGCTTCTCAGGAACTGTCATAAGTTTTGCTTTTCTTTTCTATGTAAACATCACACACACATAGTTGCCAGCAGTCCTTCCTTTTCAGGGGTAGTCTCTTTTTTTTGCCCTTTGATTCAGACTGTCCCTGGAAATACTCACAAATGTCCCTGAAAACCGCCCCACTGCACAGAAATATATATAAATAATTTATAACATTAAGTCAGTTGGCAGTAGCTGCTCTTGCTAAATAATTATTGAAACATTAATTAAACCCAATTGTTTTAGAGTCATCCATCAAATCCAAGGTACTTTCTATAATTATAAAATGTATACATTTAAATTTATAAAAATAATGTCTATGGGAGATGGAGATGGCCTTCTTTCTGGATAACAGTTTCCAAATAAGAGATCTTCCTGTACTACAAAGTGAGGGTTGGAAAATATGTTATCTGCAGCACAAATAAATCTCTTAACACTGGTCATGTTTAGGGTCAGAAATTTTGGGTGGTAAGCTGCCCTTATGATGATTACAGAGACATAGGGGTAAATTTATCAAAGAGTGACGTTCCGCCACTAGAGGGAAATTCCGCCGCTCTCCATTCATTTCTATGGGATTTTGAAAGGCCTATTTATCAATGGGTGAAGTGAAAGTTCACCCTTTGATAAATACCCCTTTAAAAATCCCATAGAAATTATTGGAGAGCGGCGGAATTTGCCTCTAGTGGCGGAACTTCACTCTTAACTTCACTCTTTGATAACTATACCCCATAGACTGAACATTTTCATTAATAAAACTAAATTGATAAGCAAATATCATACAAATACCATGGCTGACCCTGCCTGTTTACAATGCAATCACTGCAGGTAGATCAAGCACATGTTTGTCCAAGTTTTTGATGGGAATTTTTCTTCTTCATTAGTAAATATAATTTACATATACAATTAAAATTGTGATTATAATCTAGCTTGATATTTCATATTTTGTTTTTTTGCAATATGGCTTACACCTTTCAACTACATTTTTCTATTGAAAAGCTAATCTATTTGTGACAAAACTTTTCCATTATTGCACTTCCCTAAGACTGGAACTATATTGCTTGCATGATTAGCCCTTTGGTGCCACAAAGGTTTACAGAATGGTTTCAGAATGGATGAGAGTTCACACTCCAGCAGGTTCCACTGAGTCAGACTCATGCAATATATACAGATCTGGGGATACCGGACTTCAAAGTGTCCAAATATTTACTGTAATATTCTGCCATGACTTAGGGCACCTCCTTCTAGATCATAATATTTCTAGAGAGGAACATCCTACCCTCGCAGGTCAGTCCTCCTCAAAACCTCTACCAGTATGTTTAAACATTACATGTAAACTTTCCTTAAAGGAGAACTAAAGCTGGCCATAGACGCAAAGATCCGATAATACAAATCGAGGATGCTGATCGGTCATTCAGTCGATCGGACAGGTTAAAAGATTTCTGTTGGCTGCCGATCATATCTCTGCATGTATTGCCGGTTGGACGATTTTCAGTGGGAGACAGTCACCAGCTTTGTTGGACAGAAACTTTCATACTATTGCTGTGGTGCTGAACATCAGCCGATCTGTTTTTTTACTACTGAATTTGATCTGAAAGGTTAGTGGCAGGTCGGGAGATGGGACGTCCGATCATTCAGACAATACTGCAGGTAGATCTGCACGTCTATGGGCAGCTTAAACAAGTTGGCTGGAAATGTTGTACATTATGTTTTGTGCTTCTGTACCAGCCCAAGGCAACCACAGCCCTTTAGCAGTAAAGATCTGTGTCTCCAAAGATGCCCCAGTAGCTCCCCATCTTCTTTTCTGCTGATTCACTGATTCACATGCTCTGTGCTGCTGTCACTTACTGAGCTTAGGGACCCACTCACAATATACAGTACACATAGAATAGAAATGTCACAGTATAAGGCTGAATAGTCATTAATACAGATAATTACTACATGGCAGCACAGAAACCAGTGCAATTAACATCAGAATGTAATAATCAGTTCTGTAGCATCAGCTTATATTACATATTACAGAGTTGCTCATAGTGTCACAGACACTTTCCAAGATGGTGACCCCCTGTGACAAATTTGAAGACCTGGATTATTGCTGCTATTGACAAGCTGAAACTTTAGGCTGGTGCAATAAGTTCAGTATATAAAACAGGGCATTTTTTGCCACATTCATTTTTAGGGTTTAGTTCTCCTTTAAAGGGATTCTGTCATGATTTTATGGTATAGATATTATTACTAAATTACTCAGTGTACATTGCTATTAGTTCATTCAGTCATTTAAATTGTTATTCTTGAACATTTTTCCAGTTGTAATATTGGTGTGGGGGCAGCCATCTCAGTTCATTTTCAGCTTTCAGAAAGAGCCAGCACTTCATAATAGAATGGCTTTCAGATAAGCTATTGTTTCTCCAACTTTGAGCAAATGGAGGAGTCATGGTGGAACGTGGATGTTTTAGCATAGGGTGCAATTCTCATTTATAACACTAGGTTTGAGCATTTTTAGCAATGTAGGTGTCGGGGAGATGTTATCTGGTTACATACCCATTGTTCTGGTTATAGGCTAGTGGCGGGAAATGGGTGTGATATCAATCCAACATGTAGTGTAGCAGTAAACCGATCAGTCTGTGTTACCATACACACAGCAGCGGTCAGCCCAAATACATAAAAGGAGGCATCTCTGGGCTGACCTCCGCTTTACTCTGCTGTGTGCGTGCGCACACATGCTGATCAGTTTCAAATCAATGGAAAAGGGGCAGGGAGAAGATCTGCCCCTCTCAATCTGCAAAAATATGCTGGTTGAGAGCAGCTGGAGCCTTAAGCCTGTGTGTCCATAACCTAAAGAGTGACTGAAGTTTATCAGGGCACAAAACACATGAAAAGGCCAAGTGACTGTGCATTTGCTCTGAATGAGCAGCATACCTCTTACTACTGAACCATATGCAGGGGTGCTGCGCCAATGAGGCGAGTTAAGAAAGTTGCCTCAGGTGGCAGTGCCCCACTAAGTACCAGGAGCGACAAAAATGCTGCTCCTGGTACTTTAAGGGCCGAATTTCCGGTTTTAGAAATGGAAATTTGTCTCTTCTAGCGCAGGGAGTGCAATAATGCTTTCTGCGCTAGTTTTCTGGCCCTTTCTGCTGCCCTCATGGACCCCCCCAGACCCCCTCCGGCATAAAAGGTGCCGAAGGGAGGGCAGCACCAACAGCAAGCTGCCTCAGGTGGGCCAGGATCGCCCCTGACAATATCTGCAAATATGAGCCTTAGGGTGGCCATACATGGGCAGCTTAAAGCTGTCGATATTGGTCCTTAAGACTGATCCGGAAACGTAACTGCCCGAGTAGGGGGCGCTCTGACAGGACTCCCTGATCAATATCAGTCCAAAAATCATGCAGGTTTAATTTTTTTGGCTTTCGAGGACTGATCTTTGGACTGTTTGCGATCTTGCGGAACCTCTCGTGTATGGCCACCTTTACTCAGGGCCATATCCAGAGTCTTCTTATATACTGTATGTTCTACTCCAATGTTAGCCGCCAGCACTAACTTCTTGCTTTATTTTGCTCTACATTATAAAGCCTTTTCATAATACAATAAGCTAGTATGGGATATAAGGAGAGGATTTTGGCCAGAGTGCTCAGCAGGGCTACAATAATTGTGGGTTAAATCCAAAATTGCAGCAGCTAAGGTTGTGGAACATCACTGACATTGATACTAATTTGAGTGATACTGTACAATTAAGAGACATTCAACAATGGTATTTAAGAGAAATAGAATTCTCAACTTTTGGTTAGTGTTTGTAGATCTATAAGAAATGTAACTTCCTTAAAGGAAAACTATACCCCGAAAATTTATTTTTGAGCAACAGATAGTTTATATCAAATCAAGTGACATATTAAAGAATCTTACCAAACTGGAATATATATTTAAGTAAATATTGCCCTTTTACATCTCTTGCCTTGAACCACCATTTGGTGATGGTCTGTGTGCTGCCTCAGAGATCACCTGACCAGAAATATTTCAACTCTAACTGTAACAGGAAGAAGTGTTGAAGCAAAAGACAGAACTCTGTCTATTAATTGGCTCATGTGACCTAACTTTATAGTTTGTTTGGTATGTTTGTGTGCACCGTTGGATCCTAGGTTCCCAGGAGGCTGTCCTTATTTTTTAAAATGGCTATTTTCTATTTATGATTACCCAATGGCACATGCTACTAAAAAAGTGTATTATTATGAAAATGGTTTATTTACATGAAGCAGGGTTTTACATATGAGTTGTTTTAGGCAATATCTGTTTATAGAGACCTACATTGTTCGGGGGGTATAGTTTTCCTTTAAGGTGATGAGGGAGAAACATGAGTATAAGCAATGTTAGGGTTCTAGCAAGTGGAATGACATGTTCTTATTAGAGCCTCTATAAACCTATCAAAATGGGGCAGAAATAGGGTTGCCACCTTTTCTGGAAAAAAATACCGGCCTTCCTATATATTTATCTTTTTTCCCTATTAATAACATTGGGATCAACCATCAATTTTACCGGCCAGGCCAGTAAAATACCGGCCTGGTGGCAACCCTAGGCAGAAATAAAAAAAAAGGCATGGGTATGCTGCAGCACTTTATTCTGCAGAATATTATTATCCTATTCACAACCTTAAATGCAGTGGTGACAGCTCCAATACCTCTTTCATGGACAGAAAGTGATTGAGCTGAACAACTGATATGTAAGGAAGCCTACTGAGTTTTCTACAAATAGTCATATCTATTGTTTCAGTGAATGTCTATATAAGTCATGAACACGCAGGTTGGAAAGTTTTAAGGAACAGGAGTATTGGTCTTCAGTTGGGGATTATATTAAGGGACATTTCCATTATTTTATTATGGCCTTGTCGAAAGTGCAACAAGCAACACTGAAACATCTCATATTAAATATTTGAGTTGTTTAAAGAGGTAGTTCACCTTTTAATTAACTTTTAGTATGATGTAAAATGATATTTGCAATTTTTCTCTTTTTTTTTTTTTTTGCAGCTCTCCAGTTTGCCATATCAGCACTTATCTGGTTGCTAGAGTCAAATTTACCCTAAAAACCTGGAGTGGCTAGAAGACTGAAAGATGAATGGGAGGAAATAAAAAACAACAAACAATAAAACTGTTGCAATTGTTTTTTTTGATATCGGGGTGAGTGACCGCATTTTAAAGCATGAAGGAGCCAACAAAGGACAAAAATAATTGAAGATTAAGACTAATTAAAAAGTTTCTAAGAATGGGCATTTATTAACATGCTAAAAAGTAAACTACCTCTTTAAGTACAGTTTGCTAAGAATTTTATTTGTATGTACATAATATAATTTCATAATATATGGTGGATATCATTTGATAAGGCTCAGCAATCTCCTGGCTACTTTATATTGGGTACAAAACAAGATCCAAGATGAAAAATTCCACATCTGAAAAATATGGACATCTCTTTATATGAATAGAATATAACCACTTAAATAATTTCCTTGTACATTTACATTAATTACATATTCCATAAAACCTACTTTTGAAGGAAAGCATGTAAGTGGTAGAAGATATCATGTGTATCTGGTGCTCACACATTGTTATATGGATGCTAACTTATGGCCACTTTGCCAGCTTTTCCTGTCCAACATCAGAAAGAAAAAAAGTCATAATTCCTCAAATAGTAAATACATAGATTGGCAAGAATTCGGAAAGCATTTGAAATCCCAGATCCAAAATCTTAAAAACATCATGAACTCATCAGCAAACTTAAATAAGAAATGTTGTTTCTGTGCAAGATATATACCACTGCCTCGTGACAAAACCTTGAAAGGGGCAGCCATACATTGTATATATCTCAACATACTTTACAATGAAGACAGAGAGATTAAAGAGCACACAACCGTTATAATTATTTGTGAAAATATGCTTGTGTTGGGGAGAATTTTTATTGAAATCTAAAAAAATGGGATCCAACTTGACTCCATTCAGTGTAGGGGAGCCCAACAAACCCTTGCAATTAATGTAACAAGAATGTTGCCACCTTGAACTGTGAGCCATAGTTACTAGTGTTCTCCAATACACGTCATTCAGAATCCATCAAACCAATACAAAACTGGAAAGCCCATAAATTCATTTTTGTGTCCATCTAAACAGACACCGTGTACGTGCAAGACTTCTGACTGCTTCATTGGTTCAGCTATATGCAACAAGGGCACTATATAAAAATCTCTGTATACAACATCCCTTCCTGTTTTGGTAACAGTGGTTGTATTGGTCCATCAGGGTGAAGTTTTTTATTTGAAGCATTTGGTATCATTTATAAGCACTGCAATGTACAAGTGACCTTAGAGCTTAAGAAAATATTTATTATCTCTGCTCCTCTTGTGTCCCGGAGCTTCACATATTAATGTGTTTTCTTACTTTTTTTTAGTGCCCGTTTTTGTAATGGACCACTGAGCATTTAATGAAAATCACAGGAAGCTTTGATCACACAGAAGAGAAAAGTACAGGACCAAAGTGATTCCACATTTCTGGAAGTGGTCAAGATGTTTTGCATTGTGTTGACATCATCAAGTCTTGATCTCTATCATCCAGTGGACTGGAAATTTATAGATATTTCTGCATATTTAAAAAAAAAACAAAAAAAAACAAACATCCTTGTAGAATGACTTAACAACTCCCATGTTTGCCAATTTAGAGCATTGTTTTATACAGTCACTGTACAGGTAGGACTCCAAATATGAACGCACAAAGTGTTGTCAATTTCCCCATGCAGCAGTGGGAGTTTATAGGATATATAAGAATGTTCTCATATTAACATTGCTGCCCGACGAGCAGACTTCACACTCTTTCACCAGATGTTTTTGTTTCGTGTAAAAAGCCGAGAACCCCATCTCATGTGGCAAGTGCCAAATAAAAAGTGTATTTTCTGTCTCCTCATAGACCAAAGTGGTACAATGTTTTTCTTAGCTCCAGGGACAGATATACTGGCAAATCCTGAAGAAAAGGGCAAAGCTCACAGTTCATCTTCATCCAGCTTGGCCAACCTGGGCGTAGGAACACCAAGATCATCAGGAGACGATGCATAGCCAGGTAGTTCTCGTTCTGATATACTTGGTTTCTGGTGGGTAGAGATATTTAATCAAATATAAAAACAACAGTGCTAAGATCGTAGTTAACAGTACTTCAGCTCATTGTAGTTACACAAGATATATTTGCACTACATTTGCCTCTCTGCACTGCATCAAAAAAACATTAAACTAATACACAGAAACCTCTGCCCAAAGCCAACTGAGCCATTTGAAAAGTATAATTTATATAAAATAAGTCCAAAATACACAGTAAAAGTGTACCATGTACTGAAATTCCCATTGCTGCTTAGATATCCAAGATAAACAGTAGCACACATACATTATTCTTTTAACACAATGGCAGATATGCTTCTAACTAGATTTCCCACTTTCCATGAACACAAGAATTTAATTGGGGTCATAAAATAACTTAGTATTATCTTTTTACCCGGCTGGTGGAGTCACTTTGTGAGGTTCCATTGGACACTGTAGGAGAAGAGGACCCTGGATGATGGAAGTCAAGGCTGATATGTGTTGGAGAAAGGATTGCCGGTGAAGGGAGAACATCTGAATGGGAACCTTTCCGAGTTGAGTGCACCTGTTTTTGTAAAATGATTAATTTCTTATACTCAGGTATCTAAAATATCTATACATATCACAATATCTATAAGGTTAATATATAATTTATTCACTATATTTAATCTTGACAAGTTGAGACAGTTCATCATCTGTCCCTACCTCAGCTTACAGTTGGTTCCCTATTACTTTCATGCACTAGGGTCCATTTCAATAGCAGTCAGCTAACCTGTATTTTAATGAGGCTCAGCCCACCAGTGTTTAGGGCAGTGGCACACAGGAAGATTTGTCGCTTGAGATTTTTTATGTGTGGCTGTAGGCGACAAGACACCCAAACATGCCTCTCTGTTGCCAATAATTTAAATCGCCGTATTCCCACTTTATCACTAAATTGCCTGAAGTTTCCTCAGGAGGAAACTTTGGGTGATTTAGTGATTTGTTGGGTATTTTTGGGATATTTGTTGCCTTGCAGTTGCACATAAAAAAAATCAATAAAAAACTGTAATGGAAAGAGCTTTTTCAACTGAAAACTCAAATTAATTGAGTTTTTGAAAAAAACTTTAATTGCTTAAATTGATTGAGTTTACAGGCAAAACTCTCCAAAAAAACCTCAAACACCATGAAGGCTATTAACATATTAACATCTTCAAATAGTTCAAGGGACCTTTTTCACAACTCCTACATTACCTCGACACATTTTAGATGGTGTACTTTCGAATTTGAGGTATGACTATGAAGATTTTCATTCATCCAGGTCATGGTATATCTAATATTTGAGCTATTTCCAGGATCGCAGTATAATAAATCTTGAAAAATTTGAGTTTAAAAAAAAAAAAAAAACTGAAAATAATTTTTTTGTGGAAAACACAACTTGTACCTGCTTAATAAATAGCCCCTAAGTGTGTTTTAGCAGAGGTAATTCCCAGCATTGTCTATGATAGGGTCTTTTTTGGCATTTTGGCTCTGGAGCTACTAGTAGTAGCTATCCTGCAATAGACAATACTGAGAATTGCCTCATGTAGTTGCTTGTAGTGTCATAGCAAGGCCAAGCATCACTATTGTCTATTTTTAGCTGTGACAAGTGGCTGCTACTAGTAGTTCTGTGAGTAATCGCCCTTAATGTTACCCCTATCTATGACCTCTAGCTGCAACTGCTTACCTTGTTCCCAAACTGTCTACTGTCTTGTCGAGGGTTGTTTGGCAAATAAAGGGAAGGCAGGGAAGAATTGTATGACTTGAGGTGCGTAACTTTGTTCCTGTCCATAGAAGCGGATGAATGGGGCCTTAATCCTCCACGGGAAGTTTCCATAATGTGGAGGTTACTGTTTCGGCCTAGACTATTGGATTTGCTTTCTTGGCGTTGGTATTCAATAGGAGACTGAAGAGCTGCAAAACAAGGCACTAAGTTTATTAATACTCTTGCAAGACGTTGCCTGGAAATGGATGTACAGGAAAATATGTTTATACCTGTAGCTAAAATTATAGAATGTGACAGAAGCAAGTTTTACTACTTTTTTCAACTCATGAATTATTAGTCATGGATAGGTCTTGTCTGATACAGACTTCCTCATTGTTTCTTTAAAGTGGATGTCCATGTTTAAGACAATTTTCAATTGCAATAATGTTTTATTGTTTTGTAGAGTTTTTTTTTAGCTTTTCATGCAACAGTTGTCTAGTTTGCTAACATCCGAATTACCCTAGCAACCATGCATTGATTTGAAACTGGGATATAGATTAGCATTAACAACACATTTGTGGCCTTACACAGAATTTGTTTTTAGATGGGGTCTGTGACCCCCATTTGAAAGCTGGAAAGCATCAGAACAAGGCAGCAAATAATTAAAAAAACTATAAAAAATAAATAATGAAGACCAGTTGAAAAGTTGATTAGAACTGGCCATTCTGTAACATACTAAATGTTAACTTTAAGGTGAGCCACTCCTTTAATGAAGTGTTCAGCATTAAAATTCAAGATGTCTCAAAAAGCCTAACTGGTACACCATAAAGGAGAATCATTACCAGCTGTTTTTGACATCCTTTCACACTGTAAACTCTCAAAAGCAGGGTATTTTAATTCTCTGTGGCCATTGCTTATTTTTTTGTAAGATCCCTATAATGTCCCCAGACTTTGCTCTTTATGTAACTTTAGCACAGTAAACAGAACATTAAAAAAATCCAAATGAGTTTATAGGAGCTTACCCAGAATCATATTTTTTATTGGCTCATAAAAAATGAACTTTCCCACAAAACTGCCAAATTTAATAATTCCTGTGTAAATCCTCCAAAAAGTGTCCCCGTTCCTAAGATTATTCCACCGTTAGTTTGCAATAGAATAGCCTGTGGAAGTTATAGTATATTCTTTGTTTGCCCTAAAGACAAATCTATATAATGTTCAGTTTGCTATAAGCAGCACCCTTAATGAGTGACTTAGATGCAATAAGTAATGATTTCCAGTGAGATTTAATTTTATAACCAAGGTTTGCCCATTGAAAATAAACTGTGTACAATGGACACATTAATACGTGAATATCAGGATGTACAGCTGCACCTCCGTTTAAAATTCATTGTTATGGTTGCACGGTATTTGGAGATAGTTCTCCACTGATGTGGAAGTGATAATATATTTCCCAGAAAAATACATTACATTGCAGGGCTCCAATGTGCATTCAGTATCCCCTCTACTGAGCAAAGCCCCTTGTGTTCCAGCAGAAAGCTTAATAGGGACGACACATGAATATATGTTGCTTCTGCTTGAAGGATTTTACAGATTCCCACTTCCCATTCCAGGCTTATTTTAAGGGTCAGTTTCACATTGAAGAAATTATTTTACAGTGTCAAAATGATTTGATATGGAGGAGCTAAGAATGTGCCAGTCTATCAGCCCTGTCTGTTATTAAACAGGGTGCACATCACTAGGCTTGGAATATAGAATATTTTCAAGTATTATCTGTAGTATTATCTCTAGATTCACAAAGCTGTAAATGAATATAGGTTTTATTTTCAAGCCATTTTTATGCACATTAAAAGACAGCCAGTGTCCTACATTGTTATTGCCATCTATGTATTGGCATACATATTTACATTTTGTTGGCATATAAATAGAGTTATATGATATAGTCCTGTTTAGACAGAACATGGCAACATTTATATCTATTCCACAAGTGTACTTAGACCCTTCTCACCATTGAGAAAGTTCCTTTGACTATCCAAGATCTGTCCAATATCTTTTATCCAAGCCAACCTGATCTCTTGGGCTGAGGCCTGCAGTATGTAACGGACCAAGCTCCTGTCTGTACCTCGTGATGTCAGGGCAAACCTACAGGGATCATTATCCACAGATTCTTCAATGCCGAGGCAACTAATCTATAAGAAAACATGAACAAATTAGAACACAGAGTGTAATATAAACATGGCAGATAATTGTGTTGGATTTTGTTAAAGGAAAACTATACCCCGAAAATGAATTTTTGAGCAACAGATAGTTTATA
>CM044433.1:145406878-145422071 GCA_024363595.1 Xenopus borealis | reverse complement strand
AAAGTTACCTATAGGTTATGTGGATTATTATTATTTGCTGAGTGGTTTGTTTTTGTATATAATTGTTAGTTGAAGTAGCATAGAAGTCCAATATTAAGATAGAAGTAAAAAATACTTTCTGGAGTCAGTATCATTTAAGTGTGCCCAGATTAGCATAATTATAAAACTGTTAGGGGGAAATGTAATAAAATGCACAAAGAGAACTAATTTGCACACAAATGAGAATAAAAACTTTCATGTTGCAATGTAATATTTTTTTCTTAGGCTTCTATTGCATTGCAAATCTTAATTGCACATTGCAAACTTCTGCCCCTAAAAATCTGCCATCTCAAACCTGTCAAGGTCATGTAGAAGTCAACGGAAGATGTCCCTTTTACAATTTGAAGTTACCATGATCTGCACTGGGTTCGTCCGAAAATTTGAAAAATTCTGGGTTTTTGAGCGATTTGGGGGTCAGATCTGAAATATTTGTATGATATGTTTTCGCTTGATTTTATGGAGTCTTTTCCCCAACCCGACATTTGGATTTATTTTATTGATAAATAAGATAAAAATGTGGATGGAAGTTTGGTTTAATAAAAAATATGCGATAAATTTGAGTAAATAACCCTCCTAATGTATAATTTTTAGTAGACTGAATATATGGAGACCCTTTATCTAGAAAAACATAAAGAACTAGTTTGACCTGAAATTAGGGATGTTCTGATTCCACTAATTTGGATTCTGCCGAACCTTCGCAAAAGATTCGAATACCGAACTGAATCCAAATCCTCATTCCCATATGCAAATTAGGGGTGGGAAGGGGAAAACATGTTTTACTTCCTTGTTTTGCATATGCAAATTAGGATTCAGGATTCAGGATTTGGTTCAGCCAAGCAGAAGGATTCAGATGAAGCCGAATTGTGCTGAAAAAGGCCGAATCCCGAAACGAATCCTGGATTTGGTGCATTCCTACTTGAAATAAAGGCAGGAAGGTTCTCTAAAGAAATATGTTTGCTGGGAAGTGTTGTACCATGAAATGCTCAAGGTTTGGGATCTCATTACTCAATCTCAATCTCTAATCAATTTCTTAAAGTCAGTAGTTTTGAAGTACCAGTACTGATTAAAGCGATAAAACAGATTCACTACAAGAACCAACAGTGCAGCCGAAATATATGAAATATATGAAAATATATGAAAACTTCTGTACTGCAATATACTTCAACATAAATATCTCCAAGTGATGACTTAGCAAGCCTTCAACCGCCAGGGTTTTTATTATATTTAACTGGCTGTATTACTGGTTTCCTCATCAACAACCTTTACAGTCCAGTGTTTTTGGTAAGAGCAATCATTTCTATGACCCTCTAGGCAGAAGATGTGTAGAGCTTTATAATGAAAACAATAGTACAGAGTGCACGATTACAATTCGCACTGCGCAATAACGATTAGCAATGCAATTACCGTTTAAGGAACAATATTACATTGCAAGATGTGGATTTTTACTCTTATTGTTGCACAATGTTTTGCTCTTTGCGACTTTAATTTACATTAAATTTCCCCCCTTAGAGAGGTTAGGGAGCATTTGCTATGGCAATGGGCAGAAGTGCAAGACATGCAAGCTCATGGAGAACTGCTTCCCAGGGGAATGGCTGCACTCTACACCTATTGGAACAGAGCAGGGCAAATACTAAGTACACTAGTAAGGCACTTTTTGCTGCCACTCCCTAACTGCACATCTGAATGACACTTATGTGCAGGAGGCACTTTATTCTTGGGGCTTGTAGACAAAATGGAGCGCAGAGATCTACAGCATTTCATCAAGCAAAGAAAGAAGTGTACAAAGTGTAAATAAATGATGCATTGTGCTTTTTTGTGCACTTTGCACACTGCCTTCAACAGTAATCTCACAAAAAAAAGAGACCAACTATATATACTCCTATAATATACCATTACAACAGCTTCTACTAATAACCTTCCCAAACAAAAGGAAATCCCACCCCCTGCCCGTTTTAGATACACTGTAAATGTAGCATACCTTATTGTTGGGTTCTGTGGTTACTCCTTGTAGCAAGTCATTTAATATTGATAGGTCAGGCAACTGATCAGGGTGGTCCTGTTCCTTCCATTCCTGAAAACAAAAAACAAATAATATTATTGTTGACAGCATGTCAATATAGACAACTCAAACATAAACATGCATTTCGAGAAAAGAAGCTGACGTCCACATGAAGTCATTATGGCATAGAAATGATTTTACAGGTATGGGACCTATTAACCAGAATGCTTGAGACCTGTGGTTTTCCGGATAATGGATCATTCCTTAAAGGGGTACAGTCATGGGAAATTTTTATTTTTTTTCAAAATGCATCAGTTAATAGTGCTGCTCCAGCAGAATTCTGCAGTGAAATCCATTTCTCAATGCATTTTGAAAAAAACATGTTTTCCCATGACAGTATCCCTTTAATTTGGATTTGGAATGTTTACTTATTTATGAAAAACCCAAATGAAAAAAACTGGAATACCTCGAATTTATTGAGTTTATCAGTGAAAAACCATTGAATACTTCAAAAAATCTTTTGGCATTTTGCGAATCACCGGAATTCGCCGCAAATTTGCCCATCACTACATAAAACATCTTCAAATGGTTAAAGGGTCCTCTGCCATTGACTTTTACATGACTTTGACAGGATTTAACTGCAGTATATTTTAATTTGGGCTTTTAGCAGTTTATCTTAAAAAATTCTCTATTTTTTTGGAAAAAATTTTGTTTTTTTTTGTGAAACTACTCTCAAAAAACTCGACCTGTGATAAATAACTCCCTAAATAAACCCAACAGGCTGGTTTTTCTTTTGAAGGATTAATTATATCTTAGTTGGGATCATGTAAAAGTTACTGTTTTATTAAAGGAAATCATTGGAAAAAAATTTGATTATTTTGATAGAATGGAGTTTTTCTGAGACTGCCTGTCTGTAATTTGGAGCTTTTTGGATAACCGGTTACTGAAAAACGGATCCCATACCTGTATAAGTTGCAACTAAAACCCTGCAACTAAAACCCTGCACATCACATGGAATGGGCCCAGTCAGACTATGTCATACAGGCACCTTCAACTGGTCCTGTATATTTACAGTTCTATTTGTTCTATTTGAATATGTAAAGGAATTTTATTTTCAGGAACAATATTAAATTTTTGGCTACTGCCTCCCCAATCAAGTGGGTGGCATCAGCTGTGTCTTGATTTGGCTTGTTTCAGTTAGGTACCATTGTTTTCATAAATTTTTCTGTTCTCTTGCTGCCAAAAAATGTCAGTAATATTCTATCTGTCTTCCACTTCAATCTGCAATTTCCCTCCGAAAGATATACTAAAGCTCAGATACATAGTCTAATATGCCCCAGCTCTTTAGCCCACACGTATCACAAAATGCTGAAATGAAAATTTTCAGAAACCAGGCTTCATCTACACTGTTATCTAAGTTTTTAAAGTGATGTATTTTTTGGAAATAATATCATACAGGGCCAGGAGGGACGATACGGGACCAACTGTTCAAAGAGCAAAAAGCACTTTATCTTGGAATATTTGCAGAAAATGTAGTTACACTAAAGACAGAATAAACACAATAAGGGTCATTTATGAACACAAGATAAGCATGCAAAGTGCAATTTAAGATGCCATTCACCATGTTTTTTTACCTATAACGCAGTACGTTCTACAAATGTCCAGCATAATTGCTGCCACAGACCCAACTGCATTTACCACAACTATGCAATTGCCTTTCGCTACAAATAGGGTACAAGTTGTGTGTAGCGTTTTCAGAGTTTGAGTTGCACCACTTTCTGAGCAGGCACTCAAAATGGCAGTGGTATCCAATTTACTTGGTGCAACTCATTGATGTAACAAACTGGGGAACCTCTGAGCTACCGTAACATTGAATCAAGTGGTACTCAGTTGCCCAGCATCAATAAGAGTGGTTGCCCCCATTTATCAGAAGTGGCAAAATGGACCCATTGGAAAACTTCTGGGAGTAGAGGACCATGTTAAGACACAAGTAAGTAACACTTCTTTAAGGCACATTCTAATTACAGGGCCCCTTGGGCTTGTCTGTCCTGTAATTTGCACCTTATTCAGAAAAGCACAATTAACAGGCATATTGCTACAATGAGCAAGTTTGCAGAATTGTGTTGATATATTTGCAAATAGGCTTGCAAGGGACAGAGGAGTAACAAGGAGGAAATGGGGTGTCTAAGCAGAACTTAGAAGCAAATGTAAGAAATACTAACATTTTGGTCCTACTGCGCACAGGGGTATGACGCCCCTAAAAATTTGCCGCCTAGGCCTATGTGGCCTCTCCACAAATCCGGGCCTGATTCTTTGTAGTTACTATGAAAGGATTACCAATGTATCATGCAACTCCTAGTAAGTAGAAACAGGTGTTACTTGTGAGAGTTGCATGAATGGATGTGTAAAGTATTCTGAAACTGACAGGTACAGATGTGAGAACAGCATTGTATGTAGCAGACAGGTGGTGCCGAAGGCCCCTGCCTCTTTTCTGGGATGGGTTCTACACCTTGACATGAATCACCTCTTTCACACCTTGTTCAGATCCAGTGGTAGTCTTTATCCAAGATTTGGGCCTTGCTATCTTCAAAGGAGTGTCCCTTGTATTTTAGGTGCAGAAAGACAGCTGAGTCTTGCCCTGTAGGGTTCGCCCTCCTATGCTAAGCCATTCACTTGGTGAGCAGTTGTTTGGTCTCCCCAAGTTTGAATGAGGCGTGAAAGAGCGATTCATGTCAAGGTGGAGAAACCATCCCTGAAAAGAGGCGAGGTCCTTTGACACCACTTGTCTGCTACATACAATGCTGTTCTCACATCTGTACCCAGGCGGTTTCAGAATATTTCACACATCCATTCATGCAACTCTCACAAGTAACACCTGTTTCTAAGAGCTGCATGACACATTGGTAATCCTATCACAGTAACTACACAGAATCAACACCTCTGTGAATTTCAGATGTCTCCTCTCCGAAGAGTTATAATGTGCCGTTGTGATTGGAATAGTGCAAAAGTTTATGTGCCGAGAACTTCCCACACCAGTCAGTTGAACTTTAAAAGCTGCTCAGATGAGTAGGGAAACGTCTTCAATGATTACTCAGCAAGTCCATTTGTTTAGGAATTACGTATATATTAGATAAGTAAAAGGCAGATTTTTTCAGAACTGTGCAATATGTTTGTGCTCTAAAAATACATAATAATAATACTGTAATATAAATATATATATATATTTATATATCTTCATATGAGCACCACCCTGCTATATAGTGTTTTACCCCGGGTGCACGGTAAATAATTCAAATACTTTCAAAAAGACCCGCAACACGGGGAAGTTCGTGTATCAAGGTGAAATTGTATTCATATTGTGCATGAATGGCCAACGTGGCGTTTTGGTCCACACAGGGACCTTCCTCATGCACAATATGAATACAATTTCACCTTGATCCACAGACTTCACTGTGGAGTGAAACCAACGTCAAAATGTAGGCGAAAGGGGAGTTTGATAGGCCTGCCAATGCTGAGGCAGGATCCTCCAACACCTTGAAACTGCCTGTATCTGTAACAGATTGGAGCAATTTTCATTTAAATTTTTTTTTGTTGGTTAGAAGATAAATATTTAACCCAAAAATATACACATTTGTCAAAAATAAACACAAATTTTTATGGTAAAATCTGGTAACTTAAAGTATTTAACTGAAACAATAGTTTATTCAGTATTCAACATCACTGTCTGAGCACCCTCCTCCACAATTCATATACCAGTTCTGCTGTTTTATTTTCAAAGCCAACATCCCTAACATTTCCAGGCTTTCTTTGCCATCTCATTTCAAAATAAACTCTCACTAAAAGATGCATCTGTTCCAGCTCCCATTTCTCCCAGTGCTGCTATACAATAGAAGATCCCCTTTTTTTCAGGCTGGTACATTCACGTCACATCTTTATTTGAAGCAATAAAAATATTTGCACGCCGTTCTATTATCTTTCAAGGATTATTGTTCCTTCTCTTCAGTCTCTGAGTGACTGCTATTCTGCATAATAGGTGAAGAAGGAAAAAATTCAAGATCTGGCACAATAAAAAAGCAGAAATGTTCTATTGTTTGTGGCTGGTTGAAATAGTCGCAGTAGGGCCATAGCCAGGGAAGAAGAGACACTTATAAGAATAAGAATGCATTTCAGAAATGTTTAAGCTGTAGCCTCAGCCACTGTTAAAGCGCAACAGATATCTACGAAAAAGAGTAAAATCAGCCATACTAGCAATCCTCATTCATTTTTGCCACAGATCCATAGATTACTTTCAGGGTTTACAAACTCAAATTTATTGAGTTTAAGCTTGAAACCCTCCAAAAAAACTTGAACATCATGCAGGTTATTGACATCTTCCAGTGGTTCAAGGTACCTTGGCACTGACTTCTACATGACCTACACAGGTTTTAGATGGTGTATTTTTGGATTCGAGCTATGGTCTGGTATAATAAATAAAAAAAATGTAAAATAGTTTTACCTGAAAAATCAATTTCTGACTCCACGGAAAACACAAACCTTAATTAATCTGCCCCAAAATATCTACATTACCTGGCCATTCGCTCCAGGTATTCCCCACTCCCAGCAATTATGACAGAAGGAAAAAAATAAAAAAGAATGAAAATAATTTTCTTTTCTAAAATGTCTCCTTTTCCGGAGTATGTTCTTAAAGATGGCATAGTTTAGCAGTGGTCTTTGCACTGGTTGCACATTTCAGTTTAAAAATTAACGAGAGTCTTCTGAAGGTCCGGACTGGGAATGAAAATATGCCCTGGAATTTTAAGTACAGAGAAGCCCGAACAGTACCTACCAGCCCAACAAAGTGACTGCCTATGGCATCTTACAGCAGCCCCTCTGACATATTTCCAGAATCCATAGATTGCCAGTTCAGGTCTTGTCTTCTGTAGCTTAGACTTCTGTTGCCAAGGATTAGGGATGCCCAGAATCCTTCTGCCTGGCCGAACCTAACCCAAATCCAGATTTGCATATGTAAATTAGGGCCAGGGAGGGAAATCACGTGAAAAAAATGATTTATTTTATACAGTGAGGCCCATGCAAACACTTATGTAGGCAGTGTGGGTCTAAAATCAGAATTGCATCGGTAAATGATTGGCAGTGGGCCTGGCCCACCTCCTCCCGCTGACCGTGTCTGTCAATTTGCTTACGCCCATTGTTAGCTGCCTGATGCCGGTACCTCTGGTTGGAACTGAGGCTGCTGCTGCTGATTCTGTTACCACCCTGCTATCCATTCCTGCTGGTGATTGGCTGCACTGCGACTAGGGTTGCCACCTTTGGTAAATTTTTTTACCAGCAGGCGGGGGCGGGGCTACAAAGGAGCGGAGTGTGACGTCAAAGGGGGCGGGGTATGGGCGGAGCCACGTCCTACGATCGGCTGAAGACTGCGAGAAAGGTAAGTTTTAACTTGAATTTAGGCAGGGTAAGGGCCTTTTTAAAGTGGCGTTACAAATTTACCGGCAGCTACATTGCCGGTAAATTGGCAACCCTAACTGCGACCTACGTTACAGGCAGGAAGCAGCCAACATAAAGCTGTCCCCTTCTATTAAAAGTGTCTTGTAACCGAGAAAATGACATGAAAATATGGATAATGTTTAGCAGTCAGGACAGCTACGGTAGGAATGTGCAGGTAAACGGAGAGTTAACACTTGGCTGGGCAGAGGGTTAAGTGTGGTCTTATTGGTGGGGGCTGTCCTCTCATATCTTGCCTTACACCCAGCAGCTGGAAGATGGCAAGGGTGGAGGGGAGTGAGGAAAAGCAAACTGTGCCTTTCTGCATTGCCCAAGGGGACACAGATAACATAGGTGCCTCCTACTCCAGTTATTCCATGCAAGTGTCTGTGCTGCCCCGGCACTGGGATAGGGGAGGGCTTTGCTTTGAGCTCTGGTTTGTGTTTATTGCTGGATCATATATCAAGTGTAATAATCCTGATCCCTTAGCTGATAGAGCTAGAGTGATTGCACTTCAGATGTTTCTGAACTATATCTCCCAAAATTCTTACCTCAATCCAGCTCCAATGAGAACATTGGAAATTATAGTTTTGCATGGATCTGGGATCGTTCTAACCACTCTAAATGCATCTGCCCTAGCACTAACAAATTTGTTGTTATACTGAAATATGTAATGATGTTTAAAGCCAATATGACTGTATAACGAGGGCTGCTCTATTCTGGCTTACTGCTAGTTGTTGCAGAGGTGACAAAAACCATGGATAAAACCCTGTTTTATTTTATATCCGAACGTGATCACTGATTTATAATAACTCATTATCATATCATATTATAATTTGTAATGTTTTTAGATATTTTTCACAGTATTCATAGGGAGGAAGGAGTGACAGGGGGGGCCCAGGTGCCCATCCTGTACCAGGGCCTGCTGGTGAGTAGTTATACCACCTGTGCACAGGACTTGAACTGTGCATACACAGGACTTTCTGTACAGCTTGAAAGTGAAAGTAAGACTTACTGCTGTTATGTAATGGCTGCATGAACCTGCTAATAAAGCACTGTTATACTCTCCTTATCCTTGGCTACCAAAACACAAGAAATGGCGACAAGGATGTCTTTTCTACCTCTGCAGCAGCCTGCACCTTTCCTACCAAACCCTGGTGAGCCTACCATACCTTTTACTGCTTGGATCCATATGTTTGATAATTATATTATTGCTGCTGACCAAGGGGAGATTTCTGCAGCATATGGAATGCAAGTCGTCTGGCTCCTCCTAGATATGACTTTGGAGATGTTCCATTTGATGAAGGACATTTCCCTACTCTTAATTCCAACTGCAATAGACCTGAAGAAAATGAACCTATAAGGCGAGAGAATCAGAAAACTACCTGCATGGACCCAGGACTATGTGATGTGAATAATGTATATTATTGCTTTAAGATGCATTGATGTTGTTTATTACATCTGTACAAATGCTTTCCTACTATAGGGGGAATATGTGGTGTTTATACAAATGGCCTGCAGGTGTCACTGTGCACAGGATTTGTACTGTGCATACATAGGACTTTCTCTACAGCTTGAAAGTGAAAGTAAGACTTACTGCTGTTATGTAATGGCTGCATGAACCTGCTAATAAAACACTGTTCTACTCTCCTTATCCTTGGCTACCAAAAAACAACAACCACGACTACGATGGAGCACATTCTGGACTGGTACTGACTGTGGCCATGCAATCTTCACATCAGTTCATCAGCACCAGCACAAGAACAGTGTTCAGCTGCAGCTGAGCTGAATTGGCAGTGGCAAAACTTCCTGACCTGATCTGTGACACATCATACCTACCTAACTTGAAGACTTTACTGGCTGCACTGATTCTAAAGCCTCCAATTGTTAACCCCTTGCTGTAGCATCACAGAAGGTGGCAAAGGTACTGGTCTAACTTAAAAAATATAAAAAAATATTTAAAAATTCTATAAATGTTTTTTCTGTCAATGTTACTTGGGTGGGGATGAGCAGATAAAGACAGTTGCAATGGGGTAGTACACCTTTAACTTGACTTTTATTATGTTACAGAATGGACAAATTCTTGTTGTTTCAGTTGGTCTTCATTTTTTATTTTGTATAGCTTTGTCAGAAGAAGGCAAATCATTCAAAACTATACAAAATAAAAAAAATGCAGACCAACTGAAACATTGCTAAGTGCTGAAATTCCAAACTGGAGAGTTGAGCACAATGCTAAGTCATTAAACAATGAAGACCAATTGCAGATTGACCTACAATATCACTCTCTGGGTCATACTAAAAGTTAATTTTAATGGGATTCTGACATGATTTTTATGGTGTAGTTTTCATTTCTAAATTACATTATTTACACTGCAAATAGTTTACTCTACCATGTAAAATTTAATTCCTGAACCAATAAGTGCATTTTTGGTAACTGTATTATTGGTGCGTAGGTGCATTTCAGGTCATTTTGCCTGGTCAAAGAGCCAGCACTTTAGGATGGAACTGATTTCAGATTAGCTATTGTTTTTCCAATTCAATGTAACTGAAGGAGTCGTAATGGGATTTTTACTATTGAGTGCTATTCTCATATCTAAGAGGGTAACCTTTCCATTTTTCTGCTGAAGCAATGCTGGGGGGGGGGGGGGGGGGGGGGGAGAAGAAGGTGATACCACAAGTACAATGGTATTGTATGGTACTATGTATTTTCTACCAGTAGTGGGCCTTTGATATGAGGTTTCCTGGTGGGCCCCAGGCACCCCAGTCCGACACTGACCAAGGATATGAGTATCTGGCTTGAAAATACAAGGTATCAATTTTAGAGCTTCTTGTGACTCTGAGAGAAATGATGGCTGACCTTCAAATAGCTTTCAGTCTCTCCCTTGAAAATTGTTGCATGGATTATGGTTTTCTATCTGAACCAGAAGAGTTCTGCAATTTATATTGTGATTTGCATTTATAATTAACCTTGCAATTAATGTACCTTCCAACCTAAATAGGCATAAAAATGGGTCTCCCTTAAACATTGCATCTTCCATGCTCCTGCAGAATATCTTGAATGACAATCGAGAAAGAAGGCATTTTAGGGGATGACCATGTTATGTTGAGTAGTAAAATGATCTTTGAATACTTTTTACAGTACTACTGTGGATGTTCTCTCTGATGAAGAAAAGCATTACAGTCATGGCCCTTCAGGCTATGATTTCCTAATCTGTTTATTAAGTGTTTTCTTCAAAACAATCATTCCACTGTAGTTTATTTACTTACCCTGTAAGATGTCTCCATATGTCATACAGAGCCATGAGTTGGTGTTTTGGAAAAGATATTTAAGTCCATACTTACCGTAATTTTGGTTTTCTGGAACAAAGTGTGTTAGTGTCATGACCCCCCCTCCTTTTTTTGATGTGATTTGTCTTCCCAAAACAAGACTAAGACAGTACTAAGAGAGAAGTCGGTGGTGGGTTGAGATTTTTCGGTGTATTTTTTGTTAAATACAGTAACCCATTACCATATGTTTGTTCCAGGAAAAGATAATAAAGAATGTACTTCAGTTACCCTTGAAAGTATAGCTGTGAGCAAAAAAGTTCAGGTTTAGGTATATAAATAAACTACAAAATAATCAGAGTAGGTTTTGATCTCTTGCAGAATTCCGTTCCATTGCCCTCAACTATGTATATTACTTACCCAAGGAGTGATGTCAAGATAAAAGTGCCCGAAATCTCTTCATGTGCCATGACCATTACTGAGTTACAAAGGTAATAATGTTCAAAGCAAAGGGCATAGTTAGTTACCCAAATGCTCCAGGCTTAAGAACACAACCATTACTAATCATACGGCAGGAAAAGCCTTTAAATGCCACTGTTGCATATGAAATGGAGTTTCATCATATTATGACGTGACAACAATGCTGCTGCTTGACAAACATGCCTTTAAATGTTATTCTCCGCTCCAAAGTGTTATTCTATAGGTCTTCGTATATAGCCAGGGAATCCACTGGCTATAGCCGAGTCAGACTGTGATGGGTTAATGGAAGTCCCTGGGGGTGCTATGAACAGAAAGAGAATATCTAATCTAATCTAATTTGGTAAGCCTATAAAGTAATGAAGGAAGCATTTTTTGTCAGATTAATTATGCATTATGTGGGTTAGAATAATCACAGCATTTTGAGGCGCTGCTTCCTTTGGGCTGAGTCAGGGCTCTGCGGGAGCACCGCTTGCTACTGCATTCAGCACAACAACGCTTTATATAAGATATCAAGGATATTTACTGTGTTCTTTTATTGCAGTGGCGTACACCACCTAAATTTACTGTCAATTCAAGCTTAAGGCTACAGTATAACATTTTAATAGTACATTGCTTGAGTTAACAGTTAATCAGCATAGTGCAAGCATTCATATGGGCTATAGGGTTCATATACAAAGTAAGTGCAAGGTTAAATAAGAAAAATACGGAGGCAATTCATCAATGATTTTTTTACCCACAATGCTGTGTATTTGCAGAATGCTACCATCATTTTAAGTCTAAGCTTAATACCATGTGGCACACAATGCATAAAATTAATCAGAGTATGTTGATGGAAGCAAGGTGATACTGATAGAACTGCTCTCTGGTACATCACATGCTTAAATGATAAGTGCATCTTTACAAACTGAAAGTAAAACCTGTTTTTTATCTGGTAATATAATGAATCTTTTTAACAACAGCAACCTGATGGTCAGTTCCTCCAAATGTATGGACGGAGAGTGTAAGAGAACATTTTACTCTGCTCAGAAAAAAAGATGGCATAGTCATCTGAGGTTTCTGATCTCTTTCCCGAGCAGAGCAACATCAGAACACTTCTCCGTTTTCCTTCTGATATATTTACTCACTGTACATTGAGAGAAATTGAGCATTGGGGGTGGTGCTGTCTTACAAAATTTGTTATATATACCCTAACCAGGTTCGGTTTCTCTTATATATCCAAAAAGCTTAATAGCTTTGAAATGTAAAACAAATGAATATGGATTGCAAAAGTGCTTAGATAGGCACCCTAAGCAATTTTACATTTATTTTTAAGGGGTTACATATCCTTTACATATCCTGTAATGCACTTATCTTGGTTCCAAGCTTACATTTTTAATAAAACCGAAATAAACTTAAAGCGAAAGAATAATTTACATTAAACTTCTATGGGGGTCACATGTTCTACTGGGTGAGTTTCCAGTGTTGATTTTGCATAGATTACAGCTGCACAGTGAAAACTTGCTCCTGGTAGAACACATTACACAGGTGGTTTCACAGTATGAACCTGCATCTTTTGGATGGTACACACACATTTATTTTATTTGCAGAGCAGACTGACAGATGTGGGGATTCTTGAAAACAATAAGGTTATGGGATATTAGCAGTAGCATCATAGATTTCTACCCCATGTCCACCTAAATCCATATCTACCCCTGAGACCAAAGCAACAGCACCTATGTTTTCATATTAGGGACACAAGGGAACTCATGGCTCAAAAGCAATATTTCTTGGAATTTCCTTCTTTATTCCATATTATTTACTGTAAAGTCACTAAATCTTTCTGTTCCTTTGAAATATAAGATGAGAAAATTAATATAACAACTCCTATATATATATATATATATATATATATATATATATATATATATATATATATATATACTGTATATATATATGAAGTACAATTATATGAGTAGACTGGATCCTTAAGCATACAAAAAAATAACATCTCTTACCAAACCCTTGTCCTCAGGATGGCTAAACTCATCCATTTTCCGCAAGACTCCTAGATCAAAACTCCTCCTGCCTCCATCATCTGCACTCCTCCTCCGGCCTGTTATGCCTCTCTTTGGCTTGCTTTCACTTTTCTTACTCTGTCGTTGATCTAGATGGCTGCCACTGCTGAGCTTCCTGACTGGGTTTGTCAGCCATTTTTTCAAGGTGCTGACTGACCTCCTGGATCCAGGGGAACTGGGTGCTGAACTAGTTGAAGGTTGTGGTTGGATAGAAGCCACCGAAGCTGATATGCTCCCATCGCTGCCAGCAATGGAGTAGGATTCTGCAAGAAAAGATAATGATGTTCAGACAATATATTTAATGCAGTAACACATTATGGGATTAACACACTATGGCAGTTATCCCCAACCAGTAGCTCGTGAGCAACATGTTGCTCTCCAACCCCTTGGATGTTGCTCCCAGTGGCCTCAAAGGAGGTGCTTATTTTTGAATTCCTGGCTTGGAGGCAAGTTTTGGTTGTATAAAAACCAGGTGCACTGCCAAACAGAGCCTCAGTGTAGGCTGACTACCCACATAGGGGCTACCAAAAAGCCAATCACAGCCCTTATATGGCACCCCAATAAAATTTTTCAAGCTTGCATTGCTCAACTCCTTTTACTTCTGAATGTTGCTCACGGGTTCGAAAGGTTGGGGATCCCTGCACTATGGCATAATGGAGGAAGCGGTTTTAGTATTAGAATAAAGCAAGTATAATGGCTGCAAGGGCTTGTTTATTGTAAACAAGGAATTATATCAGGGGCGAGCAGCCAAACCAGACGAGAATGGCTAAAGAGTTGGAGTCAACTAACATCCTTCTATAATCAGCAATTGTTGACTACAACTTTGAAGGGGAAAAACTGCAAAGAAAAAATACGAGAAATCATGATGGATCACTTCCCATTACACTCAATGCCATACACGAGTAGTACACAGAGGCTATTGTTCACTCTAAATGTGGATGGCAGGTTTTTGAGTCATCATGCCCTTCTGCTGTACTTTATGTGAGTCTCCTTTACTGTACTATAATAGGAAGTGCTGAGCTGTGATTCACAATGCTTTATCACTATCCAAATGCTTAAGGAGCCTTTTGTCTTTATTACCAGGGAAGGTATTGAAATGCTTGCTCAAACAGGCAGTTACTGAGAATGTTCTTCAGTGTTGGGAAACCAAGAGTCACTGAGCAGCTAATGAGCATGGGCTCATTTTTCGAAAAGAAATTATCATTCAAAAGAGGAATTTAAAAAATGAAATGAAGTATTATCATTATAAGTAACATTTGTGATATATAGTGAAGATATGAATTAAACTGAAGGGGTATCACTAAACAGTAATACTGTATAAATACTAAGAAGCAAATCATTTTCTTGCTAGTTTCATTTTTCAAAGCAGCAGTATGAATCCTATAAGACAATAAAATGAGCTACAGACTAACATGCTTATCCTTTCATTTTTGTGATTCCATGTACAGATATGGGATCCATTATCCAGAAACCTGTTATCCAAAAAGCTCTGAATTATAGAAAGGTCATCTCCCATAGACTCCATTTTATCCAAATCATAAATCATCAATATTTTAAAAAGTATTTCCTTTAATTACAAACAGTGCCTTGTACTTAATCAAAACTAAAATGTAAATAACTATATTGAAGCCTAAACAATCATACTGGGTGTAATTGTTTAAATCTTATTTTAGTAAACTTAAGGTATAAAGATCCAAACCATGGAAAGATACTTTATCCAGAAAAACTCCAGGTCCTAAGCAATCTGGATAACAGGCCCCATACCTGTATTGCTTTAGGGGCTGATATTCTACATATTTCACTTTAGTTACAACACTGCGCATATTACATAGTACAGGTATGGGATTAATTATACAGCATGCTTGGGACCTGGGGT
>CM044433.1:145395171-145406044 GCA_024363595.1 Xenopus borealis | reverse complement strand
GGGGGGGGGGTGGATTCCACAAACATTGAATTATTATATCCTTGTGGCATCAAAGATAAGTCAAATTAAAGCTCCATATGCCACTGTGAAAATTTCATCCAGAAAGCAATGCAACCAACTGTGCATGCTAACCAAACAAGAAGGGATTGCATGCTGCCAATCAAGTATCACATTTCCTTTTTTGTGTAAATAAACAAGGAGATTCATTTGTACATGCCTTTTATCCAGATGGCCCAATCTGAACCTCCAAGTGGGTTGGCATGTTATAGGAATACATACTTTACATTATTTACCTTCTTTTGCCTCTTTCCAGCTTTCAAATGGGGGTCACTGACTCCATGTAAAATAAATTCTCTACAAGGCTACAAATGTATTGTTATTGCTACTTTTTATTACTCATCTTTCTATTCAGGCCATCTCCTATTTATATTCCATCCTTTATTCAAATCAATGCATGGTTGCTAGGATAATTTGGACCCTGACAACCAGATTGCTGAATTTGCAAACTGGAGAGATGCTGAATAAAAAACTAAATAACTCAAAAAATGCAAATTAGAAAAAATTAAAGCTAATTGCAAATTGTCTCAATATCACTCCCTATATCATACTAAAGATAGCTCCAAGGTGAACAACCTTTTTACTTTACTTTTTAAGGCTTCAATATGCCTTTATTTATTTGTGTAGAGTACAATAAAGCAGCCTGCTATGTAGCATTTACTGGAAACTAATTTTAGCACGCTACAAGCAGTTGTGCTTCCAGTAGCTCGTACTGTGTATACAACAGGTTTAACAGCATTACATTAAAGAAAGCAGCAGTCAAAAATGCACAAGACTTTGTATACACATTAACAAATGTCCAGACATTATTTATACTTGTTTCTTTGGAAATGTATTCATTATTTCAACAATATTTTATCTGTATACGAAAAAGAATTTGTATATACATTACTTAAAAAAAAAAACTATAAATATTTTTTCCAGAATAAAATACATTAATATTTACTTTAAAATATTTGTATCTGTGGCCATCTTAAATGAATGATATCATCAAATCTCTCCTTTCACAAACTCTTTATATTTGTATACATCATTACGGATATGGGGGAGTTTTGAATGCCACTCTAGAAGGGAGTAAACCCCCCTGTCTTCAGTTACTGCTCCTAATACTATTGAAGACCAATTGCTTATTATTCCTCTGGTATGTTTGTATGCGTGTCTTCAGCAGATTATTAAAATGTTATTCATTTATCAAAATAGGTACAAATTAAAAAAGGTCCTCTAACTTACCACTGCCTGTACTGCTGCTGCATCTCTACAACAACAATCCCCACCCCATACTGCCTAGGGTACCCTGCCCCTCGAATGCCACCATTCATCATTTTGCAGTTGTTTTAACTAATGGTCAGATTCATTATATACATGACATCACAGAAGTGGTGAATCCCATAGCTGGATTGACTGTTTTAACGGTTACAAACCAACAGCTTTAGGTTATCTGGGTGGTGGGACTTGCAGAGCAATGAACTCTGAAAGCCTATAAGTTTCCTGTTCCTGCCATTCCCTCCATCTCTTCCATCAAAGCTCTATCCATCTAGCCAGTCTTTCCCTCTTTTCTGGAATCTTCTATTTCATTTAAGTCATATTCTAATCACTCCTATGCTGAAAACCCTTTGTTAATCATACTTGATGTTCCTCAACGCTTTGTCCTAGCACCCTTATTATTCTCTTTGCATACATCCTCCCACAGCTGACTTATTAATTTGTATAGTTTCCAATACCACCTTTACGCTTATGATTACCTCTCTTAATCTTAATGCAGCCAAGGCAAGGACTTGACCCCCCCCATTATTTCAGTTTGGGGAAGCTACCAGTAGACTGTGTCTTCCAGTCTTTCCATTATTTTGGACTTGTGGCACTGACCTATCAAAGTTTTTCTCTTACCTTAAGATTGATTGTTAGTCTCTTCTACAATGGCGTATAATATTCTCCCTTTCCGTTGATCTTCCTCAATGCTCTTTCCTAGACCATTTATTATTCCCTTTGTATATGTCCTACCTTGATTAATTTCCAAGGGATCTTCTAATACCACATTTGTGCTGATGATTATCTCTCCTCTAATAATCTTAATCAAGCCCATTTAAATCAAATCTCTAATTTTCAGGCATTAATATTTGGATGCTCCAGACCTAACTTTAATTAAATGTGTCTAACACAGAAAATGTCTTATTCCCCCACCCAACACCCATGTCACTCTAGAAACCTCTATTTTTGTAATCAGCTTTACTAATGCTCCCTCACCCCGTGAACAGTGCCTTGGGGTTATCCTTGACATTAATGATAATAATCAATGGGCCCAAAAAAGATGCACCATGGAAATCCCAGGCATGTGCCTTTTAATTTACCAAAATTTAACTGATTATGTATTTAAAGGCTATAGGTTTATTTTGATAAGGTAAAGCAGTGAGTGTGTGGGAAATGTTATATTATAATTATATACAACTATTACAAATCACTGAACTATCTCCCATTCCCAGACCTCAGATCCTTATTATGTGTGCTGGCACACATGCATGAGTCCATTCAGCCATTTGATATGGGAGACACAAATAAAAAAGCTAATACATTAGATGCCAAGTTGGATGACATAAAGCACACATTATTTTTTTACTCTCATCTATCATGGGTTTATTTTTGGGTCTGGATCACATTACTTGCTATGCAAAGGCAGTACAGTGCACAATTACAAGACCTGTTAATACCTACAGCACTAGATACAGTACTTACTACACATCTCAGTAAATTAACTGTTTCATTTCCAGGTATATGCAGATTATGCACTGAATCCAGGATTCGGTTCAGGATTCCGCTAGGACTCTGCCTTTTTCAGCATTATTCAGATTCGGCTGAATCCTTCTGCCTGGCTGAACCACATATGCAAGTTAGGGGAGGGGCGGGAAATCTCATTACTTTTTGTCACAAAACAAGGAAGTAAAACATGATTTCCCCTTCGCACCCCTAATTTGCATTTGCAAATTAGGATTCTGATTTGGTTCGGTATTCGGTAACCTTTAATAAAAGGTTTGTGGGTTCAGCCGAATCCAAAATAGTGGATTCGGTGCATCTCTAATGTAGATATATTTAATTCCATCATTTGCATTATTTAAGGAGGGTTTGTATGTAATAGGAATTAAATTTCATATAAATGTATAGGTTCTATTATCAGGAATGCTTGGGACCTGGCTTTTTCTGAATACGGTTTTTTTTTATAATATGGAACACCATACATATACACTGTAACAATTAAGGAAAAACAATAGGATTGTTGTGCCACCAATATGAATTCATGATCAGTGCTGTAACAACAGGGTGACAGCCCTCCTCCCCTGCTAAAAACATTCTTTGGAGGGACCTGTTGCTCATTAACCCCTACTCGATCCCACCCCTCACCACTTGTGTCCCCTGCTCCCTGCCCCCTCGCTCTCAGGTAGGAGAGCAACTGGGGAAGGAGGACTTCTACACAACTATAGAGGAAGCAGACCTTGTGTTTCTGGCCCCTGTCCTCTGCAACCTCTATAGTTATGCCAGTGCTCATGCAGCTTATTATTATAAGCTTTTCTTATTATAGAGGAAAAAGGAAATTACTAGAAAAAAACTTGAAGTATTTGATTGACTCTGTGGGAGATGCCTTCCTGTAACTCATAGCTTTCTGGATAACAGGTGTTTTTATAACAGACCTGTTAAATGATTCAGGTTTTTCCTTCTTTGCTTAAAGGAGAATCAACCCCCCTTGATGTTCCCCATCTGCCCCCCTCCATTCGTCCCCCTCCCTGCCTCCCCCTGCACAGTCTTAAATCTGAATTCTTCTACCTCCAGAAATAGCAACCGGAAAAGCAGAGTGAGCGCAGTGGAGCTCACAGCCGCCATCTTCTTATCTTTGTAATCTTCGTGAATGGAGAGGTGTTTTGTCGCGTGTGCAGTTGTAGCAAATACTCAGGTTTTAACAACTGTGCATGCACCGAAAGAGACAGGGAGTGCCAAATAGGAGAAAGAAGACACAAAGATTACCGAAGGTAAGAAGATGGCGGCTGGGAGCCCCTCTGTGCTCAGTCTGCTTTTCCGGTCGCTATTTCTGGAGGGAGAAGAATTCAGGGGTAAGAGGCAGGGGAGGGGGACCAACAGATGGGGTTAACATCAAGGGGGGTTGAATACTCCTTTAAACTCTTCTAAAGCTGGTAATACACTGCCAAATCTACTACATACAGCATGGCCACCCTTGCTCTGGGCCAAAACGTGTTGATCGGCTTTTTAGCAATATTCGTGCAAAAGGATTTTTAAAACTGCCTGATTTTCAGCCACATATTGGGTAGACACCCCGTCAGTGGGACCCATACATGGTCCATTAAACTAATGATTTGGTCTAGAGCAGGGGTCCTCAACCACCAGGCCGCTGACCGCACGCTGTGCCGAACTGGGCCGAATCTGGTCCCAGCTGCTGTATATAATAGCTGCAAAAACAATGAAAATCCCTGATGAGCCACTGCCATGACAACAGCTGTGCGAAGTCAAGGAAGCTTTCTACTGATCTCAATAAGGACCAAAATATCTATTGGACAGTTTTTTTTTTGGTAGGCCTGAAATGCACCCACACATATACATGCCCCCACACATATACATGCCCCCCCCCCCGGTCCATGTAAAATTTGACTTGCTTGAAACTGGTCCATGGTACAAAAAAGGTTGGGAGCTGCTGGAATTTTTATTTCCCCATGTATTGTCATCTTCATTTCTCTCACCACACAATTGCAACACACATTTCAACTATTATTAGCCTATATAACTAGCTTGGACATATGGGATAATCCTTGGACATATGGGCCAATATTACAAAATGCTAATTGTTGCTGGATACTTGCCAAAATAGGTAAGCAACTTATCACCTTGATGACTTGACTGCAAAACAGCAGATAGGGAGTTCGGGTGGTGGAACAACAGTTATACATCAAGACATCTAAAGGGGGGTTGGTAAAGTAACACTGTTCTCCTCCCCTGCTGAGAGTTAACACTCTGCTATGTTCTATAATAACATACAATGACAAAGTTATTCTATTTATGATCCTTTATTTATACAGTGCCAACATATTTACACAGCACTTTAAAGACATTATAAATCACTCACATCAGTTCCCATGCCAGCAGAGCTTTGATCTCCATCATAGTCACATTACAAACTAGGGTCATCATTTCATCAAGAGCCAGATAACCTTTCTGTATGTTTGTGGAGGGGGGGGGGCAGAGCACCCAGAGAAAACCCTGCACACAGGGAGAACATACAAACCACTGCATGAATCTATGTATACATTTGTATATATATATATATATATATATATATATATGAACTATAACTCACACAAAAAATATATATATGTTTTGTGTGCGTTATAGTTCATAGTAATGAAGACAATGAGATGATGTAAAAGGCAATGAGATCCTGAGAACCAGTAACTTGTGCTCACCAACTCTCTGGAGAATGCTTCTCCAAGTAGCCTCATTTTCCATTTTAATTATTAGCTTGGAGGCAAGATTTAGTTGCATAAAAACCAGGCTACCAAACAGAGAGTCCTGTAGACTGACAGACCACATACAGGCTACCAAATGGCCAATCCCAGCCTTTATTTGACACCCCACGGGAACATTTTGGTGCCTGTGTTGTACCCCAGCTCCTTTTACATGTGAATGTTGCTCAGTGGCAAAAAAAAGTTTGGCCTAAAGCCAATGTTTTCTGCAATACACCAGTGCAGTTGGCAGTAGTAACCAATATGGTATTTGCTTTCATTTTCTTGCAGTAGACTGTTTAAACTAAAAGGTTGCTATTGGCAACTGCACTTGCACAGTTTAGAATGTAAATCAGCAGCCAATTAAAGCATACCTCCCAACTTCCTGTTTTTAGAGGGACAGTCCCTCTTTTGACAGCTCAACCTGCAGTCCCTCCTTTATACTGGAAAGTCCCGTTTTTCTCTGCACTGAACAGCCAGAAAAAGAAACAAAGTTCCTAACTTAATTGGCTTTTGACAGAAAGCCCAGAACAGCCACAGCAGCAGATAAGATCATTTTGTAACAATTTTGAGATGAGCAAATAAGTAATTGTAAAAATATATGATAACAGGTCCCTTGGGAAAAGTTAGACTCACAGCTTAAAGGGCAATTCCTCTTCATTAGCAAAACTGTAATAACTGGAAAAAAAAACCCACAGAAATATGTTCAAACTTTCATAATCTGCCAAATGTTGTAAAATGAACATGGTAATTAGGGGTGTGGCCACAAAAAAGGGCGTGGTCAAAAATATTTCAGGCTACGTGTGCCAACTTTTTTGTCCCTCTTTTTATTTCCATAATGTTGGGAGGTATGTTAAAGACCAGTTGAAAAGTTGCTTAGAGCTGGCCATTATATAAAATACAAGGGGCAGATTTACTAAGGGTCGAATTCTCAAGGGCTGTTTGCCCTCGATTTCGACCCTTCTACGATTTTCGAATGAAAATTCTATAAAATTGTAAAAAATTTCATGGTTTTTGGCCTCTATTGGATTTCTTGATAAGATCGAACGATTTTACGGAAAAATCATAAAAATCTGTTCGATTGTTCGGAAAAATCGTATGACTCGAACGATCGAACATAAAACTTAGAAAAGAAGCCTATGGGGGATTCCCATAGGCTTCTATTGCAATTCGGTAGGTTCAATCTGGCGAAGTAGGCAGTCGAAGAAAATTTTAAAGGGGAAGTACTTCGATCATCGAATGGTTGAGTGATTGAATTTTGCATATTCGATGTTGAAGTGGCCAAATTTGCATATTCGAATATTTGATTTGATCGAATTTTGAATCCTTCACACAAATTTAGTAAATGGGCCTCTAAGAGTTAACTTAACCGCTTAAATATCTGGCCAGCCCCTATCCAGACACAGGGCTAGATGCCTGCTGTGTTTGGGTATTAAGCTTCCACTTGGTAAACAATTGTCAAATTGGCTGGCAACATCAATCTTATGTATAACCACAATTACTGTCCTTTCCCAATATGATCCAATCAGCATACCTTGCATGCTAAACAAGTGCTCTGGTGTATTGCATCATTAACTCATTAAGGAGAAGAGTTAATAGTACTGACATAAAGTGAGAGACTGCAGAAAACCATACCTGTAAAATGGGCCACATGAAAGTGCTAATTCCATGCGGTGTGTCTCCACTTACTGAAGCAGTCAAGGTAAAATTCACATCTTTTTTTTTTATAACAAAAAGACAAGAAAGAACTGTGATCAACTTCAGTTAAATTAGGCCTTGCATCTTCTATCAACACTCTCAGTTGTTTCACTCCTCAGAATTCCAGCTCTTAAATTAGATGATTGAGGTGAAGACTCTGTAGAAACCTGCTATGATTTACATATAAATGATTTAACTATAAGGGCCCTTACACACTAGTGTTTCTTACTTGCGCTCCCCTGCATTCAGCCATTGAAACGCCATTGAAACTAATGGAGTGCATCTAGACCTGCGCTCCCTTGCGGCTGAACGCAGCCAAACGGAACGCAGGGGAGCGCAGGTAAGAAACGCTAGCGTGTAAGGGCCCTAAATCATGTTGCAATGAACTGAAAATGTGCTTAATTCTCCTCGAGTGACTTTCCTGTATGGATGGAACTTTGAGAGAAGTGTAACAATCTTTCTCCAAAAGGAGCAATGCAGATTAGTAAGACTACGAATAAAAGAAAATTCACACATTGCTCAGCAAGCAGCTCATATGAAAGAAACACCAAAAAATTGATTTGCTCTTATATGTCATTTTTATATGCTGTACATGTAGAAATCATTACACTGATGTAAGTCTTGTTTTTGTATTGCAGAATGTTTATCAGCTGTGTTGAGTTCTGCTATGTTGCATTGATGGACTCTAAACACCTGCTCTATTGTGTTTCATTTGACTCTAAATAATACGGATTCATGGCCTGAATTTTACTAAAACTCCAGTTTATTTGAGTTTTTTATTAAAACAATGTCTCATCCCATCCATGAATTAAACTCATTTATCTTGAAAAAATGGGAACCAAAAACCTTGACACAAAATCGATTGTCAATTCGAATCATCCGACTGATGCTCCAAAAACTCAACTTTACCAAATTGTCACTGCGAAAACTCAACTTTATCGGATTAACAGACAAAACCCCTGACTTTATTGGATTATCCAGTGTAGATCACAATGTCAAGAAACAACTTCAGGGAGATCTGCCATTGACTTCTACACAACCTCGACAGGTTTGAGATATAGTATTGTTGGATTCAGAATTTTAGCAGCCTTGAGGTATAATAAATCTCCAAAATTTTTATTTTTTTTTCCTTAAAAAATTTGAGTTTTCCCCTTTAAAACTTCGACCAGATAAATTTGGGGTTTAATAAACGGACCCCCAAAAGTCCAGCTACGAAAACTGCAGATATTTCAAAATAGAAATGTCAATTTCTAGAAATGATTTCAAACTATTCAAAGTGCACTAAAACCCACCAACTCGAATATTAACTTCAAATGAAGTACTTATAACAAAAAGCATGTTAAAAGTGAATGCTTACCAATAAAGAAAAAAAAAGACAAGACAGAGAGTAAGTGCTAATTCAATGTATAATAATATATAATATATACAGGTGTACTACTCAAATCCATTCAGTGAGCTATAGACCTATATTTATTTGTTTGGTCATCACGTAAATTATCTTTTTATATGATCTACTTTATTGAGTACTTGCGACTACTAATACTACTTGCTACTGGGTGGACCCAAGGATGTATGTTGCTGGTATGGTTATCTCTGTGATTGATACAGCTACAATTCATGGACAATATGACCTTATTCTTACCAGCAGGCTTATGAACTTCATTTAAGCTCAATAATGTTGCATTTTAATGCAATTATTTCACATTTTACCAACATTTTTGAATTTTACCTATACTAATACAGGTTTTGGATCTGTTATATGGAAAGCCTTATCCAGTAAACTCCGAATAACGAAAAGGCCTTCTCCCATTGACTCCATTTTAATCAAATGATTCTATTTTTTACAAATAACTTCCTTTTTATCTTTTAATAATAAAACACTGCTATGTACTTGATTGAAACTAAGACATCATTAATCCTTATAAAACAATATTGGGTTTATTGTATCTGGGAAACCCCAGGTCCCATAGCGCTACTGTTTTATTGTTTGTTGTATTCATTTTTTTGTTACATGCAGTATCTGGGGTACCATTACTATAAAGATTAAAGAAGGGTTTTTGCAGTCACACTAGGGGGTATATAGCTTTTTTATTCAAGGGTATGATATATGTGTACTTTTTCTTGTCTTCTTTTACTCTGTATTTAGGCGACACCATAAAATGCTCAACAATGGAGCAGAGCCAGTTCTTGTGAATATTGTGTCATAACAGGCTAGAATACTCAAGAATTGGATCACCCATGGGGAGTAAAATTCTGTCACCCAGAGTCTGAATATGACCTAATTATATATCAAGAAAGCTCTGTTGTTAGGAGGTAGAATGCAGCCCTTTCATATAACAGTTGCAGGTCAAGAACATCCACAGAAAGCCAAAATAATGGAATGCCCTATGCACACTTGCTTCTAAAATGCTCACACGAATTACCTCGGGTTTACTTTATCATTTTTGGGGAGGATCGACCTCCTAATATATGGCAAGCAAGACTTATCCATTAATAAAGATTAGTTAAATGTACCATTACAAGTACCATTAACCTTATCATAAGAGGCAGACACAGGGCAAGGTCACAAGGAATGAAGGGTTCTCACAGTGCAGAGAAAGTGTTTGTGACTGTGTGGAGTCTGTCTCTCCATCTCTAACTCCAGAGTTCTCTGGGAAAGGAACTGAAACGTTTCTCTGTTTCTACAACAATAAAGCAATGATGCATACAGGAAATATAAGCATAAATTCAAGGGAAACAATGTTTTGTTAATTAACATGTGGATTCCTCCATAGTGATTGTTTGTAGGGTGTAGTGTTACAACATGGAGCACTGATTTATTAAAACACTCAGGTGACCATTTAAATAAAAAAATATAAAGCAATTCTAATTTAACTTATCTTTTATCACTTCGTTCAAATCATTAATCCATGCTTTCAGGGACACACAGGCAGATTCAGGGACATTTAGTCGACTGGTGACTATGCGACTCTTCTTCTGGTCGACAATCTCACAAACTGTCATCCCCCTGCCTTCTATAATGAGAAAACGGCAGCGCAATGGCAAACACAGCGCATTGTTTTCTGAAGTCGCCCCAAAGTTTCCTTATGAGGCAATTTCGGAAATTGAAGCACCGAGAGTGCATGGTCGCAGGCGATTTTTCAATTTAGCAGGTGGAAGACAGGGGGAAGGCAGTTTGAGGAGGTTGTTGCCCAGAAGAAGACGCAATTAGTTGCCGAATCTGCCCTAGTGACCTTACCCTAAGAGCTTAGTGTTGTTACTGAGATCTAACATCCCATATAAAAGAATGTATGCAAACAGTGTGGGATTATCTAACACAAGTAACTCAAAACAACTGGACTTGCTGAGAAATTTTTATGAAGACGTTTCACTGCTCATCCGAGCAGCTTCTTCAGTTCAACTGAGTTCTCAATATATAGAGTCTTACAACAATCCAATCACAATGGCACATTGTAACTCTTCAGAGAGGTGACATCTGAAATTCACAGAGGTGTTGATTCTGTGTAGTTACTATGATCGCATAACCAATGTGTCATGCAACTCCTAGAAAACAGCCATTACCTGTGAGAGCTGCATGAATGGATGTGTGAAGAGTTCTGAAACCGCTGGGGTACAGATGTGAG
>CM044433.1:145368199-145379457 GCA_024363595.1 Xenopus borealis | reverse complement strand
AAGTGTTTGTGTATTTCATGTGTGGCCCCAGACAATTTTTCTTCTTCCAATGTGGCCCTCTAAGGCAAATGTTTGGACACCCCTGGCTTAAAGGAAAACTATACCCCCAACCTCCATTAATTGGCTCATGTGACCTTACTTTATAGTTTGTGTGCAACGTTGTATCATATGATCCAAGTAGGCAATTTTCTATTTATGATTACCCAATGGAACATGCTACTAAAAAAGTATGTTATTATGAAAATGGTTTTGTTTACATACGAGTTGTTTTATGCAATATCTTTTTATAGAGACCTTCATTGTTCGGGAGGCATCGTTTTCCTTTAAGACTACAAAACCCCAGTAAAATAACCATTGTACTCCCAATTGCAAGTTGAAGGGGGAGCTCCCCAGAAAAATGAACTACCGTTCACAGTTTTACACACTATGCTAGCACCATAGAAAAGTGTGACATTTTCAAAAAGCCAAGGGTTTTCTGTCTAATATTATAGTAAATATTGTATTGTGCAATAGTTGTTGTATTATTCCGTATTGAAAAATGTCTGCCATATGGTAGCTATTATAATTCACAAATTACAAACTTTTTCACTAAATCAGAAATGATTCACTCATTTTAGTTGATTCACAAATGAATTGGCTAGTATTGGTTCATTGCATCACCATATAAATAAGGGATAATACACACATAAATATAATTATGCTACTTGGTCAAAAAAATGTTGTCCCTTTTCCTGTTATATCCGTAACTCATTAATGAGCAGAGATGCTAGAGAATGGAGAACCTCTGCTCTGCAAAAAGATTGGAAAGTGATGTTTCCTTGTTCCATTAAAGCACTGTCAAAACCCAATATGGTTGGCCACAAATAGCGTGTATGGGTGTATCTAACCCAAATACTTTTGAAACAAGTACAATAAATGGCTTTGTTAGAAACCTACACAGCAAATTATTTGGAAACACCTACAGGAGAATTGTAGCTGTAATAAAACTACTTGTGGAGACATCAGCCTCCCAAAGCTGGGTGATTTTTAGCAAAGGCCATGACATGCCCTGACTTCTCCACCCCCACCAGGGGTTATATATGAGTGAGCCTTGATTTGGGACGTCTGCAAATGTACAAACAATGCAACCTATCCAATCCTAACTACTGGCTCCCATTAGGGCAGGGGCACACAAAGCTACTTGAAGAGATAAGTCGCCCAGCAACAAATTGCTTCTTCTACGGGCAACTAATCTCCCTGAACTGCCTCCCTGCCAGCTAGAGTGTAAATTGCTGGTGGGATGACACTTACAATGAAACTTCGGGTGACTTTGGAAACTGAAGTGTTCCGAGTGCCATCCCACCAGCTATTTACACTCTAGCCAGCAGGGAGGCAGTTTGGGGAGATTAGTCGCCCGAAACAGAAGTGATTTGTTGTTGGGCGACTAATCTCCCCCAATAGCTTTGTGTGCCCCTGCCATTAACTGGCCTTCCACTAGCAAACCTTCACTACTTTAGGTTCTATTGACTGCATCTTCCTTAGTCAACTACACTGATACAGATCATTCTTGGCTATCATTTATGATTTTTAGAACATGAAGTCAAAATGATTGAGGGAAAAAGGGCAATACATTTGTGGCCAGATTGTATTTGGATTGAAGAATTTTGCTTTAAATATGTTTGCTTCAAGGTACCCAACAAAAACATACACTTTTGGCAAACCAGGATACCAGGAAAGCAGCCAATGGGCTCTGGCCCTACTGTTTATACTGTCACAGCTTAGAAAAAATTGCAACCAGCCACTGTAACCTACAGCCCCTAAAATCCTTCTATTTGTGTTTGTAATTTACCCACCCACTTCAATTGTAAGCTCCATGGGGCAGGATCCTCTTTCCTCTTGTCTTTTTGACACTTAGCTCTGAAGAGTACTTTATATTTATTTGTATTTATTATTGTATTTAGCCCTGTGTGCTGCATACATAAGTACCGCTATAAAAGTAAAAACATACATACTTTTTCATGCCTACTTGAAATGCTTTAGTTGCTTCAGTCTGTTCTGGATAAAGCTTCTGAATGAGAGGGGGATGTCCTTTGGTGTAGGAGTATCTTTAAACCAGCAAGACTACTGTCTGTTTAATATCCATCTCTTATCACCTCTCCCTGTTCCCTGCTCAGCAGACAGAAAGATAAATTCCAGACACGCTGCTCTGCTCGCAGTGGAAGTAATTGCTGGAACAGGAAATACAGACACAAGCTGCACTGGCTATAACCTAGACATAAGAAGAAAGAATAGGGCCCAAATTCACTAAAGCGCGAAATGTCTAACGCTAGCGCTAATTCGCCATTGTGACATCATTTCGTAACTTCGGAAATTCACTAACACCAGCTCTGGCGAATTTGCGAAATTATGATCCTTTGTCAGTGCGCAACTTCGCCTGGCGTAAGGGTGCGGAGTTGCGCACTGACGAAGGATTGTAATTTCGCATAATTCACTAAGATTAACATTTTCCTGAACGTTACCACTTACGTTAGACTTTACTTCACCTGGTCACACCAGGCGAAGTTCAATACAATAGATAGGAAGTTGAAAAAAATGTTTCTAAGTCCCAAACATTTTACCATTGGAGGGTGATTGTCTGGAAAAGATCGATTTTATTTTGGGGGGGTTACCCTCCTTCCCCCCTACATTTTCTAACATATGACAACACAACTATATAGGGGGGACATGTAGGGCAATAGGACAACTTTTTATAATTTATTAAAGGTTTCCTGGGCTTGTGTAGTGGAATGTAGTGGCTGTAACATATACTTCTGTTATACGTTAAAGTTCCCGCCGTATGCAAATTAGTCTTCGCTAGCGTAACAGCGCTCTGCCTTGCGAAGTAACACTAGCGCAACTACGCTACCGTACGCTGAAAATTCGCCTGGCGAAGTGCGGTGAACGCTAGCGAAGCCAACGTTGGCGAATTTTCAGATCTTAGTGAATTTGCACCTAGATGGCCAGGCACACTGACGGTCAGCTGGTAAAGAACCCTCTTCTATTTTCTAGTAGGGAGCTCACTCAAAAAAATAGGTTCTGCAAATGGACAACTTAACCACTTCTTCTCATGGACATGAACATGGATATGGAAGATAAACCAGAACACCTTTGTTACCTAATAAAGGAACAGTTGATTGTTTGTGCCTGTGTTCTTATTGTAACTCTTAATATAATACCTATAGTATAATCAGCCCTATAATCTAGACCAGGGTCCCCAACCTTTTTCACCTGTGAACTATATTAAAATGTAAAAAGAGGACCAGAGGCATGTGAAAAAATCCTGTGGTATGTGAATATGGACTACGATTGACTATTTGGTAGCCCATATGTTGGCTGGCATTCTACAAGAGGCACTGTTTGACAGTACACCTGGTTTTTCTACAACCAAAACTTTCCTTCATCCAGGAGTTCAAAAATAAGTATCTTCTTTGAGGCCACTGGGAGCAACATCCAATGGGTTGCTTGCGAGTCACCAGTTGGGGATCCCTGATTTATACAGATACAGTACATACAGACAAAACCATACTCCTTTAGGTTGTACAATCTTGTGAGAATGGCCCATTTTTATGCTGTAACCATTGTTAGTAAAGCATGCAAACGGTAACTTGCTGGTACTATATAAATAAATAATAAAGAAGCTACACTTGTGCCTCTGTCACAGTTCAAATCGAATTTTGGGCTATTGAATAAGCCCAAAATAAATGTGAATTTTGAAATTTTTAAATTCAAATTTGATTCGAATTTTCACTTCGAATAAATTCGCACCTTATTAAATGTGCCCTTTAATGTCTACTTGTTTTGCAACTTCAAGTTTCTATTTGCACTGCTGTCAGGGAGTTTTTTCTTTTCTTGGCCCTATCATGTCCCATAATAATGTTAATGTTGCTGCACTTCCTAAAGAACAGCAACATGCTTCTCCTGTATTTTGGAGTGAACCTCCCTTGGGATTTATTGTGCAGAACACTCATCCATAACCATAAATACAACACAATTAAACAAAGCCAGTGACATTGGGTATTGACGGAATCCAGCTGGCCAGATACCATGACAATTGATAGATTTAAAGACGATGAATGTTCCCTAATAGCTATATAGGAACAGCCAAGAATTATTCTAGATAGATTGTTCAGCAATAAGATTGGTTGCCTGACCACCCACACACCAAACAACACCTAAGGAACTTGCAGAGATAGCACTGCCTACACATACGCTGTACTAAAGCTGCTCTGTGTCTATCATCCAACCAACAGTACACACTTTCATTAAAGCCCCACCACCTGAGATATTTTAAGTGACAGATCAATTTATAAGCCGGTCACTGCGGGCTGATTCCAACTGTTTAAATCAGCCCTTGTTAGATAATCCTCGAGCCTTAGGGTAAGGCCACACGGGAAGATTTCGGGGACATTTGTCACCTGGCGACTATTCACACGCGGCGATTCGTTTTTTAAAGTTGCTCGAAATTTCCTTGTGAGGCAATTTTGAGCGACTTTGAAAATCGCATTGCTGCGTGTGAATAGGAGCAGGCGACTTTAGTGCAAGATACTCGCAAGCCATTCGGGGAGATTAGTCACGGCGATTAGTCGCCAGGCGACAAATCTCCCCGAAATCTTCCCGTGTGGACTTACCCTTAAAGAGGTTGTTGACTTTTAAATTACCTTTTAGTATGATGTAGAAGGTGATATTCTGAGACAAACTACAATTGGTTTTCAGTTTTTATTATTTGCAGTTTGAGTTATTACCCTGCCACAAAATCCCCTCCATGCCCCCCCAACCACACCCCCCTTCATCCCCCAAAGCCAAGCAAAAAGGCTCAAGCAGTCACAAATTGACTAAAACAGACTGTAAACAAAACAACTTAAATATAAGGTCCAAAAATGGGAAATTCAAGTAAGGCATCTGTTACCCAGAATGCATGGGACCTGGGGTGTTCCAGATAAGAATCTTTTCTGTAATATGGATATACATATCTTACGTTTGCTAAAATATAATTTGATACGAATTGACACTCAATTTTGTTTGAGAAAAATTTCTTCAGAGAAAAATTATTGATAAATGAGTTCAATTGTTGGAAAGGAGTTTGGTCGAATTTGTTTTCATTTCATTTGTTGTAGTAAATAGAAGTAAATAGGCCCCTAAATGTGCAATAGTACAATGGCAGGGGTACCACTTACACTCTACTTAGATTCTATGGGCAGTAAGGTTAGGGAAAGCTATTATCTTAGTTTGGGCAGCACATTTATATGAATTAGGACCAGGTTAACCCACCATCTGTGTAACAACAGACCAAGGTTTTCAGCTTGAATAGATGTAAACCATTTTCAAGGCAACATAGGGCATTTAATAAAGAAGCACCACCTCAATCACCCTCAAACTATACTCCCTTTTTTCAATATTAGGAGCACAACTTTCCCAAAGTTACTTTGTGTGAATGCTTACGGTATTAAAACGAGATTTACTGAGGAACCAGTATTACCAACAAAGGTAACGCAAAAAGAACATAATATGCCCATGGCAGTGGCTATTTTTATACTCTAGAAAGGAATTTGCTTTACATGGTTTACAGATATTACAGTCAGAGATGGAAGTCTTGCCTTCAAAAATATAATAATACTTTGGAATAACAAGAATTCTGTCAGGGACCGGCAGTCAGAACTTGCAGTATAAAGGCCATCCTCTGAGCGAGCCAGGGATTGTGTTGAGGCAGTGGAAAAAGAAGAGCATCCTAAAAAAAAAAAGTGCCAACAATATCATCATAGGCATCAGAACAAATTACGCCAGCTCATTTCTATGCGTAAATCAAGTTTTATTAGCCAAGTTAAAGTACAACTGTTATAATATTGTCCTGCAAGTGTTCTCTTGGGTGGTCTGACTTGGCCGCAGTTCCTAAATGAACTGTAACCACTTTTCCTCCTAGCGACTGATAGAAAATGAAAAATGTACAACTTTTGTTTATTCCTAAGCATCAATACTGCAGAGATGTGCATTCTACTCTTTATTTAACCCTCTCTTTGTGCATTCTTTTTTGTTGTTTTAACACACACAAAAGAAGTCTTCTTTAGCCACAAGGGCATTGTGTTTCTGCTGAGAGTGCAACTTTGGTGATTGCTCATTCGCTGTCTGTTCATAAGCATTTAAAAACATCTGTCAGTCACAGGCAGGTTGTGTGATGTAGTAGACGGGGCTTCATTGGCAGACAATGAAGTCAAGTTGCTACTGTGAGGAACCACAACCTTGTATAAGACACTGTTCATACATCCTACTTGGCTACCTAAATCTGGATACACAAACATCTGTCAGTCACAGTCAGGTTGTGTGATGTAGTAGACGGGGCTTCATTGGCAGACAATGAAGTCAAGTTGCTACTGTGAGGAACCACAACCTTGTATAAGACACTGCTCATACATCCTACTTGGCTACCTAAATCTGACCACACACAGGATAACATTTCTAGAGTATGGCAATTTAATAAGGGATGCAATGTCAATAAAAAGTCTGTTGTGGGATTCTGGGAATTGCAGTAGAACAGTGTTCTCTATCAAACCATATAGTAGTAAAGCAGACACTCATGGCGCAATCTTCCTCACAAATGTGTAAAAGGATTTTGTAGTTTATTAGGTACACAAGGACACAGCCTTATGAATTTTGTATCTTACAGACACTATGATTAAGTGTCTGTAGGATATGGAACATGTAAGGCTGTGTCCTTGTGTACCTAAATAAACTACAAATATTTTTACACGTTTATAAAAATGAAAGATTGCTCCTTGAATGCCTGCTCCACTACTATGTGGATTGATCTGCTCCCTCAGCTGTAGGTTCATGGAGGTGCACCTGAACCTCTTCCAACACTTACTGAGTTTGACTTACTAACACTAAGATCTGAGAATTTCGTTTATATGTGTTCTCTCACCTCTTTATTAATTTTGCTACTGTATAGAATGAGGGACATACTGTACTTGCAAGATGTCTTATGTCCCTGTACACACAGCCAACTGAATCGTCATTTATCCTAGTTATTCCTATTAGCAAATGCAGTGGTACCTGGGTTAATAAAAATGACCCCCCCCTTCAAACAAAGCTTGCATTGCTAAGATAACATTCAGCATAAGATCCAGTTAGAATATATTAGTGTTAATGTCAAAGCAATCGCCCTGGTGTCACTTGTATGGGCTTTTCCATGAGCTGACATTTTGTATGGTATAAAGTTGTTTTGAGCATGTGAATCTGACTTTGTAGCCTCTTGCTGAGCAATTAGCTTTACTCTAGTGAAGACATTGGTTGTGAGGTTTAATGACCCATCACACTCTATGCATGCTCATTGTAGCTATTAAAATTATTAGCATAGGAGGGTGGATAAGTCATAAAGAAGCCATAAAGAAATATTGTCTGTGTTATAGGTTCGATGATCAGCTGCTGCAGATAATGATTGTAGCGCATAGCAGGTACCAGCAGCCTTGAGAAATCTTACAACTTCCAGCAAAAAAAAATTTCTTTTGTAAAAACTTCTTCTAATTTCTAACACTTCTTGGCAAACAAGGCACTCCTTCGAGTTCCATCGAAGTTACATTGCAGCTTGGAAAATCCACCAGAGAAAAGGAAAGAAAAACACTAATCCATAATTTGAATCTTCATACATTAAGGGGCAGATTTACTAAGGAATTTTCGAATAGAATTAAAAAATTTTAAATTCGAATTGCAACGTAATTTTGGGTTACTTCGACTTTCGAATAGCCCAAAATTCGATTCGAATTGAAAAAATTAAAAAATTCGAAGTACTGTCTCTGAATTCGACTACTCGCCACATTAAAGCTACCGAATTGCCATTGTAGCCTATGAAGGACCTCGTGTAAGCTTTCCAGTAAATTTTTCAAAGTCCTGGAAAATCAAAAAACAGTTTTTTTGTTTTTTTTAATCGTTCGAATCGTTCGATTTTAATTTGATCGAAAACGTCTGTTTTCGCTCAAAAAAGGTAATTTTCGAATGAAAATTACCACCCCTCAAAAAAAAGTTGATGGTCGAATTTCAAAAAAATTTTTTATTCGAAATTCGACCAATAGTAAATCTGTCCCTATGTCTACTTAGAAATAATTAAAACATTAGAAAAAAACAATAGGATTGTTTGCCTCTAAAAAGAATTAATGATATCATAGTTTGGATAAATTAGAAGACACTTTTATTATTACAGAAAGAAAGAAAACCAACTATTTAAAATTGAGTGTAAGGGAGACTGACTTCCCATAAATCTGAGTTTTCTGGATATTAGGTTTCTGGATAAGGGATCCCATACCTGTACAATGCAACCCTTCCTTAAATCTGCCAGTGCATAACCCACTATTCTTAAGATTAAACTTTATTTATTTTTATTTTAAGAGATTCAAAAATGTAATGCTTCCCAGCACATCACTGTTGGCCTACAAATTCTGCCATTCTGGGGTCAGCAGCCCTGAAAATAGGACCAACTGGCGGCCCATGAGCCCCCTTGTGTGCCCCCCCCACATGAAAGTCTGCCTGCTGTTACTGCTTACTTTGTGTAAGCTTTAAAAGGTATTAGTACTGAGATTAACTGCCCACTGCATTGTTTATTCCTCAAATTCAGACTGTAAACTGCTGCATTGTTCACACTTGCTGGGTGCAGGCAGGCATGGGTTGGGTGGGTGCGGGTTTGGGTCAATCTTTTCTCAACTCACACATCACTAGTCCTGATAGGTTTCCCTGTCTCCTGCTGTATTCTGCCTTCCATATATTCCCTGTGTGTGCCATACTCTGCCTACCCTATGATCCTTGTGTGTGCCACACGCTGCCTGTCCGATGTCACTGTGTGTGCCATACTGCTCCCTGTGTGTGCCATACTCTGCTTGTCCTATGTTCCCTGTGTGTGCCATAATCTGCATGTCCTATGCTACTGTGTGTGCCCTACTATGCCTGCCCTATGCTCCTTGTGTGTTCTATATGCTGCCTGCCCTATGCTCTCTGTGTGTGCTATATGCTGCCTGCCCTATGCTCCCTGTGTGTGTCCTACTCTGTCTGTCCTATGCTACTGTGTGTGCCCTACTCTGCCTGCCCTATTTTCCCTGTTTGTTCGCTACTCTGCCTGTCCTATTCTACCTATGGGATTTTAATGAGGGTTTTAATATGACTTACGTTTTTCCATGAGTAATTACTGCAGTAAGCACCAACCATTTGCTTTTTTAATGTGCTACCACAATTAATGTTGACATCGTCTTGTGGTAACACGGGAGTGGTTTAAAGTGGGTGTAGTTTTTAAACTACAGGGAAGGGTCCACACTGGCTTCCATTATCAGCCCTTTACCACATAGGCCAGAAAAATTCAGGCCCTCTTTACCACAGAAGTTAGATGGCACTTTTCTAGAATATCGGGGATCGCACAGCATAAATGTGAAAATCCTGTAGCTATCCCTTTGGTGTCTGTTCTTCAATGCAATGTGTCTGATATTCTCCATGTTTGTCTTTTTTAGACAGATTATTTGTTCTGTGAGGTTTTCTCACACTGAGAAAGCCAGGTGGATGGCTAGTGTAATGTCTTCAAGGAAAAAGAAAATACAAGTCCAGTATAATTAAAGTAGTATTAAAGTGTTCATAGATTAAGCACAAGATCTACAAATCGCTTTTGTAGATTTCGTGATTCATTTTGTAAATATTTTTCAGAGTTGCAGAATATACCCTAAGATTTAAAGGACATCAATCCTATGAAAATGGGACATGTACACTAGTCTAGTACCAATCCAGGAGTTCCGATCTGTAGGAGTTAAATGTCTAAAACAACTTCTTGCTATAGCAGTCACTGGCTGTTCTGTCTCCCGCTCCACCTCCCCAGCTTCTTGCACATACCTCTGCGGGTCATCCCCAGTTAGACTTGTCCATTTTATTCAAACTGAGCACTTGATTAAAGGGTAACTCTTTAACCCCCTTGTGACTAGGCAGCCTGACTAAAGAATCTAGATCCTGCTGTGCACTACTCTTGCAGCCTGCAGGATTGTATCCGATTCTCTGCTTCCCTGGTGACCATGTCTACTTTACAAAGTATAAACTATATTGTTCTATGTGTATTTTACAGTGGCAATTCTTCCCTTCTTCCAACTGAATATGCACATGCACAGCGATCACAACACAGCGCTGCAAAATATGTTGGCGCTATATAAATAAATAATAATAGTTACATCTCAAAGGAAGAAAAAACATAACATTCTATACCCCATTGCCTTTTATTGTTTTAAATTCAATGCTATGTTTTACATCCTTAAAATAATTTTTAAAAATACACATCATTTTTATATAGTGTTCAGAAAGAGTTTTTATAATATGCAGAGGACCCACAAACATGATTATTAACCATTTGACATAACTCTGTGCCCCTTTGCATGTAGAACAGCACTAAACTGTGAAACTTTAGTGTTTAAAAAGCCTTTATTTCAGCTTTGGGCATCACCGCAATATTTCATGCGGCCATGCGGAGAGAAAATCGTTGTGCTGACTACTTTTCCAAGATAACTCTGTGCCCCATCAATCTAATTAAGGCCTTGATTGTTCTCCTCATCTTCATCATTATCATCATCATCATCATCATCATTTATATGTATAGCCCAAGCAGGTTAGACAAAAGATTACAATTATTTATATCAGACAGGGGTCTTAGAAGAATGTAGAAAACATGGGTTACAGGATAAAAATAGGACTGGAGGGCCCTTCTTACTAGAATTTACAATTTAAATTCAGAATGGAATTTCTCCTTTGCTAGACAAGGGATTTGCACCATGTCTTCACCTTATAAGTATATACTTCACAATATTTTTTGCTCTAAGGAAATCACTTTATACCACATTTTCAGGGGAGAATCAGACTTTCAGAGGGCTATGGAAGTATCTAGAAGGGAGTGAAAGAAAAGGAGTAATGAAAATTTGCTCTCTCAATGTATTTGGGTAGGCTGAGGGGCAGGGAGGCATCTGGGTTCCTTGCAGTGTGACAAGCTCCTCTAAAGTTTTTCCAGATGGATGCCCAGCACTAAGTTGTTATGCCACTGCCAACAATATTTTCCCTATAAAGACTAATCTATATTACTAAATTATATGTTGCCAAATAATTCACACAACAATAATAATACTACCAATAATTGCAATAGTAAGTCTGGGAACCAAATTAGAATTCTATAAACACTGATATTCTTCTTAGTTATATTTTACCTTGTTTATCATCAAAGAAAAATGTCTCCTTGAATGCTG
>CM044433.1:145337395-145357384 GCA_024363595.1 Xenopus borealis | reverse complement strand
CTACTGGTTGGGGATCACTGTTCTAGACAGTACTTTAACATTATTTTCTAAAATTGAAGACTTAGCCTCTCTTTTCTTGAATCTCTTCTTCTCTTGAATGAATTAACTGGCATTACGTTCTGCAGTTGATTTTGTTATCCACAAATTCTCCTGCACAGTTAGTGCCATAGAATCTCAGCTGCCATAGCCAGATTGCCAGTTTGTCATGATTCCTGTTTAGGTGTGATGCAGTTGTTACATACCATTGACTTCAATGCCCTTTAGCTTTTTCCTTGTATTTTAGCCAATAGGAAATCTCTGTTTTAGACCACACAGAGCGCAATGACTTATCTTTGTTGATGGCATCTTCCACATATATTAAAATCTATCAATAAAAAAGCCACTCTGGGCAGAATAACATTAGTCCACTTTTTATTCAATGTTTTGCTAAACATATTATTAAAATTGGCAATGTTTATAAACACAGGATAAATTCCGTAAGGACCACTGTTGACACAATGCGTATTTATTTGATCTGTTCTTGCATTGTTAAAATAATCATATTGAGCTTTTAATAAATACACAGATCTGCAGTCAAGTGCACGCCATGCGATCTCTTGGATTAAAATACTTGCAGGCAAAGGGTTCACAGAATGGAATTTCCATGAATGGTTGTGAACAATGTATTAACAATAAACATTACAGACCTACACAGAGGAGCCCCCTTGTAAAGCAAAACTAACAATCATAATTCAGGTTTCTCATGTCAGGATCATTAGAAAAAGGACCTCGACAGGGTTCCACTGGTTTCCCATGTAGCTGAGAACTGTGATGGCTTCTGTGCTTGGAGACAGCTCAGGGACATGCATGCTTCTTGAACTAAGAATATATTTATAAAATATTACATTACCATTTGGGCCACATCTAGATAAGCAGTACTGACTTCACCTTGCAAGGCAGTGGGGTCTGTAACCTTTCCAACAACTTGGGACCAGATTTATACATTGAGCACCCCCAAGTCAGGACCATTAGTGTGTATGCGTGTGCAAGTCTTATCTCATCGGGTCCAGAGCACAAAGATTGGAGTGCAGGAAATTTAAATAGTTACAAATCTCCCCCCCAGTGCTTCTAAGCCCATTGCAATACATCTGGGTGGCATGCTGCCCCTAAAATTCTTCCACCCAAGGTCTGGGCTTTTGTGGCCTTTACACAAATCCAGCATGCTTGGGTATAATGTTGGGTATATGGAAATATGTAACCTTTGAATTTATAGAGAAAAACAATTGCAACATGATATGTAGCTAGTAGTGATGGTGGTACCAAAGTGGTGGAACAGACTTAAGAAAAAAGCCCTTATATTGTAGTCAGCCAGGACTAGCGCTATGCATGCTATACTCCCAAACAATGAATACTCAAAAAGCTAATTGTCAAAACCCAAAAAATACAATAAACATATTAGTGGTATATTAAAACAGCAATGAGTTACTACTTGGAAACCTGAGAAGTGGGGGAGTGGGTGAAACTAATTTCTCTTAGAACTTGAATGCTGGTAAAACATAAAATAACAAAATACAGTAAACAACTGAAATACAGTAGTTATTAGATGTGTTCTATTTGAAAATGACAGGTTTAATGTTGGGGAACTGTCCATGCCCAGTGTTAGAATGCACCACCTAAGGCCCTCGAGAGAACTTAACATTCAGGACACACTCTAAAAACATTAGATCTAAAATGTTCTAAATGGTATTGGTGTGACGTCTCTAAGGTGGAAATAAAAGAAATGATGAGAATAAAATGGGGCCCACAGGGGCATTACTCGGTACCAATTATTTGGGGATCATCCAAATAATTATCCACAGCACTGTAATAGGCAGCATATCTTGTATATATATATACAGCGAGTATGTGACCATTTTAGGTTTCCCACAGAACGGTTTGGGCCCATGCTACATACTTTAAAAGTCAAGAGAGTTGACTAAAGATGAGAAAGTTGTGAGGAATCACAGGATAATAATATCAATGAAAACATTGCCAGAAATGGAAAACTCTGTTATCTTTAATTAAGTGAGATAAATATATGTGAGAGCAATTTTCAATGTGCATTCTAAACTTCAACATAATGTGATTGCATTTAAATAGCCATGGTTTTCTACTTTACATGGTAGGACACATACCTAATTGCCATATCCAGCAAAAGATAGAAACACATGAATAAAGATCTACAGCTCAGCACAAAATCCGGTGCTCTTTTCTTTACAGCCTGTCCTCATTGGGGTTAGTCTGAAATAGGGACTGCAATATGTTTTGAGATAACTGTTGCATGTGCAATGATGTATATTGCAACTGGATATTAATAAGATGAGACTGTGGCTGTGGGATAGTAGGTATAGTAGGGAGAGATGGTGTCTATAGTAACAGTGGATAATAGTCTCTGGGAAGGAAATGTAGCTGTGGGATAGCAGGTATAGTAGGGAGAGATGGTGCCTATAGCATTGGGATAATCACTTTGAAGGGACTGTGGCTGTGGTATAGCAGGTATAGTAGGAAGAGATAGTACTTACTGTATAGTATCAGTTGGATAATAGCCTTTAAGAAGAGACTTTGGCTGTGGAATAGCATGTATAGTAAGGATAGATGGTGCCTATAGTAGCAATGGGATAATAGCCTTTTGGAAGGGACTGTGACTGTGGAATAGCAGGTAAAGTAGGGAAAGATGGTGCCTATAGTAGCAGTGGGGATATTAGCCTCTGGGAATGGACTGTGGCTGTGGGATAGCAGTTATAGTAGGGAGAGATATTACTTATGGTAGCAGTTGGATAATAGCCTTTAAGAAGAGACTGTGGAATAGCAGGTATAGTAAGGAGAAATGGTGCCTATAGTAGCAATGGGAATAGCCTCTGGGAAGACACTGTGACTCAGGAAATTCGCAAGAAATTCAGTGAATCGCCCCAGATTCACCCATCACTAATATTAAGGAGAGATGGTGCCTATAGTAGCAGTGGGTATAATAACCTCTGGGAAGTGACTGTGGGATAGCAGGTATAGTAGGGAGAGATGGTGCCTATAGTAGCAGTGGGATAATAGCCTCTGGGAAGGGTCTGTGACTGTGGGATAGCAGATATAGTAGGGAGAGATGGTGTCTATAGTAGCAGTGAGGATAATAACATCTGGAAAGAGAATATGGATGTGAGATGACAGGTTAAGCACCATTCCCTCAAATCACTGACCCCAAAATGACACCTGGGTGTAATTTATATGGTGCTTGCAGCAGTGGGGTTGGGATAGTTGATATGGGGTAGCAGGTACAACTCCAAGAACTCCTTCATAGCCAAAGTTATATTTCAGAGCACTATAGGATAGCCAGATGATCATAGTGCAGTGAAAAGGTTAACGTGAATACAGAGGCAATGAGACCCTGAGACACTGCTGTCTTATCTTGCAAATTTAAAACAGATGTTCCCACTAAAGCCGGCCCAGATATTTTGCTAGTTTTTATGACTTGGGAATTAGTTCAAGGCAAACAGCAGGAGATTCCGTTTATGGTATTTTCTGAATATGACATTTCTTGAATATTTTTGCTGATATCGTCAGATAAAGGATGGAGATTATGGAAAAGCCTGAATTACTGCCTGTGCCTGTAGTGCCACAGCTGGTGTGAATGAGAACTCCCTGCACCCCAGCCAACCAACTGTAATTAGCTGTACATGAAGCCGATGATGAAGCAGTTCATTTAACATCCCTTGAAGAGATTGTGAGAAACTTGTATCGGCTAAAGCGACATCTGAAGGGCACATTCACTGTTCGTCTGTGATCTATATTCCACTGGCAGGGCTTAGAATCCCATTGGTAGTCCAGAAGTGCAAATCCCATAATGATGTTACACTCACTGCAGATACAGAGACATCTTAGGGCTGTGAATTTCACAGTAACTAAACTTTCATCCAAATCTCAGTTCTATTTCTGTCGAGAGCATTCCAGAATAGAATGTGTGCCCCTTTGAAGTGCATTTAGTCCAATGGATATTCCTTTTTTTCTAAACACTGCCCTTCTAACAAATAACCACTTACAGTAGGAAGCCATTGGCAATGCCTGTATAAAGTATATTATCACAGAGGGAAGAAATATATTGCTGTAATATAAAGGAGTCTGGAAGGCCAGACTGTCCCGTGAAGCTCCATTGGAAACATAATCACATGCTTAGGTCCAGGCGGATTTAGGCTTTAATTAGAGTGTTAGTATCCTATGCAGGTGAAAAAATACACTTTTCTATATCCAGTACCACAGTGCTAGCTCCATACTGATTATACAATATTACAATAGATGAATCCATGCAACTATTAGTTTTATACATGGGTTATATTACACATGGATGGCCTGGATTTAATACCCACCCTCTGCATCAAAGAATATTATCATTATTATTATTATTATTAATAATAATAATACAAACATATATTTATATAGTGACAACATATTTCGCAGCCCAATGAACAGATCAGACCTTGCGGAATTACAAACTGCACGAGTTCTCAGTCAGATGTTATATTTCATGACAAATCGGCGATAATATTAAATATACAAATAGCCCTCCTCCATCGCCATATAGTTTAAATTAACTATGATACAGAGAGTGGCATTGGTGGCATTCGCAATTAGTTTTTGTTTTTTATTATCTGTGGTTTTTGAGTTATTGAGCTTTTTATTCAGCAGCTCTCCAGTTTGCAGTTTCAGCAATCTGGTTGCTGGGGTACAAATTACCCTAGTAACCATGCACCGATTTCAATACAAACTGGAATATGTATGAATAGAAAGATGAGTATCAAGTGTCAATAACAATATTTTTGTCTTACTGAGCATTTGTTTTTAGATGGGGTCAGTGACCCCCCATATGAAAGGTGGAATAAGCCAAAAGAAAATAGCAAATAATTCAAAAAATGATGGTTAATTAAATAGCTGTTTAGAATTAGCCATTCTATAACATAAAAGAGAACCGCCCATTAAATAACATTGCAGTGATTTGCACAGAGGGGCAGCTTGGAACACTATCAAGCAAGGTCTACACTTCTATGTATGTTTCCATCTTCTTTCATTATAACCATTGCATTATAACCAGTTTACAGTACTAAAACATATAGGAAGCTAACAGCAAATTTACAGTACAGTAAATAGAGTAGAGTAGAAGGGCCTTGCTTACAAGAGTATGTCATTGAATGATGTCCATATTTAAACATTTACTGTAACAGTTGCCAGAAGGGGGCATATTCATCAAATGAAGATCATTTTCTAACGATGACTCCAAAAAACAATATTTGCTTATACAATTAGCGTTTGCTTCACGGTTCGGCCATTTCTTTTGTGGTGGATTTGGTATCCTAAAATCTTTGGATTTATTGCATCCCTAGTTGTGAGTGCACACCTTTATACTACATAGATATATAGAACACCTTATAGAACAGCCAACATGGGATTTATTTGGAGTGGAAGTGAAGACAAGAAGGTATTTTGGGATGTAAAAATGATCTTGCTCCTTTTTTGCAATACCTTTCCTACAGTATGATAAAAAATGTGGACTCCAAGTTTCTTTACAAAGAATAGTTAAATGTTATGATGTTAAAGGGTTTGCAACAGGAGTCAGACACTGCTTTCAATGATTATTATTTGGTTATTAAGCAATACTGTATAATAAAGGGGTGTATGCATCGAATATAAATATTACATATAAAAATACAACCAATAGCCAATGCAATGAGGTAAAGAGGTCCCGGACCAAAATAGCTTGCAGCAGCTATATGCATAATAAATATTACAGGTAAGAGACCTGTTATCCAGATAACTGATTTTGCTGTAATTTGGATCTTCATACCTTTAGTCTACTAGAAAATCATGTAAACATTAAATAAACCCAATAGGCTGGTTTTGCTTCCAATAAGGATTAATTATATCTTAAATTGGGGGTCAAATACAAGCTACTGTTTTATTATTACAGAGAAATAGAAAATCATTTTTAAAGATTTGAATTATTTGGATAAAATGGAGTCTATGGGAGACAGCCTTTCTGTAATTCAGAGCTTTTTGGATAACGGGTTTCCGGATAACAGATCCCATACCTGTTTCTGTATAGTACATTTACAGATAATATCCCAACTAATGAAAACTGTTCATTAATCCATATTTACAGTTGCTTAGATTTGCATTTTCTTTCATTATGCAGAGCCAGAAAGGATGATGAATAGCAGAGGGCCTCAAAACATAAGCAATGCAAAGTAAGAAAAACAACAGAACTGAAGCCTGAAGAGTCAATCTGCTGTTTAGTTGATGGTGTCAGTGACCCCGACAAGCAGACAGCACTTTATCTGCAGGTCGTAAAATGCCAGAACAATAAATGTAATCATTTAGAATTATACAAAATAAACAGAGTTGAAAAATTGCTTCAGATAGCATCTTCTGTTTCATGCTGTAAAGTAAAGGTGAACTACCCTATTCACATGCACAATCAACATAAGATTTAGTGAAAACCTCAATCTGAGATGAAATAATAACACCATACATTGGCTATTCCATCAGCGCCCAGCTAATAACTGCAGCAATGGAAACTCAAAGGCTTATTTATGATTGGCAGGCAATAAAAATAAGGGGGCAGAATTGCACATCATGTCCCAGGCCTTACCTCCAAGATGCAACTTGCTGCTTTCAGTAATTGAGTTTTAGTAAACAGCACTAACATTGATTATTTTAATTTGTTGAAGAATGGATTCCCATTGATTTGGCAGTGGTTCAGTAGGTAATTTCTCGGTGGCATTCAGAGTGAGATCAGCAGGAAGCATCTCGCAGATCAATAACAGCTGACTCAGTGCCGTCCCGCATCTGCCAGCTCAGTGCTATTTTGTTGAGACGCAGGCTGTGATAGCCCTTGCAATAACACCGACACCAGCATAGCAAGTGTGGAAAGCACTCTAATGACAAGCAGTTGGCAGGCCAAGTATGTCAGACGGGCTGGACATGTGCCTGTCAGACAAACCCCAACACATGACGGGATAATTCATATTTCTCTGACAAGGGATATCACACAGAAAAGTCCTTTGTGCAGAGGAAGTTTTTACATGACTGCAGTGTAATGAGCGATAGTAAAGCATGAAAAGTCATGTCACTGGTCAGCTGCCCCACACAGGGCAATTTAAAGCAGTGCTACTTATAAATGCATTGCCATTAGGGTACCTCATTATTACTGGTGCCTCCAAAAATTGCATGTATTGGGGCAAGTAGTGAGAGATTAAGGTAAGTGCAGATCACGTTCCACAAAACTGCCTTTTCTGCCTCCCTTCTTGCATTCTTCCCAGCCATGCATGAGTTCACTCAGCATCATTCACTTTCATGTTGCAAGGCAAGCATTGGTTAGCTGTAGTAGCATAGCTAGATATTACTGGGCCCCACAGAAAATGTGTTTTTCATGCTCCAAAAATGTCTGGAGGTTGTCTTGTTTTACCAATACTTATTGAACTTGTATATGAATTAGGGCCTCAGGGGGCCCCTATACCTCCTGGCCACCCCTGCAGCTGCAGAATCTGCTTCCTCTATAGTTACCCCCCTGGTTGTGGTTAAATATGTAACAGATAGGGTGGCAGGGCCAAGCAGTTTATAATATGACATGCAGTGGTTAGCTAGTGGGACTGTATGAGGTTTTTTTTTTGCAGTCAGATTCAAGACTGCACACTTGCCTTGCTGTCCATGATGACAGGTTAAGAGAATGTTACAGACAGTCTGTCTATCAGCAATTTCATGTACATATACACCCGACCCACTGGGATTTACACCTGGCGCAAGTCTGACAGTCAGTCGCATCAGTTTTTATTTCTGTGATGTGGCCAAATCCCCCGTGTGAACCAGGCCTTAGGAAATGTTCTGCTCCCTGCTGATTCTGTGCTGCTACTTGTCTTCAGGGATAAAACGCCATTCACAGATAATTCCAGGCGGCATTACATTATCTCACAAAGTTTTATATTTTGAAGAAATAACATAGTTTACAGACTATTTCAGTTTAAATCTCAATACTCACTATACACACAGACAGGGACTCCATGATTAACACAAGTGCTAAATTGCATTTGATGCAAATAACCTGTCGATTGGATGCATCGGGTAACCACTCTCACACTTATTTTAGTGAGTCCCAAATCTGTGGATTCTGGCAAATGCCAGAGGGGCTGCTGTAAGATGCCATAGACAGTCATTATTTAGTGGGATGGTGAGGGTATTTTAAGCCCCTCTGTATTTGAAATGCCAGAGATTATTTTGAATGCCAGTCCAGGCCTAAACCCCATATATGTATATTTTTATTTGTATAGCGCTCCTTGAGGACATAGCACTGTAAAGCAACAATAAATTAGTAGTAACAAATGAGGGTTCACTGCAGTAATAATTAACAATAAGTGCATTATTAGAAATACAATTCACATAAATATAAAATATTATTATACAGTGTCCAGGAGACAAAATGATGGAGGCCCCCTACCCCGTGGGGCTAACAGCCTAAATGGGAGGATAACTTACGGACACAATTTGGAGGGGTATTAAAGTGTTGTAATTTACAGTGGGTGACACTGTCATATAAGTGCCAGTTCCCAGTTCAAGTGTTATCCAGGTGCAAGCGTTATATATGTGCAAGAGTTAGTTCACTATTACCTGTACTCTGTGGCAGATTAGTTGTACAAGGAAAAGATGGAAAGGGATAGAAGGGAGAGCTAAGGGAGTGGTTGGCATTCATACTGGGGGGCCCAAGGCCCATCGGGACTGCTGTCTCTGGGCCCCCCTCCGGGCCCCACACCCTTTGCCCAGCCTCGACTATTTGTGTACTGAGGCTATTTTTTAACCGCGATTATGCATTCACACATGTACAGGTTTTTGGCTGATACCTGAAGATCCTGTTTGCAGGGAGCAGGTCACAGGAGCTGAGGCCCACAAGGGTTTATCCTGGTTTCTTGGTTGATGCCAGTCCGACCCTGGCATCATCATTAATACCAATGGGCTTGCAATAAAACTCCCCTAGCCTGTGTTCTGTATTCTGCAATAATATAATATATAACAGGCAGATGGCTTCCTGATAGAATGAGACAGCAAAGCAAGCCAATAAAATTGCAGGTTTCCTGCAATAAGCAAACAACTATTCCATAGCATTGTGAGAGCTGAGCTTCTAGGGAATTGCAGAACATATTATAACACTCGGCATAAAGAGCTGCATTACACTTTTAAGATAATTTACTAAAACAGGCGCAAACGCTCAAGCAAGAACAGTAGCCCATGGAAACCAATCAGCAAAGCTGTTAGTGCAGTTGCACTGGTGGAATCTTTTCCATATTTCTATCATCACTACTGAGGCTCCCATTCTCAACTGAACAGAGAGAATAAATCTTTGTATTTTTTATGTTTTACGATATTTTTATATTTCCTATCTCCTTCCTCCAGAGCAGCGACAGAAAGAATTCCTGACCACTATGAATATTTGTATTTAGCTCATATACAATGTTAAGGTTCATCATCTATTTTAATTTGGTACTGTACTCGCTGTTGCTGTGGTAACCTTCTGCTACTGGAATATGCCACTTCAGCTGAATTAGTTCACTTCACATTGCGCATAATGGTGATTACGCACCATTTTGTTTTTAGTTGTTACCATAGTGTGCTGATGAGGGAGAAGAAAAGATGGTCTATATGATACTGCCTGCATTATTTAGCTTCTTGCTTTGGCGCTACATCTTAATAATTACTGTTCCTTTAACAAAGGATGCATACTATCAATGTCTTAGTATTAAATTAGATTAAGACCAGATTTAGATACTAGGGAACCCTGGAGCCACTGCCACCCTATACTGCAGAAATTTTAGGGTTCCTTCAGTGAGTTGGGTCTATAGCTGTGACAGACTTGTGGCAAAAGAATAACGTGGCAGAAGTGTTGTAGTTTTACAAAACCGAGAATGCACAATTACATTCATGTGAATAAAAATAAAAGACACAGCGCTCCCCTCTGCCGTAATGATTTTGAAATTCTGGGGGTGGGGGGAAAATATTAAATTTTTGGGGAAAAAAAGTACTGATTGCATCTAAAAATGTGCACTTTGCACACTGCACTGCACTGTGTGGAGCCTTATGCTGACCATGCACGGGCAGATAAAGCTGCCGATATCGGTGGTTTAGACCAATTTGACATCTTATCTGCCGTGTATGGGGGCTTCCGACGGGTCTTCCCAATCGATATCTGGCCACGATATCGATCAGGAAGGTTTAATTTTCTTGCAACCGACCCGTCGGAGCCCCTTGGCATCATTATAATCCGATCGTTCAACCATATGGCCGAATGTTCTGATTACCCCGATATAGCCCTGCCGTGTTAGTGGCATATCTGGGAAAGATCTGCTCATTTGGCAATTTCGTTAAACGAGGGGATCTTTGCATCTATGGCCAGCTTTAGGCTATAGGTCTACATGCCATCCAATAATCCTTTAAAAAGCACCGAAAAGCTGCCTGCTACTTCCTCTTTATAGAGTAATTCTAAAGCACTTCTCTAGCCCTATTACAATCTCTTTGCAAATCAATTTACTCAACACTGAATAAGCTTTCACCGGCATTGCTCTCAGCCCCTCATCTATCAGTATAGATTCTCTTGCACTGCCAATAATTTTCTGCCCCCAGCTTTTCAGTGATTTGTCTTTAGACTAATAAATAAGAAAGAATTGCAGTTCCTTCACTTCAGCCTACAGCCTGGAAAGTATCAAATTGTAAGATTTTTATATATTAAGAGCTATGGAGGGGACCTTGACTAAAACAGACTTTGCAGAAAAAAGGCTATTTCCCCCATTGCTACTATAGACACCATCTCTCACTACTATACCTGTTATCCCACAGTCATAGTCCCTTCCCAGAGGCTATTATCCCACTGCTACTATAGGCACCATCTCTCCCTACTATACTTGCTTTGCCACAGTCACTTCCCAGAGACTATTATCCCCACTGCTACTATAGTCACCATCTCTCCATAATATACCTGCTATCCCACAGCCACAGCCCCTTCCCAGAGGCTACTATCCCCATTGCTACTATAGTCACCATCTGTCCCTACTATACCTGCTATCCCACAGCCACAGTCCCTTCCCGGAGACTATTATCCAACTGCTACTATAGACACCATATCTCCATAATATACCTGCTATCCCACAGCCACAGTCCCTTCCCATGGGCTACTATCCCCATTGCTACTATAGTCACCATCTCTCCCTACTATACTTGCTATCCCACAGCCACAGTGCCTTCTCAGAGGCTAGTATCCCCACTACTACTATAGACACCATCTCTCCCTACTATACCAGCAATCCCACAGCCACAGTGCCTTCCCTGAGACTATTATCCCACTGTTACTATAGGCACCATCCCTCCCTACTATACCTGCTATCCCACAGTCACACTCCCTTCCCAGAGACTATTAATCCACTGTTGCTATACGCTCCATCTCTCCCTACTATACCTGCTATCCCACATCCACACTCCCTTCCCAGAGACTATTATTCCACTGCTACTATAGGCACCATCTCTCCCTACTATACCTGCTATCCCACAGCCAGTCCCTTCCCAGATGTTATTATCCCCACTGCTGCTTTAGGTACCATTTCTCCCTAACCTTCTTTTACATTCTTAGTATGTTCTGGTTTGATGTTGTGAAGCTAAGGGCTTTTTAAAATTTTCCACACACAACAGCAAACTGTGAGATTACATCTGATATAGAAGCTGATTCTTCATGAATTTTGATACAGAATGCACTCATCTATGCTGCCAGTCTGGATTACTAATCAGCCTTGTATAACAAATTTATATATTATATACATCCTTTATACTGTGGGACAGTATTTTTTTCACGGGACAACCAGCAGTCCTGGATTGTTACTGAAATGTCCAAACTTTCTCTTTGATCTCCTGCACTGAACAGCCAGAAAAAAATACAAAGTTGTTAAAACTTAATAGGCTTTTTGTCAGAGAGCCCAGAATACTTTTGTAACTATTTAAGATGAGAAAAAACAATTGGAACAATTTAAGATAAGCAAGTGTGGGGCAACTGTGGCTTAAAGCTTAAAAGGCACTTTTCCTCCATTAGCAAAACTGTAATAACACATAAAAACCACAGAAATGTGTTCAACGTTTCATAACCTGCTAAATGAATATGATAATTAGGGGGTGTGGTCACAAACCGGGCATGGTGAAAAAAATATTTGCCGTGCTCCACGCGGCAAATCTTTTTGTCCCTTTTTCTATTTTCAAAATGTTGGGAGGTATGCTTTAATTGTAGTTACTCTTAGTGTTTTTGTTCTGAAATGTGTTCTATTTATATTTCTCTTTTATTTTAATTACGTTAAGAACACAGCAGTCCAATCAGCTAAATGCAGCTCCCCAACATTTTGTGATAATGGATTATATTTCAGTTGTTTATTGAAAAGAAGTGAAAAGTTGTTTCCTTTATAAATTATTACTGGAGCTTTCTCAGTAGTATTTTGAGCAATTTTAATTAAAATGTTTACACTTCATCAAATGGCCAACCTTTCTCTGAGTCCCGAGACACAAACGATATAAGCACTAATTATAGAACTGTTTATAAGTATATGCTTTACATGATACTCATGGCTGTTGTGTAGAATATACATAGAGAGAGAGAGAGAGCAAAATAGGAATTTACAACAGGAGTAGCCCTGCTATACCTCAGTTTTAAAATAGATACATCCTACAAATTTACAACAGGAGTAGCACTGCTGTACCTCCGTTTTAAAATAGGTACATCCTACAATTTTGTTGGAGTAGAATTAAAGAGGCAGTTCACCTTTATGTTAATTTTAGTATGTTAAAGAATGGCTAATTCTAAGCAACTTTTCAATGGTGTTGGTTATTTTTTTTATTATAGTTTTTTATAATTATTTGCCTTTTTCTTCTGACTTTTTCCAGCTTCACTGACCTCATCAAACAACAAATGCTCTGTAAAGCTATAGGGGTATTTTTATTGCTACTTTTTATTACTGATCAATCTATTCAGGTCCTCGATTATTCATATTCCAGTCTCTTATTAAAATCAGTGTTCAGTTGCTAGGAAAATTAGAACCAGCAGTCAGATTAATGAAACAGCAATTCGGAGAGCTGTTAAATAATAATTAAAAAAACAACTCAAAACGCACAAATAATAAACCAATTGCAAATTGTCTCAGAATATCAATCTGCATCATACTAAAAGTTAAGTCAAAGGTGAACAACCCCTATAAATGCATGCTTAGAAATCTTTAGCTAATTGAGCTCTTTAAATAAAATATCAGCATTATTGCATAATGCTACACATGGATAACATTTTTCCCACAACAATTCGCCGGTGAGCACTGAATTTATACTATATTTTAATAAATAAATCAGTGAAATATTTCTATTATATTTTAGAGGATAAAAAGTAAGTATTTGGGGGGGGGGAGGTTATATCTAAACTACAACAGCAGGATAATATCACATATCTTAAAGCCAGACAATAAGGGAAGGTTTGGCTCTTAGCATTCCCTTAGTTGTCCAATATTTGATTGCAGACAGTGCGTGCATTACAGAAAGGCTTACACACTGAGCTTTTGGCTCCCAGCTTCTGACCAGGAGAAGGAGAGAGAGAGTGAGTGTGCAAGAAATGGAAAGAGGAGGGAGTGACGGAGGATGGGGTAATGACCTAGAGACAGGAAAACATATTAAGTACCACTGTTACATTTATTTCTGTATGTTCTCTCTCTCTCTCTCTCTCTCTCTCTCTCTCTCTCTCTCTCTCTCGCATGGCCAGATGTTAACTCTTTTGGAGCCTGAAGCTGCAGAAACAGTTACATGTGACTCCAAGGTACTGTCAGTGAGGATTATTAGAATTCCAACCAGTTCAAAAAACTTCCCTGTGTATAGCTTCTTTCATGCAGGGTTTTCAAGCAGTATTATTATAATTTATTATAAGTAACTTGGCTTCCTACAATTATGAGCAATCCAAAACTCTATATAGGTATATAGGTATGGGGTTCATTATCTGGAAAACACGTTATCCAGAAAGCACCGATTTACAGGAAAGCCATTTACCAAAGACTTTATTATAATCAAATAATTCAAATGGTTTCCTTATTCTCTATAATAATATGCCAATAGTTCTATTTGATCTTATGTAAGATAGAATGAATCTGTACTGGAGGCAAAGCAATCCTATTGGGCTACTGTAACGTTTGAATGATATTTTGGTAGCCTTAAAGTTATGCAATCTGGAAAGCCATATGTCCTGAGCATTCTGGATAATAGGTCCATACCGGTACAACCAACATTTATACCAAGTCTTAGATGACTGTCCAAAACATGCCCATGCAACTGAAGTTACATATGTATCTTTCAGTTACATATGTATTTGTGTCAAAATATGTTGCAATATTTATGTTTCCATTTATAATAACATTCGCTGCCCACAATGAATGTCCTCTAGTAAGTCTCTAATGGGACTGTAAAGTCATTATATCAAAGTAAGGGATCTATTAGGACGTCAGCGTCCAATCAGTAGTATTAATAGTTCCTTTTCAGCCTGGTGGTCCTCCATGTATAAATAGCATTAGACTCCCTTTCATTCTCCAGTATAAGGCACTGTAATGACTCCATTGTGGAGCAGTATTTGGTTAGCTCCAGACACATTTTCAGCACAAACACAGAAAGCCAAAGCATGTAATCTACTTTATGTCTTTTGTGTTTTTCTATTGAACATCTAGGCATTGCTCATACTCTACCATCCTCCCAGCAGATGCCACTTGCCTGGAATGTGTTTCCCAGTAACTACACCAAAGGCAAATGTTGCATGGTGGGAATGCCATTATGTACTATTGGATGTATCTGAAGCAGTTAGTCAGGTTCATCTAACAAGGCCTGAAGTACAGACTGGGCCTCCTAGAGCCCTACAAAGAAGATGATGTACAGGGTCCACAATTAAATGGCTTCAGTGAAAAATGCAATGTTATGTGAAGCTATATATGTTATGGTACTGTGGGGCAGGTCAGTCTGACCCTACAGACACAATCAACAAGATCTGGAGGCAGGGCCGGATTTACATTGTGGGTGCCCCTAGGCCCACTGCCATTCATCGCCCCCATACTCTGCCCTTTATTCACAGATTTTCATCATCAAGACCAGAGCAATGTAAAAAACTATCATATCTCTTGCGTATCCCCAGTGTTTCTGGACCAATGTGGGTGTGGCTGGGCAGCATGCCGCCCCCTAAAATCCTGCCACCCTAGGCCAAGGCCTAGGTGGCCTTTCCACAAATCCGGGCCTGTCTGGAGGGTTTTTTTTATAAGCAAAAGTATAACAACAAAGTATATATATCAACAAACAGTGAAGGTGATAATTGGTAAGTAATGCATGGAAAAACTAAAAATCCCATGAGGCCCTGTAAGGCGTCTGTGAAGCCTATGAGTAAGTGCCCCAACGGCATGAAACGCGTCAGGCCATTTGTTTATATGCTCTACTAAATAGATTGAACTTTTAAACTTATTTTTTGGATATTTTTCATTCATATTTGAGGGAGTATTTACATTTTTGCTTTTGCGTCTGTGATTTGTAGGTGGCTACAAATCTCAGCATAAACTGAGAGGTCTTCTCCAACATGGGTGCAACAGTAGAAGACAGAAGTGAAGTGAATTAAAGTAACAATAGGCTGCTGTTACCACAATGGCGATTTAGACTCTAGCCTGTAGGGAGGCAGTTTGGGGAGATTAGTCGCCCGAGAAAGAGGCAATTTGTTGCCAGGCGACTGATCTCCCCAAAATAGCACTTTGTGTCTCTACCCTAAGGGTAAAGGACATAAGCAAATTGGGTTTTAAAAAGGCTCAGGAGCAACAACTAAAAAGGAACAGTTCAGTATAAAAATAAAGTGGATAGATAGCCCATGTAAAATAAAAAATGTTTATAATTAGTTAGCCAAAAATGTTATGTATAAAGGCTGGAGTGACTGGATGTCTAACAGAACAGAATATTACTTCCTGCTTTTCAGATCTCTTGGTTTACACTGACTGGTTACCCTGGTTACCAGGCAGTAACCAATCAGTCACTTTAGGGGGGCCACATGGGTCATAACTGTTGATTTTGAATCTGAGCTGAATGCTGAGGATCAATTGCAGACTCACTGAACAGTTATGTCCCATGTGGCCCCCCCTTCAAGTCACTGAATAACGCAGAGTTAGAGAGCTGAAAAGCAGGAAGTTGTGTTCTGTTATGTACGACAAACAGTCACTCCAGCCTTTATACATTACATTTTTGGCTAGCTATGTTAGAAACACTTTTTATTTTGCACTGAACTGTTCCTTTAAAAGTACACATCTTATTTTTGCAGGTAGAGGAATTTCAATGTGGCTTCTCGTGTTGTTAGATTGGAATTGGGCTACAACACTTCTTTTAATATACCAATTTTGATATTCATAAGTACCAACTGCCCAACTGGAATTAAATAAATATAGATACAGTATATTTATGTAAACATAAATTAGGATAATGAGCTTATTTGAATGTTATTGTTCTATTGAATAATAAACTCAATTTATGCATTGTCCATGGCCTCCATGTCCATGTTTGGACATTAATTTAAAAAAAAAAAAAAACATGACGTTACTATGGCCAGTTCCAACACAGCTAGTTAGTTAAACTCAGTAATTTATGGATTTTAGAGTATGGTCCCACAAGACTGAAGGTATCGCATATAATTCTCATTCAAATGGCACTTTGGAGATTATAGAGCCTGTTTTGAGCAGCTGGGCTGTTATATTAAACATGATCTATGTTCATACTGAACCCAGTTCATATTGTTATTATTACTTCTGTTCAACATGGGATTTTGTTAAAAGAAAGAAAACTGAAGACGAAGAGAGCTTTATTTCTTGAAGGATCTCCCCGATGCTTCAACAGCTATTTCATCAACATGGCAATTAAATTGTTTCACTTTTTTTGAGACAAGATAACACTATATAATTGAGTGACTGTCACATCTGACTATTCCTTAGTTCCAGGAGGAATCACTTCTGCTATACTTGTTACACTGTTGTACTGCTGCACAGTTTGCCAATACCTACAGCCTTACCCTCAATAATAAAACAGAATGTATAAGTTTATTTGTCTCGGCATAATAAAACAAACTATCAGGAACTGCAGCTGCCTTTCTGGGAAGACATACCACCAATAGAAAGGAACACACCTTTGTCCTGGCTCTCCAGGTCAAACCATAAGCATGATGCTAAGTTCACATAATAATCATACAATGCAGACAGCAAGCCTGGAATTACCATCCCAGGGGAAAAGCTATACAAAAAACGCAATCATATAATTTGTACGATAGCACTGGTCATAATCAACTGCAACTGAACCAAATGAGATCTCATAGCAATCTGAAGATAGTATAAGTGGTACACAGGAAAGAAGTGGCTTCAACAGAAACATCATGGAAGATGTGCTAATAAGTAAGCAGAATATTTACTATAAAGGGGCACAGCCAGTGTGAGAGAGGAGCAGAAGCATCACACAAGGACTTTACAGGAATGTCTGTAGCAGGACAACAGCTATAACAGAGTCTTTAAAGGTTTCCAGGATCTCAGCATGAACATCTGTGGCCCTAATCTGCTTTCTTATCAGTCTGCAGCCTTGGCATGGGATGAGGGTAGGTTCTTGAATAACAGATCATGCCCAGTCTTGGCAAGTTGGAATCATAAAAGATAAACCTTGACTTTTGGCTGACAAGTATATCCCAAGCTACTTAGCTTCTGTTGAACTACAAATCACAGTATCCCTGAAGACCAGAGGTAGCTGAGAGCTGTAGGTTCACTAGAGCTGGAGGACCAGTGGTTGCTTATCTCAAATTTATCATTGGCAATCATTTGCAGACAACCCAAGAAATGCAAGAGAAAGCTAACATCAGCACTAACCTCTCACCCGGGCGTAGCAGCAGCTGCACTGAGACAGGACCTTTCGGAAAAGATTTTGGCAAGCACAGCCGTGGCGTGGGTTCCCCCCTCTCATTGCTCCCCAGGCATGGCGACGCCGAGCCCGGTCCAGTGCATGCCAGGGGATGAGGCAACCCCACTTAGCTTCCAGACAACGTAAAGTCACCAAAGCAGAAGAAGGAAGGTAGACATAGAAGTGCAATAGAGATGTAAGGCTGCACAGGACTGGACACAGAAGCGGACACTGGACTGGACACAGGAGCAGACACTGGACTGGACACAGGACTGGACAGATGGGCAGGAAGACAAGGGGCTGAGAGAAGCCAGCTGCTGCCCTGGAGCTGCCTGAGAGAGGCTGAAGGAAGCGTCTCCTGAAGTGGCACATTCACAGGGCTGTTTCACTGCTCAGAGCTGCTTGAAAGGAGGAGTCAGTGGCTCTTCCAGGAATCGCCTTGCACTCCCTCCATGGCCATCTCATTCCCCAAGCTCTACCACCAAATTTCTGTGTCCCCTCATTGCTCCTCTGCCCCCAGCAGAGACACAGCCCTTTCCCTCCCCTGCACTTGCATACACATGCAACTTGCCTGTTTCTGCCTTCTCTTCCAACCTGTTCATTACAGACTATATTCTCCCCAGGGCAAAATTCTATTTATTTCTTATTTAATTCTATTATTTTAATAAATGGCGTGACATGGGTATCTTATTACGGAATTCTGTTATTACTTAGGCTTGTATTAAGGGATTAGTTATTGGAACTATAACAAAGAGGTTTCTATATCAGACTGCATTGTTGTTATACACGAGCCATAATAGTATATCATATAAACTGCATAATGATCTTCTGCCTAGCTCAGAGAGAGAGAATAGGCACCTTTATTATCAATACAAGTATTGGATCTTTTATCTGGAAACCCATTATCCAAAAAGCTTTGAATTATGGGATGGCCATCTCTCATAGACTCCATTTTAATCAAATACAGTAATTCAAGATGTTTACATTTCCTTTTTCGCTGTAAAAATGAAACAGTACCTTGTACTTCATCCCAGCTATGGCGCAATTAATCCTTACCGGAGGTAAAACATTCCTGTTGGGTTTACTTAATGATTAAATAATTTTTTTGTAGACGTAAGGTATTCAGATCCAAATTACAGAAATACCCTTATCCGTAACACCCCAGGTCTTGAGCATTCTGGATCACTTACCTGTAAATACCTTTATTGTGTTCTATTACTGTGACTCTTATCCGTGGCTGAGTGCATTTATTTCTTATTATAAATATACTGGTTTGGAAAATACTAGTCAGGGAGATTTTAGGGTAGGGTAGAGAGGGGACTTTATTCTGGGACTTCTTAATCTCAGCAGCCCCAAGGGGTAAAAATTCTTCATAGCACCAAAAAAGGTCATATAAAGGGTAGAACAACATGGACGATTTGGACGTGTTTTCAGCAAAACGCGACTGTTAGACGCAGCTTGCAGCATCTGCATCCTAAAGTCGTTTCGTGTCCGATGAACGATGTGACATCATGTGATATTGCTATTATTTCCCGTTGCATCCGACTTGACAACTGTGTTTTGGCACGGTGTGATGGATCCACAGAAAACGCATTCAAATCGTCGATGTAGTTCTACCCTAAGACTCATTTAATATCAAATGCAGCTGTTAAAATGGACGCAATGTTCTTCATCGATCAGTGCTATTTATAGAAGGTTCTTGCAGCCCAACATGCTCCTTGCACTTCTGCACAGGTATTGGATCCAGAATGCTGGGGACCTGGGGTTTTCTGTATAAGGGATCTTTCTGTAATTTGGATCTCCATATCTTCAGTCTTCAATACAGTAGTGTTTAGCCTCCAATAAGCATTCATTATATCTTAGTTGGGATCAAGTTAAAGCTACTGTTTTATTAATACAGAGAAAAAGGATATAATTAAAATAAAACCGAGTCTATGAGAGACTTTTAGTATATTGTAGAAGGGCCAATTCTAAGAAACTTTTGGTCTTCATTATTTATTT
>CM044433.1:145227802-145248003 GCA_024363595.1 Xenopus borealis | reverse complement strand
GAGCACAACTGTATCTGTTACACATTTTGTGAATAAATTGTAACTTAAGATGAATGCTTAGCACTTGTTTAAAATGATTTATCTTGTTAAACAGGCTGAAACATTTAAATGTGGATATCAAGGCCGTTTCAATGGCACAGCAATGTATAGCAGCTTCATTGGTTCAAATACAACCAGCGAGGAAAATATATTAATTTGGTGCAAACTCATTTCTAGTGCTAATGTAAAGTTGTTACAGAAACAATAATGTTTTGGTGAAAAATACACTGTTATAGGCATCTCTTTATTTTATACCTACCTTTGGGCAATGATAATGTCGGGGTTCCTTAAACACATCACTTGCATTTAGCAGCAGGGCCTAATTTTGTGTTGTCTATGGAGTGGTTGGAATTGTGGGGAAAAAACTGAAGGAATTATTGGGGGGGGGGGCAGCTAAAAATCAAACAACTGATTGCAGGGTCAGACTGGGGTGTGGAAGGCCCACTTGGCCTGCTATTCTATGGTCTCCAACATCCCTTCCTGGGCCCCTGCTGCCCACCTGCTCACCCACTGTCAGCTTCTTACCTTCCCATGTGCCCACATACATACTTTTGTTAATATCAGGAGTGGGAGGGCAGCAGGGGAGCTACAGTAGAAGGCAGGTGGGCATCAGGTCTGGGTTGGTAAAGCCCACCTGGTTTTTCGCAGGTGTCCCACCAGCCCAGTCTGACCTTGATTGGTTACTATGGGATACTAGACCCGTCTCAACTTTTGTTACTTATTTTATTTTCACACCTGAATTTGCATTCAGGAAGTATATCAGGACTTTTTAACCTGTGGGTCAGGAGTACAAAATGAGTCTCCATGTTGGGGTTTCTGTTTCCTTTAAAGGCAAAACTATATCCACGACATGAAAACGTGAGCAACAGATTTATGTCATATTCCAGAAACTTATCAAACTGGAATAAATATTTAAACAAATGTTGCCATTTTACATCTCTTGCTTTGAACTCCCATTTCATGATGTTCACCTGACCAGAAATACTACAGTTCTAACTGTAACCGGAAGAAGAAGTGTGGAAGCAAAAGACAGGACTCTGTCTGTTAATTGGCTCATGTGACCTAACAAGTATAGTTTGTGTGCACTGTGAATCATACGATCCCAGGGGGCTGCCTTTCTTTTTTTAAATTGCCATTTTCTATTTATAATTACCCAATGGCACATGCTACTAAAAAAGTATATTATTATGAAAATGATTTATTTACATGAAGCAGGGTTTTACATATGAGCTGTTTTATGCAATATCTTTTTATAGAGACCTGCGTTGCTTGAGGGGTATAGTTTTACTTTAATGCAGTGACACCCCACTTGAACATGCACCTGCCTACTATTTTCCTGTTAGAAAGGGCCTGGGGAGAGGAGAGCAGACCCCACAGTCACACGGGACCAGGGATCAGGGGGGCATGGACTGTGGCTGCTGGTGGGAGACACTTACTTTTGGAAGTAGGGGGAAATCATTAATTTCAAGACACAGGACACTCAATATTATGTACAAATCACTGGCAGGAATGTAGTTGCATTCCTGGCTACTACATAGAGGAACTCATTTCACACCAGTTTAGATTTCTTATTCTGATTACGTTTTGACATGATTAGGATTAATGTTGATTTTGTTGCTTCATCTCATGTAATGGAATGCCATAGCCAGCAGTCGCTAGAAAAAGCACTTTAGCATTGTGGTACCCATTCTATATAGGGCTCACATAGTCCAGAGATTACGGTAGTTTGATGGGAGGGTTGCAGTTTGTACAGTCCGCCCTTCTATATGAATTGTAGATGTGTTTCCTGCCTCTAACTCATTTCTCCCCATTCCTGAAAGCAAATGAAATTCCAGTCCAATCAGCCAAGAGAAAATGCATCCTCCCCCCAGTGTAAATCCAGCATTCCCCTTAACGTCCCCTGCAAACTAGTAATCACTTCTCCCCCCCTGTGCTGCAATGTGTTTACTTATAGACAAGCTGCTGAAATCTCTGCCACTGCCATACTGTGCCCCTGTCCCGATAAACCCACAATTGCAAATTCACATACCACTGCATCCCCGTGGGACGTTCCCAGGGCACTGCTCCCAGCCTCTTCTGTCAAAAGACATCACTTTATATGGGCAAAAGTGGATACAAATTGCAGAAACACACACTCACAGTAACTAGCACTGACACAGGGATCTGCTGGTAATTAAATGAAGGACAAGGGAGATAAGAGGTTTCTGTCCTAACAGTTCTGGGAAAAGTTTATCTATGGAAAAGAGTGGTTGCTTGCAAATAAAAGATAAAAGAGCAGTTGCACTTAATGCAGATGTATTCCTTGGGAGATAAAGCCTTGTTTAGTGTGAGTAATTCATGGGGTTTATGGCACAGTGTGGCTACCTCCAGCTGTGGCAATACTGGTACATTTAGTAGGGCGTAAGGGCAAAGAAATAGACAGAGCTAAAATACATTTTGTGGATAAGAATTGTCTGAGACTTTCAGAATAACAATGCAATCCATTAACTGTGGGGTAGTAAGGATTGATGTATACATGTCACGGAAAAGTTTATTGCATGCTGTAAACATGAGTGTTAAGTGATCTGTGAAGCTGGAAGGTGAGTAGAGTAGTACATGGCTTTCTGTGGATTTGTGTTAAGGCCAAGGCGCCAGACACAGAGAGATCCACTCACTGGGCAATGTTAACATAATTTGATCATAATGCAGGGAGTAAAGGTGGCCGTACAAGTAGAGATCCACTCATTTGGCCAAATGAGTGATCCCTCCCCAATATGCCCACCTAAGGTCCAATGATTGGATCATAATTAAGAATTACACGTGGCCAGATCACATCAACGATTAGTTGCGGTCTGCGATCCAACAGGATTTTTAACCCTGTCTGATCAACATCTGGCCAGATATAGATCAGGGAAGCCTGTTGGAGGGACCCATAAACCAGCCAATAAGCTGCCAACTCGGTGTGTCGTAAGCTCTTATTGGCCCATGTGCGGCCACCTTAATAACTGGAGCTGAAAATGCTCTCTGTTCAATTCCATAAAAGAATAGAAGTTTGACATCAGCATCGTCTGCTCATGGAACAGGGGCGCTTTAGCCATGATCCACTTACAGACAGTGATCCTATTAGTAGCATTTTAGCCGTTTAATAGGATTTTTTTAAGTGAACCAATTATAAACCAACTACTTAAAGGGTCATAGGGGAATATATGTGCTACCATAATGGCATATCTTTAAGCTATGAGTAAATCTAGGGAATTGTTCCTAGATGAAAGATTAGAGTAGTGTGTATGGACATCCGTGTCAGACTGGTGGGTCCAAGGCATACTGTGGCTTCTAACTAGGGTTGCCACCTTTGAAATTTTTTTTTACCGGCAGGGGGGGCGGGAAGAAAGGGGCGTGTTGTGATGTCAAAGTGGGTGTGTTGTGATGTCAAAGGGGTGGAGCCACAACACTCGATTGGTCCGACCCCGAAAAAAAGGTACGTTTTCAGCAGATTGGGGGCGAGCCAACGGCCTTTAATAGGGGTATTACAGATTTACTAGCAGCTATGCAGGCAGCCAACAGGTGCGGGTCTGGGTCTGTTGGGTCCTGATTTTTACACTGTATACCACCAGCCCTGTCCTGTACTGACTGACAGTACCTCTGTCAATTTGCACTCATTTATGTAATTTGTACTTATGGTTGCAATAGTAAATGAGCCCTAAATTTGTCTTCTCACTTACAGAATGTCTAGGGCAGGGGTCCCCAACCTTTTTTGCTCGGGAGCCACATTTAAATTTAAAAAAGAGTTGGAGAGCAACACAAGCATGAAAAAGTCCATGGGGATGTCAAATAAGAGCTCTGATTGGCTTTTTGGTAACCCCTATATGGACCTGCAGCCTACAGGAGAGAATGTTTGGCAGGACATCTGTTTTTTATGCAACCAAAACTTGCCTCTAAGCCATTAATACAAAAATAAGCACCTGCTTTGAGGCCACTGGGAGCAACATCCAAGGAGTTGGAGAGCAACATGTTGCTCGCGAGCTACTGGTTGGGGATCACTGGTCTAGGGCATCCAACGTGTTGAACTTTTTACTGATTTTAAGGCAACCAGTTTATTAATTGTAGGGATTTGTAACAGACCTCCTCCTGTAAACAAAGAGGAAGAGGCTCAGCCTGCTCAAATAGAATGGGCTGCTAGTCTGAAGCAAGCCTTAATAATAGGGAATATTAATTACCCAAAAGTACTGCTGGAGCAGTTAATGAAAATAAAGTTTATAAATGTGCTACATGACAATTTTATGTCACAGATTGTTGAGGACCCAACCAGAAATCTAGTGAGTCTAGTGATCTCTAAAAAACTTGAACATAGAGAAAATATACAAGTACTAGAACCCCAGAGTAATAGGGGCTGTAATGTTATTTCAAATAAAATGTATTGCAAAAAAAAAAAAACACAACTGGCCCACAAACACTGTTTTGTGTGTAAGTTTAGCACCTTAGAATCAGCTCAAGTGCATAATGTTGGGGCATATGAGAAATGGATTTATTAGATGATATTAAATCATTATGGTTTCTTATTCATTCCCTTAAGAAGGTTCCTGGTTCCCTATCTGGTTCCCTTAAGAAGGAAATGTAAAATCATTAAAGACCACCCTATGTGACAACTCAGAATTAATGAAATTGATAGGAATAAAGAGGGCAGACAGAGATAGTGCAACAAGTGTTGTAAAGCAGCAGTCAGAAGGAAAAGATAGGAAATTATTATTTAAGTAGTGATGGGAAAATTTCCAGGGAAATGTTGGCGAATTTTGACACCAACAACAATTTGTATACGTGCGCCTATTTTTTCCAAATGCATTAAAGTCAATGGGCGTCCAAATAATTTTGACGCACGGCAAATTTTATGCATGTGACTACTCTGACATGTACCCAAATTTCATTGATGCTGTGAATTTGCGCCCGTCATTATTTCTCAGGCAAAGACAAAAACTGTTTTTCAAGTATACCAACAATAAAAAGATGTTGTTTGAGTATCTGGCACCATTCAAATATTTCAGTAATTTAATTTCTAAGGCACTCTGAAAAAGCAATATTCTTATTCTGTTCTTTATACAATAGAGGAGTTAATGTTCCAGGGTCCACTGTCTGGTAGCACATATGGCTCAGCTTCATCAGGGTGTTGGGTGACACAAGATATGATACTTAAACGTTTATGCAAAGCTATTGTAAATAAGGCCCCAGAGCCTGATGGATTACACCTTCCAGTACTTAAATTTAGCCAGATCACTTTTTCTCATTTTTTTCAGACTCACTTTCATCTGTTATGGTACCTATGGACTAGAGGAAAGCTGATAATATGGGATTGCAGTCTCTGCCTGGCAGTTATAGGCCTGGAAGTGTGGCAACTGTTGTAGGTAAACAATTTGAAAGCTTGTGGAGGGATCATGTTTAAGATTAGCTATGATAAGTAGTAAATTAATTGTTTTTTTATGTATGTAATAAGCTACTGCTTTATAAACTAAGGTCTGTTGGTCTTTATAAGGGTCTTTGTACATGGATATAAAACCAGGGTGATTCTGGGGCTGCTGCCACCACCCCTCTCCTGCTCTCTGTCTTCTTGCTGGCCCTTGCAACTGACAGCCTGAGACAATGTTCTCACCTTGCCTAATGACAGGAGTGGCCAAGGGCGATCCTGATGATAATGCCGCCCCCCCCCCACACACACACGGCGCCATACAGGTAGGGTTGCCACCTGGCCAGTATTTTACCGGCCTGGCCGGTATTTTTGGTGGATGATCCCAATGCTGTTAATAGGAAAGAAAGATAAATATATAGGAAGGCCGGTATTTTTTTCAAGAAAAGGTGGCAACCCTACATACAGGGCACCGTACAGAGCGCGCTAGCACTATAAGAGTTAGCAGGAGCGGCTTTTTTTGCCACCCCTGGTAACGAGGGAAACGATGCCGCCTGAGGCGTGTGCCTCTACTCTCCTCATTGGCGGAGCGCCCCTGGGAGCAGCCCTGTCTAAAACCCATTAAAGGATATTGGATGTCAGTGGTGGCCAAATGGATGTCAGTGGTAAATGCTGTGTTTGGAGTAGGATTCCAATGGTGGTTCCACTTCTACTTTCTTCATTAATAACTTGAGGTAGGGCATTATAAACAATATATCATTTTTTGCAGATGATACAAAACTACATAGGCCAATTAATTCCATTCAGGGACTAGACAAACTGGCAGTTTGGACAGCTAAGTGTATACATAACCCACAATGCATTGCACTTGGATTTTCCTTATTGAAATCATGTGTGCAAGGAATTGTGGGGCTTTTAGGATGCAGGCTAAGGACAGCAGGCTGCTGATATAAAGTAACAGTAGTCAGCCAGCTCAGAAAAGTAGTTAGAAAGATCAGCAGGAGAGCAGGGGGCTAGGCTTAGGGAACTGTTCCAAATCATTAAAATCATGAAAAGTCTGCGTATTTATTAACTGATATATATTGCAAAGCTGCAATGCAAAAAGCATAAGTTATGCTTGTGTGGAGTTCCCCTCTAAGTTTCTAAATTCCCGCAGGGTGAAAAACAACAGGTTTACATTACCAGCCTGGTTTTCTTTTCAGAGATGGTTTTAATCAGCTAACCACTTGCTAAAAGGGAAAAAAAATCCTACAGAAAAATGCCCAACAATATGTATTGTACAAGAAGCAATGGCAGCAGGGGGAACCTACAGATACAAGTGATGGAATGCACCACTGATCTCACAAATATAATATATACCTTACCCCTCTGTTTAGAGTTCTTTTCTCCCAAAAAGGATCTTTGGCTCCTCACCAGCCTACGGTGCACCTTTTTATTTAATTGGCTGTATCAGTCGTCATTGAGAGTTGGCAATGGCTGTTCAGCAATTGAAACCGCTCTTTGCGCTTTACAATAAAGCAGCACATATGGGTAATTCCAACACTTATGCTTGTTAATAACGGACAGAACTGTTCCCCCATGCAGATCTGACCAACATGTTATGTACTCACCAATCCTATATATTAACTGCAGACGATTCTTCACAGCACCTAGTTGGCACAAGAGGGCACACGACCAGAACAAAGCAGCAGTATTACAGTTAAATACTAATCACACTTTAGCAAAAACAGAAATCGGGTTTCAGTTCCCATGGAAACTTACTGAAGGATGCAAAGTAAGGAATATTTGGTTGAGATCTTTAAGCTGTTATGTCATACTGTTATGGCTGTTAGGAATTAAAGGGAATACAAACAGAAAATCAGAAGTCTGGTACCTGCGTTATAATGGGAAAATTATTCTCTTAACCAGAAGGTCTCCTAAAATGATAATCCAGACCCTAGGCCAACTATACATTTTTAAAGGATAAATAAACCCTAAACAGGAATATGGCTAGAAATTAGATTTTTTATGTACAGAACTTAATGAACCAACCATAAATGTTCAGCATCTCTATATTAGTAATGAGCCTCCAAAGTTGTCTCAGGCGTTTCCATCCAGGATGTGGCATCCTTGCAACAGGATCTTGACAAACTGGCAATCTGGGCAGATAAGTGGCAAATGAGATTTAATATTGATAAATGTAAAGTCATGCACCTGGGATGTAAAAATATTCAAACCACTTATACCCTTAATGGGACTGCACTAGGCAAATCCATTATGGAAAAGGACCTTGGAGTCCTTGTAGATGATAAGGTCTTGAGCTGTATTAAAAGGGGCATAGAGTCACGGGAGGAGGGGGTCATTCTTCCACTTTATAGAGCACTTGTAAGGCCCCATCTAGAATATGCCGTACAGTTTTGGTCTCCCTCACTCAAACAGGACATTATTGTATTAGAGAGGGTACAGAGAAGGGCAACTAAGCTGGTAAAAGGTATGGAAAACCTAAGCTATGAGGAAAGACTGGCCAAATTGGGGATGCTCACGCTGGAGAAGAGGCGCTTAAGGGGTGATATGATAACTATGTATAAATATATAAGGGGGTCATATAATAATCTCTCTAATGCTTTATTCACCAGTAGGTCTTTCCAGATGACACAAGGTCACCCATTCCGTTTAGAAGAAAAGAGGTTCCGCCTAAATATTCGGAAGGGGTTTTTTACAGTGAGAGCTGTGAAGATGTGGAATTCTCTCCCTGAAACTGTTGTACTGGCTGATACATTAGATAGCTTTAAGAAGGGGTTGGATGGCTTTTTAGCAAGTGAGGGAATACAGGGTTATGGAAGATAGCTCAATATACAAGTTGATCCAGGGACTAGTCCGATTGCCTTTTTTGGAGTCAGGAAGGAATTTTTTCCCCCTCTGAGGCAAATTGGAGAGGCTTAGGATGGGGTTTTTTGCCTTCCTCTGGATCAACTAGCAGTTAGGCAGTTAAAATATAAAAAAAAAAGGTTGAACTTGATGGACGCGAGTCTTTTTTCAGCCTAACTTACTATCTTACTATGTTACTATGTTCTATGTTACTATGTTTCCCATCTTGGATTTTGTTAGAGTATCTGCAACATGAACATTTTGCTCTGGGCAGACATTGAGAAGCTAATCTTAGGCTTAGGGATCATCACAAATCAACAAGCAGAAATTTAGGTTAATCTGATTTATCTGGTTTATATAAGATAATGCTGCAGGGTTTATTGTTAAATTTCGATGCTAATTGGGCTGGTTTTTAAACTGCCATGTACCAATAACTAATAATAATTATTTACTAATCAGCCTTATATTGTGACATTTCTATTCTATGTGTACTGTATATTGTGAGTGGGTCCCTAAGCTCAGTAAGTGACAGCAGCACAGAGCATGTGAATCAGTGAATCAGCAGAAAAGAAGATGGGGAGCTACTGGGGCCTCTTTGGAGACACAGATCTTTACTGCTAAAGGGCTGTGGTTGCCTTGGACTGGTATAGAAGCCCAAAACATAATCTACAATAATTCTACCCTAATCCTCTAGTTCATCTTTAGTTCTCCTTTAAGGCATTGGAAGAATCTAAATACCTCCAATGACCTCACTTTGTGTCTTATAGTGCTCACCATTATTTTGTAATACCAATGTTTTGTGGTCCTTCAGCTTAGAGGAAAGCATATGGACAAGCAGTACCATGATTGTTATAGGAACTGAGGTGGACATTCTGGGCACCTTCCTTCTGAGGCAGACCAATATAAATCTAGTGAAAGAAGCAAACACCTAGTGCAAGAAACTACCAGGGGGTTCATATTTTCATACCACCAGAAGGGTCAAAAGGCGCAAAACCTGTGGCATATACAATAATAACTATGCCAATCTAGAGGTAACCCAGTATTTATTCAGTAAGGCTATGTAGGGTTTCTGCTGCATTTTGAGAGATTGTGTACAGTGTGACATTTTTACGGTTTGGCTATATCTGGGCTACTTTGGTGGCATTGTGGTCATAATAGATAAATCTGGGTAGGAACATAATGGCTATTTGGGGAATGCTTGGAGTATAATGGGTTATTTTGTTCATACTGGAGGTATTGTGCACTATTTTTTCTTAACTCCTGGATTCTACAGGCATGTAACAATCTGAGGAGAGAACACATGGCAGTTTGGAATAGGACCACTCACCCAGCAGGAATTCTAACAGTTGTCACATATAAAACGCACACACGTTCTCCAAAGCCAGCAACCTAAAACAGGGCTGTCCAAACTGCGGCCCAGGATGGATATGAATGCAGCCCAGCATGAAAAGCTTGAAACATCATGTCGCAAAGGATATTGAAGGAGGGGGGACTCTGCCCATTGCGAAGTTACTAATAATGATAATATAATAATAAGTCTATTTAAAGGGGACAATTTGCATAAAAGTTTGCCTGATTTTTCTTTAGTTTTAGATAAAATGCCAGATTAAAACAGTGTCGGACTGGGCCCATGGCCCTTGTGGGCCCTGCCAGCCCAGATCCGCATTTGCAGGCCAATGGGGCTGCTAGCCAGGACCCCCTTCTGACCCATGGACCCCACAGCTAAGGTGGCGTGGCACTGAGTGTGTGCACAACGCCTCCCTGCCATGCTGCTGCTCTGCCGAGAGTGTGCACTTGTGTGCGCACTACATTTATTGGGTAACAGGTGTGCGCACAAGTGCACTCCCTTGGCAGAGGGGGGGGGCGTTGTGTATGTGCTCATTGGTTCTCCACCGCAGTTGTAGGGTCCTGGGGTTAGAAGGGGGCTCTGGCTAGCAGCCCCAGGCCCCTCAGTCCAACCCTAAATTGAAACTGTATTTGTCTCAACCTAGATTCCAGGGCTTCAGATATATTAATTTGCCTTCGGTATTGTTTTTCCTCTTTAATTACGAATGAGGGCAACAGAAGAGGTGATAAGGGCAAATATACTGGACCCTCTATAGCCTCACACAGCTGATTAACAGCAGCATGTATATGAAATAATAATGGTTCAAAAAATTGCAGGCCAAGGGCTGAACTCCACTGAATGGTCGTCCCCCACACATTTTCAACTCACCAAATCCGGCCCTCATTGCAAAAAGTTTGAACACCCCCTGACCTAAACCTTTATTTCCCCTTTTAGACCCTGTATCCAGACACTGCTTTTAATCATTCTTTAAGGAATGTACAGTTTCATATTGTGTTCAGGGCTGGATTTACGCACCCTTATGCCCACTCCCATCCGTCGCCCCCGTACCCTCCCCTTCATTTGCGCATATGCGCAAATTTTCATCATTAACTCGGGAAATGTAAAAACCTATAGTATCTTCTGCCCATATCCAGTGCTTCCCAAATTAAGTGGATATGGTTGGGCAGCAGGGCTGGGCCCAGGCCTTTGTGGCCTTTCCACCAATCCAAGCCTGAATGTGTTTGTTTGCACATCATAAGCAGAAGATTGATAAAACAAATGTTAAAACGGAGAATGTCAAAAACACATGTAAAAAAGGGTGCCACTTCAGCCATTAACCCACAAATCCCACTCTTTTTAAAATGAGCTTTCCAGCTGCTAAGGATATAAGAGGATAAAACTTTAGCACATAAAATCTGTAGGCTATGTCATCAGATGGGCAGATTTTCCCCAGTCCAGTAACTCATAGCAACCAAGCATATAATTACTTTATGTATTCCAACCTTTATAGACCAGTACAAGCTGCTTGTTTGCATGGACCAGACATAGGCTAACCTTTGCCAGCCTGGTGGTCTCATATTTTCATCCCAAATGAAAGCAGAGGTAATAATGGTGGGCACCTGCCAATGCCTAGTAGTAGAAAGGGAAACAAACATTAAGGAGCATGGTGACAATGAAATATACCAGATACACAGAAATGTCTCACATTAGCAGTGTTAGTAATTCTGCATCTACAAAGCTGCAAAGGGGGAGAAATAAAGCTGCATTAAATATGAAAGAGAGGGTATGAGATGTGAACTGGGCCAAGTGCCTCTCACCTGCCAACAAAGCCTATTTTCTTCATTGGAAAATTATAGAAGCGCATGGCATGTACAATAAAGAGACTGTCTCCAGGCATTAGACGGAAATTAATCATTGGTTACAAGAGATGAACCAGCTGCAGCATTAATGGCTTCTAATGAATGCCTTGTTTTGAAAAGATCCCTATTATGCTATAGGCTATGGCTGGCATAATTGGTTTTAGTCATGTTAAAGCAACAGCCCCTCCTTTCTTGCGTCCCCTATAAAAGGCAATCCAGCAGAACCAAAGTGTGATGCCAGAAGAAGGACACTCTCATAACACTATGTATACTTATAGACATAGATAGATAGATTATTATGTATGTAAAAAAACAGCATTTCCAGTCTGAAAGTCTCCTGCTCTTCCTTTATCCTTCTAGGTGCTTCAGGGTACCAGTGTGCAAGTGCAGCATTTTATACTTTATGCATGTATTTACACCACCAGGGCCACCATCAAGAATCATGGGGTCCTTTACTATTGAGTTAGCAAGCCCCCCCCCCCATTATTCAACCAAACACTGCTCACGCCCACAAAACCCTGTCCCCTCTGCAAAGGGGCCCCTTATTGTAGTACCCCTATTACCCACCTGATGGTAGCCCATGTCATAGTTGGGACTTCAGACCTTTTCACTTATACTGTATGGATCTTCAGACCATGGCCTTCAGCATTTATTGAGCTGCAACTTGGCTATTTTTGGAGCTGTTTTTGAAGAAGTGGCGGGGGGGGGAGGTCACAGGTTAGGCATATTTGATATACGGACATTATCTCCAGGGACAGGTTAACAGACGACCCCCCTGAACAAGTGCAAGCTCTGTCCAAGTAGAGGACTACCTTGTAACCACCAGCACTTAAAGTTCAAGCATGCATAGCAAGAGTCATGGGTGCAAGAGATTACTGAATGAGCATTAAGACTACTGTCACACTGGGATTGTGTGTCCCTTATTGGTCCAGGCATTTGTTAATTAACCCTTATGGGTGCCCTTAGTCTGTGCACTCTTGCTTTCATATCGTCACTATTTATATATACACATTGCTTTACCCATTCTATAAATAAGCATTCACATATATCTGCCCAAAAGTTAACTTTTCAAATCCGTGCAATGAGTCTATATGCTAAATAAAGAAGTCTGTGCAGAAGCCTAATTACTTTTTTTTAAAATTGCCTTTCCTCTCAGCATTCTTTTTCAGGGAAAACATGCGGTTTTTGGATCTGAGCATTGACAGCGAGTTGGAAAGGATGGTTAGCATTTTAGTTCAATTCCCAGCACAACTAACAGAGACAGCTTGATAAATATAGAAATAAACACGTGTAAAATGTAAAAAAAAAACAACTTATCGTAGAATTTTGATTATTTTATTCTTTTTCATGAGTGTTGTTCTGTTCTATCATTGTCACCATGTAAGGAGGTCTCCCCGCTGAATGGCTACAGTGAGGCTCTCCTCAGTGCTAGATCACTCCATTGCTGTGATTAATCTCTCTTCTCATAAACCGACACACAGAGATGCGTCATTCTGCTTACATTACCTTCTCTGGGTCTTCACTAATGGGAGAAATGATTGTAGTAGAATGGGAGAAAATAACCCTTTTTACACAGCCGTAACTGAATGTTGTTTTCTGTTTCTTGAGCAAGAGGAAATTCTGCCATCTTGAGGCCAGTGGCAAAGTACTGACATATTTACAAGTGCCATTTATATACTCAGTTACCTAACTGGATGAGTATATTACACTATTCTGCCCCACATACATCCCAACTGTGTAGTTATACTATAAACATTTGAGCAGGTCAAGAGAATTGATCTTATTGTCAGTAGATTTAAGGTATTCATGTTGAAATGTTCCCGTCATAGGTATAAAGAAAGAGAAATCCTAACACCGGAAATGAAAAAGAATATTCTGTTTGCACTTGATTGGAATGGACAACTTTTTTTTTCCATTTCATAGGGTGGTTTATTGGGGAAGTGTCACCAAGAGCAAATAATGCTACAACCTGTAATTTTCTTCTTATAACCTTTTTCCTGCTGTGCCTATAATGATGGCTTATGCTTCTCATTCTGTCCCACACACTTACTTTAAAGGGGAAAATGTTTTTTTTTTTAAACGCATCATTTAATAGTGCTGCTCCAGTAGACTTCTGGACTGAAATCCATTTCTTAAACAAGCAAACAGATGTTTTTATATTTAGTTTTGAAATCTGACATGACATGTAATGTCCCTATCCGTAATTGGTGTACTTGCTTATTAAAGTATAAAAATCTTCAGGAGGCCCAAGAAAGGAAGATAGCAACACTAATTCTGGGAAATCCCAGGGTAGCACATAGGGTTGCCACCTTTCCCTGTGGCTGAAGCCGGACAGGGGGGCGGACCCGTGACGTCAGTGGGCGGGCCCGTGACGTCGGTGGGCGGGCCCGTGACATCGGTGGGCGTGCCCATGACGTCACGGGGCAGAGCACTGACGACGCGGTCGCCGATTAGCCGATCGCGGCGTCAATCTAATCCCGCCCGGTTTTCCTTATTTGGAAAACCGGGCAGGAAGCATTGACCCGGGCAGCCCTTCAAAATACCGGGCTGTCAGGGTCAAAACCGGACAGGTGGCAACCCTAGTAGCACAAGGAAATGCCCATGGATAAAATTCCCCACAAAATGTGCTTTGAATGAGTGCTATGGTATAATATTTCTTGAACCTGCTTCTCAAGCTACAGTAGCAATGCAATAAATTTGCCCATCCCTAATTTTTAACAATGGTTCTGATAGTCCTATCAGCACTACAGTAAGCAAGCAAGCAAGCTGTGTGTATAAGCATGTTAAGCATGCTGTAGGAAAACTGTTTATTAATGTGAAACCCTCATTGTCCCTGGGATATAAAAACAGAGTTTGTGAAACTTTCCAGACCCTGTTAGGGGCACAGTAAGTGCTAAGAGCTCAGTACTGTCTGTTCATTATGTACTCCCACTCCCAGGCAAGGACAGACTGATTTCACAGAACCGTCTAACTGTGAGTGGGTGGGTGGGGGGTGCATGTACAGTATTTGATTTGTAATAGACTGGATAAAGAATGCTTGTAATGGGTGACTACAATCTATAGATGGATCCAGCATCATCCAGTCATTTCTCACACGTCACAATTGCTAGTTTCTTCTAGAACAAAAAGAAATGACTTTTTATATCTGCTTCTAGGGCATTTTTTGTAGAAATTATAGTAGCTCCACTGGTAACAGTGGGTTAATATGTCAATCAACTGAAAATCATTAAAAGAAAAGAAATTAGTGTCCCTAAGAGGAAATTGGTAAACAAATGTGATGCTGCTCTGCTTAGAACTGACCAGAGAAACATGATATGGCTACTCTATGCTTACTAACTGAATTATTAAGCAACATCGCAAGACGACAATTTTCTAAAGAAATTAATTTTCAGCCGACTAAAGTCAGTTAGAAGAAATCACCAGCAGGAAGCAGTGTTATTTTAATTCATTAGGGCTCATGCACAATGCTCCACACAGTGTGCACAGTAGGTAACTGTAATGACACCTATCATGTTTTAACAAATTGCTAAAATCTTGAAAAGGAAAATAGGTATATATATATATATATATATATATAGTCCAACATCCATAATGGAAATTGTTCCAAATAGAATTGGGTGCTTTAACTTTTTATGATGAGTCAGTTCATTGTCTCCTGTATCAAATCCAGCAGAGTCACACACCATCGATATTAAAATCTTAAAACATAGCATTTATACTGTCATGGGAAATTTTTTTTTTTTCAAAACGCATCAGTTAATAGTGCTGCTCCAGCAGACTTCTGCACTGAAATCCATTTTTCAAAACAGATTTTTTATATTTAATTTTATATTTAATATATGTGACTTGTGCTCTGATAAATTTCAGTCACTCTTTACTGCTGTACTGCAAGTTGGAGTGATATCACACCTCCCTTCCCCCCGCCCCCAGCAGCCTAACAACAGAACAATGGAAGGTAACCATATATCAGTTCCCTAACACAATATAACAGCTGCCTGGTAGATCTAAAAAACAGCACTCAATAGTAAAAACCCATGTCCCACTGTGACTCCTTCAGTTCCTTCTTAAAGTGCTGGCACAAGTCACATGACTTGGGGCAGCTGGGAAACTGACAATATGGCTAGCCCCATGTCAGATTTCAAAATGAAATGTAAAAAAATCTGTTTGCTCTTTTGAGAAATGGATTTCAGTGCAGAAATCTACTGGAGTTGCACTATTAACTGATGCGTTTTGAAAAATTTCTCTAGCATTACTTTGGCAGAGCGAGCAAATCAAAGCAAACCTGCTTTAGTGTTCAATTTTGCCTAGGGCAACTTTGCTAGAGATCTTGTGCTCAGGCTAATTTAAAGTGGAGCTATTTATGCTACATGTTGCATCTAATACATTACATTTACACTGATAACTAGACATGCCTATGGAACCTTAATAAAGTCACTAGAGTTGTTGTAATGCCCTACACTTAAGCCCGCAGTTAAATAATGTGCCATATGGTAGAAAATATATGGGGAACCTGAAAAAAAAATGTATGCCTTTTGCAGCCTAACACCCTGAAAAGAATGAAAAATCGCCTTGCTTTACAGTGCAAAACAATACTAGAGGACATCTCCTTCTCTAGTGGTGTGCCGCCTGCGCCCGTTAATAAATTGGCGAAGTCCTTGCAGGCGGTAACATTACTGAATTGACGGTAGCCTTGCCCACTTTGCCCTTTAGTGAATCTGCTCCTGTGTATCCACTGAACCTCTGCTTTTTTCAAAATCATAATCCGATCTCCTCCTCTACGGGGTTGTGGAGTATGGTGCATGTCCTTTCTCTAGGCAATGTAGATACTGGTAGTACTGTGTTGTGAGTATTGACTGTGGACCTATCTCAAATTTTTTGTTAAGTTTCACCAATATAGATAAGAGTACAAGGATGAACCAGCATATATACTACAAAATTGGTATCACAACTATCCGTGTTCAGTGATGCAATAAACAGTGCCCATAAAGATATACAATTCACTATGACAGCTGATCTCCATAGTAAAACTTTTCTTGATGTTCACATCATACGAACCAATGATGGTTTTATTACAAAAATGTTTTCCAAACCAACAGATAGGAGTCAATTGTTAACATATGATAGCTTTCACCCTCCAGCTGTCAAAAAGTCCATACCCATAAGTCAATTCACTAGAGTTTGCCGAATCACAAGTGATTTGTCTTATTTTGAACAACATTTGTCGAAAATGAAAACTGAATTGGCAGCTAGAGGTTATCCAATTGACTCTCTAGATGACCATATGATAAAAGCAATGGGGTCAAAAGACACAAACACATTTAGAAATAAAATTGAGAAAAAACACATAAAATTTGTTGGCCCATATCTGGCTCAAAGTGAAAAGTATCGAAAAATTTTGTGTAAACACTGGTATTTATTGAAAAATGCATATCTGACAGTAGAAGATTTCAAGCAACCCCCATGATGTCCTATAGAAAATGATGCACTGTAGGTAAAAAACTGATATGGACAGACATTAATCGCTCTCTAAAACAATATTCCTTCTTTGATCCTCCCAGGGTTGGAATGTTTCGTTGTACAGGATGGGCACAATGTTGTTTTGTCTTGAGAGGTGATACCTTTGGCAGTCCTGTTGTAGACAAAACATTTAAAATCAGAGGTCATCACAGTCGCGGTACCAATTTTGTAGTATATATGCTGGTTTGTCCCTGTAATCTTATCTACATTGGTGAAACTATACAAAAAGTTAGAGATAGGTTCTTACAACATAGATTCACAGTCATTGCTCACAACACAGTACTTCCAGTATCTAAACATTGGATTTAAGGATAAGGGTTATACAACATTTTCCACAACCCCGTAGAGGAGGAGATCGGATTATGATTTTGAAAATAGCAGAGGTACAGTGGATACACGGACTGAGGTCCATGAGTCCTATGGTATTAAACATTGATTTTGACTTGCATTTATTTATAGTATGATTTTACATTGTGCAGATAAATTCAGGTTTGGATAATTGTTAGTTCTCCACAAATTTAAATCCTTTGTTGTGTTATATATGATATATAGCTATTGTGATATATATTATAAGGTCATTAATAATGCTTGTATACAAATATATGTGATTTGCCAATAGGTTATCTGCCAACTAACAAAATGGCTTTTAGCCGGTGCAGTACATGGAAGTCTCTGCCGACGTCTAAGACGAGTGATGTCACTTGTGTCACACTGTCAGTCGTTGGTGACGTCGACTCGGCCATATGTAGAAACACAACAAAGAGAAATACTGTTTGGCTCTCTGGACTGTAATGGAGATACTCTTGAGAAAGGGATCGGTTAGCCCCTGAAACATCATGACATTTTCTCTGTACAAATGAGTATATATTTAAGACTGTTTGCTGTTATATTTTACAACACACTAATAGATGCTATGTTTTGAGATTTTAATATTGATGGTGTGCAACTCTGCTGGGTTTGATATATGTATATATTTGTCTATATGTATTTTGTGGTCACAGCCTCATTGCACCCCCGCCTAATGGTTTTTAAGAATAGTGGTGAGCACAACTTTGCCTTGTTTGTTATAGTTCATATTGGAGTAGTGACCAGCTCTCTGCTGAAGCTCCCACCCCTTCCCAACTACAGATCATCCCACTGGTGTCTAATAAAAGGGCAACCAAGTTTGGGAGTTTTACTTTGGAAGCAGTGAGTAAATTGCAGGTAAAACTTTGTAAAATGTATAATGAAGTTGTAGAATTCTTAATGAATCAGATGCAAATTGAGAGTTTTCAAATTTCACATATACGAAACATATAGTACTATAAAACAAAAAACCACTTACTTACCAATAAAAGTATATAAATGTATATGCAACCACCCCAGTAAAACTAAATAAGGAAATAAAAACATACTAAGTAACAGTTACTTATCGTATTAGCCACTGCCTATTTTGCATAGAGCAGTTATTGACTATAGTTCATATGTTACAAAGTAATAAACTTGAATGTAGCTGTAAGGTCTATGCTAAAAGTCCCTCAATAACAACAACCACATTTAAAACTGTGTTATAATAAAATATAGTGGGGGTCATTTATAAACTTCGCGCAGGGCAGATTGGTTCGCAGAGTGAATATATTTGGTAGTTTTGCCCATGCTTTTTCCTGAACGCTACAATATTGCACTACTGTGCCCGTCTTTCCGTTTTTTGCAAATTCGCATTGTGAATGAATTTTGGCAAACATCTCGCAAACAAGACGGGTCTTTGCGTGAGTGCAGGCACTTTGCGAGGTTGTTTTGCACGAAAATAGCATTAACAGTAACTTAAATTCACAATTTGCAAAACAGTTTTGCGAATATTTTCTCCGCCACCAAAGTTGTGGCGCAGAGTGTTCGCAATTTGTGATCTTTAAAAAGCTCCTATAGACATTCGCAATGTGAAAAACAAATTTGCAAATCTATTTGCACACTCTTATTCAGCTTTATAAATATAACCAGACGCTGGGCAAATATATTCACTCTGCGAACCAATCTGTCCTGCGTGAAGTTTATAAATGACCCCCAATGTCTTTTAACTATTTTTATTAACCTGTAGGTCAAAATCTAACACTTTTAGAGTCCTAAACCACTACACATAATGTGTATCTGTAATATGACTAAATACGCAATAGTGTGACCACTTGTAGTCAAAGTGTTAACCCTGTGTGTGACAACCCAGGTGTTTAGAAAAATAGGTGAACAACCTAAGAAGATTTAGAGAGTGTATATATAAATCAATACATCAAAATTATTATATTCATATGATAGACAATGCAATATTAAATGTGTATAGAGAATACCAAAAACCTCAGAAAAAATACAGAAAAAAAGAAAAACAAATGCATAAAAAATATAAAAAATGAAAATAAATGTCACAAAGTCACTATTGGTGTAGGGTAGGACTCCAAGTCATGTTAAATGTATCAAATAACCAGTCACTGAATTGGTGCATCAAATCTAAATAGATATAGTCATTTGAGCAGCTTAAACTTGCATTAAAGTGCACAGGAACTGGATTTCGTTAACTTGCTTCAAGCAGCACAGAAATTAAAACATCACGGTTTAGCAGATTGGGCAGTTATTACTTATCTTTCAAAGTCTGCAATGTAATAAGACTGTGTTGTTGTTAAAGCAATAATATATATAATATATATAAATATATATATATATAACAGTCATACAGTCATTTTTGAGGGTTCATGCTGTATTTCCTTTAACAGAAATGTAAAAATGAAAGCTCAAAAGATCTAGAGTCACCAATAACATAATTCTTTGTAAACACAGAAAAAGGCACACAATGCAAAAGATGAGCCTGATGGAACTTAAACAGGCAAACTTTGATGGCTTACATTTTCTTGTACAGTGTATAGGAATATTGGTCCGAGGAAGAAAACAAATGTATGAACTATATTAATGGTTTCAAAATGTGGAATTGGTGCATATAGAACTAGGTGGTTGGTTCCAAAATATAGGACTGACCCATCTAGTGGGTCAGATATTAAATACGATGGATGAATAAGGAATGACGAAATATTGGAGCACATAGTGGGATATTTTTTATTGTACAGAGTAGCAGCACACAACCTTGTCAGTAGTCTTGTTGAACTGTAACGATACAGAATTGCAGTTGCTAGAGTTATAGCCCAAAGGGGATAAATACAGACTCCTAATAGCTCTGGAAGCTGCTGGCTCAGGAGGGAGGGGCCGGGAGGTCCCAGGG
>CM044433.1:145191499-145203722 GCA_024363595.1 Xenopus borealis | reverse complement strand
GACGAATATTCTAATCCTTCACACGAATTTAGTAAATCTGCCCCTAAGAGTCTGAATTCCTGGAAAAACAAAGTACTGTGTATGTGTTAAAGATTAGTGATGGGCGAATTTATTCGCATGGGGCGAATTTGCGGCGAATTCCCGCGATTCGCCGCTGGCGAATAAATTCGCGAAACTGCCAAAAAAATTTGCCAAAAAAAATTCACCGAAAATGACGCGCGTCTCGTTTCGCGAATCGCCGAAAAATTTGCGAATTTCTCGGGAAATTCGCGAATTTTTCAGCGAAGCGAAACGCGGCCGTTTCGCCCATCACTATTAAAGATGAACAATTTATGATCTCTGATTAATTGGCATGCAAACAGTGTATACAGTGTATACTTATACACTGTTTGAATTACTTAATTTAAATAACTCAAAATGACAGAAAGTGGTTGTTATATTTTAACTTATTTTCAAAGCAGTGAAAATCATAATAGACTGATTATATTATATGTTGGTGTTTCTTCCTTATCATAAAGTTTCAGTAGAGGTATAAACAACATCTTTATTGGGGTTTGCATAGCTGAATACCAGACAATTATTGTAGGAATTCACTTAGGCTGTGACCTTCTTCTATATCCCCAAAGGTCAGCAATTAGGTCTCTAAGCAAATGCTTTTTGACTTCCAACATTTGGTCAGGGATCTCCTTAGCTTCTAAGAAGGGGTAAGATTTATGAAAAAGTTCCTGTGCAAGGCATTCAGTCATAAGTGTCCATCCAAAATGGTATTCTAGAGCAAGGTTAGTGATAAGAATTAGGTGTTTAGAGGATTACTGATGAAATGCAGCCTAGTTCCTGGAAAATCATCTTGCTGTTCAACAGATCTAAGTTACAATTAGTGATGGGAGAATCTACCCAGTTTCGCTTTGCTGAAAAATTCGAGAATTTCCAGCGTCGCGTAAAAAACGTCGCGCAACTCGTTTTTTTAGCGAATTTTCCCTGGCATTTGCCAACGACGAATCGTGGGAATTCGCCGCGAATTCGCCCCATACGAATAAATTCGCCCATCACTAGTTACAATAGCTGCACCTGTTAATTCTGAGCCTAAGTCTTAGCGCCATCCTTTAAATTTCTGGGACCAACAGAAAAAAATGCTATGTCCAACTTATTGAAGCTTTGAGGAAGGTTTTTGCTATGCTAATATTTAAAAAGGATAAAACACAAAAGGAAGAGCATGCTGAACAATTTGACATTAATAAGTTTAGATCCCCTTTAATATGTAGCACAGTGTTTGAAGATAAATCTCAACATTTCTGTTAGAAAAGCCATCTGTGTTGTCAGGCATGATGGTTGACTTTAGACAGAACCACAATCCTGTACTGGGAAATTTCAGAATTGTGTCGGCTTGTGCAGTTTCCATGAAAGAGTTGTTGTAATGAATTAAAACATTTAGCAGCAACTAAATTTCATGACAATTTCCCTTGAAAGGGATACTGTCATGTGAAAACATGTTTTTTTTCAAAACAAATAATTTAATAGTGCTACTGCAGACTTCTGCACTGAAAACCATTTTTTTTTCAAAAGAGCAAACAGATTTTTTTTATATTTAATTTTGAAATCTGACACAGGGCTAGACATATTGTTTCCCAGGAGCCTCCAGTCATGTGACTTGTGCTCTGATATACTTCAACCACTCTTTACTACTGTACTGCAAATTGGAGTTATATCACCCCCCCTCCCCACCCTAACAATTGAATAATGGGAAGGTAACCAGATAGCAGCTCCTGAACATAAGATAACAGCTGCCTGGTAGATCTAAGAACAGCACTCAATAGTAAAAATCCAGGTCTCACTGAGACACCTTCTGTTACATTGAGGTGTAGAAACAATAGTCTGCCAGAAAGCAGTTCCATCCTAAAGTGCTGGCTCTTTGTAATCACTTGAGCAGGCAAAATGACCTGAGATGGCTGCCTGCACACCAATATTACAACTAAAAAAATACACATTGGTTCATGAATTACATTTTATATTGTAGAGTGAATTATTTGCAGTGTAAACAGTGTAATTTAAAAAATAAAAATGACACCATAAACATCATGACAGAATTTGCTACCTGTCTAGTAACCCCTAGCAAACAAGCAGGTAGAATTTGCTGGTCTGCCAATTAAAAACTAGCATCAAATTTGTTGCTATGGGTTATAAGATACATGGAAAGGTAAGACTTACATTACCTGAGTATTACACATATCTCTGTGAATGTCTAAATAACCTTGTTTTCTGATGAATCAGTTGCACTTGGTTGCAGAAAAGGACACAACTTGAAACAACATTAATATCAGGCCACTTACCATCAGAGATGAAAAGATTCAGTGTAATTAGATCAATGACCTGTCCAGGGAAACTTGACCTGTCCCCTCCCACCACTGTGATATACAATTCCTTTCACTCTCAATCTAGTTTTAAAGTTTCCAGTCCTAATAACTGGATGGCCTAGCCCAGTGTTTGTCTTCCTTGACTTAGCTTGGTGATATACTCCAGTATACTCCTCTTTTTCTACATGTAGCGCATAGACTGACATGTACCACCACAACTGCGTGCCTCGTCCATGTCCCCCTGCTGTTGAGTCAGCGCATCAGGATTCCTTCCAAACAGACAGATCAGTCTCTGGTTCAATAGTCAGGAACAAATCTCACATCTGATTGCTCTTGTATTCAGTGATGCGCTAGTTCTTTCTGCTTCATCGTGCAGATCATCAAGCAAAAGAGCCATATTTGTGGATATATATTCCAATTTGGTAAGATTATTTAATAGGCCCCTAAATATGATATAAACCATCTGTTTGCTAAGCATTCAATTTGGGGTTTTCCTTTAAGAGTATTAAAATATTGTAATTAACCCTCCAAAAAGTGTGCAAAAGGAGTGCTTGAAGATATATACAGACACAGATTTACAAAATTCACGTGAATAATTCGAAGTTCGATCGAATTTAATATAAATTCGAATTCGAATCTTCGAATATGCAAATTAGGCAAATTTGTTCATCGAATATTCAAATTCGAATGATTCGAATATTAGAATAAAATTTTATTTGAATATTCGATGGTCGAATAACTTCCCCTTTAAATTTTTATTCGACCACCTACTTCGCCAGGATCAAGCTACCGAATTGGGAATCAAAATCATTCGAATATTCGATTTGAATAGTATATATTCGATATATATAATCGATCAAACTGCGGTAAAATCCTTTGAATTCGAATTTTTCCCATGGTCACATTTCGATTTTTTTTTTAATTCGAAATTCGACCATTATTAAATCTGCCCCAGAGTTTGTATTTTCTTTTTGACAAATTAATCTTTAGATAAACAGTCATTAGGGGATATTTACATCATAAAACACAGGGGCAGATTTACTTGAAAAAAAAAAAAAAAAAGATTCAAATTCAATTTTTCGAATGTTTTTGAAGACCACATTGACCAGTGAATTTTGAAAATTCGATCGAATCGAATGATTCAAATAAAAATCTATTCGAATATTCGACTATTCGACTTCCCCTTTAAATTTTTATTCGACGGCCTAGTTTGCCAGACCAAAGCTACCGCATTTGGTTTCATTATTTTTGATTGAATAAAAAAATTTGATCGAATGGTTAAAATTGTTGGAATTTTACTATTCGATCGTTTGACCAATCGAATTCGAAGGATTTTACTTCCCAGAATATTCCAAGTTATTGCCATGGTCGAATTCGAGGGTTTTTTAATCAATAGTAAATCTGCCCCACAGTGTGCAAAAGAAAGGCTGCAATTGATTCATTTTTTTGGACCATGCACACATGGTTGTGGACCTATCTATCCAAGATGGGCAGGTAGATGGAGGCACATAGGTGTCTCATTTCCACCCCCTACCACACACATCATTTTATGGAGAAGCAGGAGGCACAGGGCACAACTTTGCTTTCTGCACCAGATTTTGGATTTTGGATCTAGCACTCGGTACCCAGAGCAGCATTCCCCGGGGGCAAGTGCTTGATAAATGTAACTGTTTTCAGTGCAAGAAAGAATGTCCATAGGGTTACATAGTCAAGCTTATTAAGCATAGATGTGCCTGAGCCCTACTTGTGAAGGTGACAATGTATGTCTTTGTCTTTACCTCCTGTACCTTGAAATTGTTAAAGAGATACAATCATCACATGACTTTATATTTCTTTAAAAAAGTTTAAACAGTCATACTAAGATTTTTCTTTGCTCTGTTTTAACGAACCGTCATCCAATTCAGACTAATTTTCTTAGAGAAAAACCGTGCTGCAAGCTTCTGTCCTGTTTAACTGATGTTGGCCTTTTTTGTGACCCATACTCTTGTTCATGTCCGTATCCGGACTATCAGGCATGGCTGAACTGTTTCTTGACAAGAAGGAAGTACTGTAGTTCTCATTAGTTTCAGAGCAATAAAACTCATTTTCACATTCAAATACTTAATTTCTTTGCCTTTTTATGACATTTTGTTCCTAAAGTACTCTACTTATAATGACATAAGGATTTCAGCTTTTACTTTTAAAGTCAATGACCTTTACATTTTTTAAATAATGCTTTACATTGAATAAAACAGAGTGTGAATGTTACAAATGTTATAATCCAAGCTAAATGCATTGGTTATCTCATGAGGAGTAGACTTACTATGTTGAGTCTTCAATACCTAAAATACTAGGTACTTTAAGTCATTTCCACCATCTATCAGAATCCCAATTTTATTAACACATCTATGAAAAGAAGATGTTTTATTTTTGAGAGAAACTTCACCTAGCATATTTTCGCAGAAAGTTGAAAGCTACAGTAAACAGAATAAGTCCATACATCAATTGCAAAGTATAATGTTGCATGGTGAAACGACACCAAGCAAATTAGATTAGTCAGCATAATTTTAATTGCCTCTGCCTTATTCTGGGACAGGGATAAATACTTATCTATCCTCTGGAAAACCAAAGAAAAGACTTTTAAAAGCCCTTTTAGATAACCTCTAAAATTCCCAGTTTGCTAGAGTTGTCAAATTGCTGTGGTCAAAGTTTCTCCAGTGAAAGTTCTCAGTTTGAAGTGAAACTACCATGGGAAAACATGTTTTTTTTTAAAACGCATCAGTTAATAGTGCTGCTCCAGTAGACTTCTGCTCTGAAATCCATTTCTCAAAAGAGAAAACAGATTTTTTTATATTCAGTTTTGAAATTTGACATGGGGCTAGACATTTTGTCAATTTCCCAGCTGCCCCCAGTCATGTGACTTGTGCCAGCACTTTAGGAGGGAGCTGCTTTCTGGCAGGCTGTTGTTTTTCCTTCTCAATGTAACTGAATAGTACACAATGGGACATGGGTTTTTTTTTGAGTGTTGTTCTTAGATCTACCAGGCAGCGGTTATCTTGTGTTATGGAGCTGTTATCTGGTTGCCTTCCCATTGTTATTTTGTTAGGCTGCTGGGTGGGGGAAAGGGAGGGGTGATATCACTCCAACTTGCAGTAAAGAGTGATTGAAGTTTATCAAAGCACATGTCACATGACTTGGAGCAGCTGGGAAATTGACAAAATGTCTAGCCCCATGTCAGATTTCAAAACTGAATATAAAAAAAATCTGTTTGCTCTTTTGAGAAATGGATTTCAGTGCAGAATTGTGGAGCAGCACTATTAACTGATGCATTTTGAAAAAAATTCCTATGAGAGGATCCCTTTAACAAAATTGTGTTTCTTTTTCTTTCTTTTGATTTCTGGGGACTGAGGGCAATGTTTTTCATTTGTTTCACTCTTAGTTTTATTTTAAATATTCTGGAGAAATGTGTTTTGGTAAATCTTGTGATAAGAGGATACATTGTTTCTGATGCAGCCATGAACACTGACTACACTATAATACTCCTGTATTATATATAAAAGAGAAATGCAACTTTAGCATGGAGCAGTAATGTTTAAGAAGGTATAAATGGAAAGCAGAAAACATTTACTTGGATTATCAAAGCATTTCTAAATAAAATTAACCAAGCTTTATACAAGAATAGTGGTGAATGTTGGTTTTGTTTTGAATGGTACTGTAAATGTTATATCTGACAACAAATAGAACAGGGGCGTCCAAATTTTTGGCTTCGAGGGCCACGTTGAAAGAAGAAAAATTGTCTGGGGCCACGCATGAAATACACAAACACTTTTGATTTGTAAAAGTAAAGAAAATACACAGAAAAGAACTACAATACCAGTTGGATAACCCAATGGAGCTATACACTGGAATATGGGACACCTGGATATTAAATAGACATTTTATTATATTATTATTATTATTATTATTATTATTAACTGAGCAGTGGGCGGAGTCCCCCTCCTCCTATATCCTTTGCAACATGAACTGAGTGTTTCAAGCTGGGCCGCATTCATATCCATCCTGGGCCGCATTTGGCCCTCGGGCCACAGTTTGGACACCCCTGAAATAGAACAATATAATAAAGGAGAACAACTTTCTTCAGTTTCACTAAGCAATAGCATGCATTCATCAGGTAGTATTAACTGGCCTACTGCTTGACACAAAGCTGGTTGTTTTCTATGGGTTACCTGACCTGAAGCAAACTTTTCACCTTTTTAATATTCTTTTAATTGTAGTCCGGGTAAAATGTTTTAAGAAAAAGCCATGTCGTTAGCATATGTTTTTGATTCTTCAGTGTATTCTCTGGTCATTATGAATGTACCAATATCATAAATAAAAAGGCGTATAAACAAAGAGGCTATACTTAGGGGCAAATTTATCAAATTCACATGAAGGATTCGAAATTTGATCGAAATTTTCAAAAAGATTCGAATTCGAATTTTTGGATGTTTTTGAAGACCACCTAGCCCATCGAATAATTCGAATAAAAATCTATTCGAATATTCGCCAGTCGAATAACTTTCCCTTTAAATTTTTATTCAACTGCCTAGTTCGCCAGTTTTAACCTACCGAATTTGGTTTCTTTATTTTTGATCGAATAAAAAAATTCGATCGAATGGTTAAAATTGTTCAATTCGAACGATTTTATCGATCAATCTAATATTTTCTATTTGATCCTTCGACCAATCGAATTGTGGTAAAATCCTTTGAATTTCGATATTCGAATTTGAAGGATTTTAATTCCCATGCAATTCCCATGGCCGAATTCAAATTCAACCGTTAGTAAATCTGCCCCTTATTGTACTTATGTAGTAAGTGTGCCCTGGTTCAGTAACCTGAAGCAACCAAGATGCAGTAAACTTTAGGTAAAGTAGAGGAGTAGTGATCACTTAGATCTAATTTGCTGCCTCCACATTTACTTTTACCCCATATTCATATATTACTAGTACACATACCATCAATACATCCAGTCTAAGATCCAGTCTATATTACATATAGACATGACCCCCCCCAAAAAAGTTTGGATTCATTTGATAAAATTATGTCTGTGGGAAACAGCCTTCCTGTAATTTGGAGCTTTCTGGATAACGGATTTCCAGATACCTGTAATAGTTGCAAACATCTGCATGGGTTACTGGACAGGAGAAAGTGTTGCCTGTCTTATTATATGACCCGCCCCCATATGGGTAACATGGTCACATATTGTCTTAGCCAGTACATCATAGCGACATAGAAATCTGCAGAAATCTTTGACGGGTCTAGCACATTGTTTGTTTTGGGATACCAGACAAGATAAAACTGCTCAAATGATAACCCGCATGATGCTTTATGATATCCATTTATCTTGAGTGATATATCTGTGGAATACCTGAGCAAAATATCTTTATCATACGGTAATACTAACAATATTGGTTATAAAAGGAACCATAGATACCAAACTGAAGCTGCATTGCAGCATCTAATACACTGGGTCATTTTAAAGATGAATAAAGCACACAGTCCACTATTGCAATACTGTAACAAAGGTATCAGGACTACAAGATCCAGAATGCACTGCAACAGCAAACATGTGCCTTTCTAACAGCTTTTAAACTACAAGACCCAAAAGATGTTGCAACTCCAAGTTTATTAAACCATATTTTTTTAAACTGAAGGAATCATAATGCACTGCAAATCCCACAGACTGGTGTTATTCTTTTCAGAACTCTAGCCAAACACTATAGGCGAATCAGAATGAGCACTAATAGATAAACAGCTATGAAGCAAGACTGCTACAGGCAATTTATCAGTGTTTCTCTATGTGGCTCTTCCACTGTCAAATGTTCATTATTGGCACTCATTGTTCACAGTATCTTAAACTGATTCACCATGAAGGTAAACCCAAAAGAGTCAGCAATCCATGTTCAACATGGTAGTAGAGTGTCACGTTTCAATGTTCCCCAAGTTCCAGATCTGTGTTTGACATTAGTCCATTTCCTGCAGTATCAGTAACAGATCCGAATAAAAAGCTAAGAAGACAGGAGGATGGCAAAAAAGAAAGAGAGGCAAGTTTTTTTTTCCACATGAATAATTAGCTGTGTGAGCCACTTAACAGAACAAACACAATTTCCTTTGTCAACATTCCTCTTCTAGTCCTGTGAAGAACAGTTCCCTCAGTCAGCAGTGATACCTTTGGCTCGGAGCTCCTCCTGGACTCTCAGCAGGTAGGTTGGATCTGGATATCCAAATCTAAAAGCAGAAGACAAAATCAATTATATATGTAAGCTGATTTGTTTGTAGCCGCTCTTGACTGTTCTAAGATGGCCCTTTACTCCCATTACTAAAGGGGACATAAACAGACTTGGACTTTGTGTTCACCTATGTCTGGGACCTGTTATCCAGATAACCTGTTATCTGAAAAATGGATCTTTCCATAATTTGCACCTCCATACCGTAAGTCTACTAGAAAAGCATGTAAACATCAAATAAACCCAACAGGCTGGTTTTGCTTCCAATACGTATTAATTATATCTTAGTTTGGATCAAGAACAAAGTACTGTTTTATTATTACAGAGTAAAAGGAAATTAATTTTAAAAAATGTGGTTTGTTGATTTGTTGATTCAAATGGAGTCTATGGGAGATGGCCTTTCTCTAATTCAGTGCTTTCTGATAAAAGATCCCATAGCCATTAATTTGTTTCCAATACTCAATTATTTTGAGAAAAATTACTTGGGGACTGACTGCTTTATCAACATTTGAAAAGTAAATTGGATTTTTATTGGCTATGGGGCAGATTTATCATTATTCACCAATTCGAGGGCTAAAATACAATTTTCAAATTTAAATACGATAAACGAAAAATGTACTAGTTTTGATCGCTATTCGATTTCACAATTTTTTCGAACGATCGAACAAATTAAATATCACGACTTTTTTTGTGAAATCATTTGATTTCATGAAAACATTGTGAAATTTAATTCGATCGTTTGAAAAAATCGTACGATTCGAACGATCAAAGCATACGATCGTAGGATTTCTATTTGAACAGGTAATAGATAAAAAAAGCATATGGGGGATTTCCATAGGCTTCTATTGCAATTCGGTAGCTTTAATCTGGCGAAGTAGGGAGTCGAATTAAAATTTACAGTGCAAGCTCTTCGACCATTGAATGATCGAATATAATTTTATTTGATCTATTCGATTCGATCAAATTTGTAAAATTTGATGGTCGAAGAGGCGTCATTTGCATATTTGAAATTCGAAAAAATCGTAGAATATCGAATCCTTCACACAAATTTAGTAAATGTTGCTCATGGATTATGTTACTGAGTGTGCCTTGCCTTGTACCTATCATTTACCATGCAAATGTTCTCACATTTCCTGTTGGTTCTGCACATTGCTAAGTTCTAAAAAAAAAAAAGCCGATCTACTCAAGAATGGCATACAGGTATGGGACCTGTTATCTAGAAAGCTTTGGACCTTGAGTTTTCCAGATAATGGGTCTTTCTGTAATTTGTGTCTCCATACCTTAAGTCTACTAGAACATAATTAAAACATAAAATAAACCAAATAGGATTGTTTTGACTTCATAAACGATTAATTATATCATAGTTAGGCTCAAGTGTTGTTGTATTATTACAGAGAAAAATAATTATTTATTATTACAGAGAAAAACATTTTGAATGATTGTTTAATTCAGAGCTTAATTCAGATATATTGGGTTTCCAAATAACTGATCCCATACCATAAAATCTTCGAGATGCATATGGCTTCACCTTTGCATAATTAAAACCTCCTCAGTAATGTCTTAGGAATCTCCACAGTCAAAAACAGAATTTTGAGGTGGATTTCTCAAATTGTTAAATTAGAGCTCCCCATAGAAAAAGGAATTGTGGATTTATTAGTGGGTGAAAGTTATTGTTGACAAATATGCTTCTAAAAATCCATAGGAATGAATAAAAAGTAGGTGGCAAACTCTAATTTAATCACACCCCTGAGGATCAGGTTCAGATCTTAGGACAGGTGAAGGAATCAGTGACTTTATAGCTTCATAATCCCATACTTAGATGGTGTTCATGAGGATCAGATGTTCCTTGGGTCAGGGTATCTGCAGTACATTTGTCCTCAACGAATACATTTCTTTTGTAACAAATCTTATCAGAATTTTGAATCAGCTGCTAGGGTCACAGCTACAGGGAATTAATGAGGGTGATCATTCCAAAGGATACTTACAGCTGTGGCCCTCCTGTGCAGTTAGTTTTGTGGTGAATATCATTCCACGTTATCACATTAGGCCGCCCTGTAGTCATTGAAGTCCCAATGGTGAAGGTCAGACGTTGGTCAAAGGCTTTCTTAAATAGAGTGAGAACTTTGTTTCCCTCAGGGCAATCAGGCAAGTAAGCCACACGTGTTGTTCCCGGATACCTTACTCCAGGGTTGGGGTGCTCTGACTGCAGGAAAAAGAAGGACATATTAGGACAGATCCAATCTATGTTACTCACAGTCAGACAGAAAGGCACAGTTAATTCATATATGAAATTACAGATCCCATCATGTATTAGCAGGGCCATAACCACAGACGAAGCAGACCCTGTGGCTGCAGGGGAGCCCAGGAGATATAGGGGCCCCATGACCCATAATTTCAATAATTATTGTTAAAGCAGGTCAACCTTAAGACATTTCGTGGACCTGAAAAAATGATTTGCAGTGGGTGCCGTAATATCTAGTTACACTACTGTGTATTAGCAATACTCATTCAAAAGCTTCAGAATATCTAAATCCAGTTGAGTCAATATGTGCAACCCATTGAGCACCATTCAGGCCCGGGCTGGTAATCTGTGGGTTCTGACAAATGCCAGATGGGCTTCTATAAGTTGCCATCGAAAGTGACTATTAAGTGGGCTGGTGGGGGCTGTTTGAGCTTCTTTGTAGCAGGAATGGAAGGGCCTGTTTTGAATCCCAGTCCAGTCCTGGCACCGTTACATTCTTTCTCTAACCTTTTCCGTTGCCAACACATGTTCTCTTATTAGACGCATGCATTCATGTTTGGCAAGAACTTAAAGTAAATCATTTTATAAAGCAACCATTTGCAGACTAGCTAATGAATTCACTGACATCTAATTGAAGAGGGAGAAACACTGACATAAATAATTGTTTATCTTCTATTTCAAAATGATTATAACCCCATTAAACAGCAGAGTCTTAAATAAGCATTTGTTTTTCATTAACAGCTTGTAATGAGGGAAAACGTTTGTCAGTTTACTGCATTATGGTTATGTTGGTGACAGTTTTAATAAGTAATAGGTTTTTTTTTCCGCATATTTTAAGGCCTTTTTGTCTATGTATATTACACCCTAACAGCATATTTCAACAACAGGCCACAGATTGCATTTTAGGTTCTTACAAAATTATGAGGTTACTGGAGTATTTTTATGAGAGGTGTTAAGGATTAATTATATCTTAGTTTGGATCAAGTACAAGCTACTGTTTTATTATTATAGAGAAAAAGGAATTTAAAAAACAAAATTGGATTATTTGGATAAAGTGAAATCTATGGGAGATGGCCTTGCCTTAATTCAGAGTTTATGCATAACAGGTTTCCTGATCACGAATCTCATACCTGTAAAAATTATTCAGTATTAATACTAACAGTTCAGATTAGGAAAATAAAACATAGCAATGCAGATCAAAGAGAATGTATGGCATACCCTGGAGAACTTTTGGCCAAATCCTGGTTTGCTTGTTTTTTTTTTCTGTACCTGCTTTTCAGTATACAGGAACATTATTTATACATTCTACATTTATCTATATAATTAACACAACTTTTTCTTGTTTGTTGTAGTTATACTGGAGCAGTGACCAGCTCTCTGTTGTA
>CM044433.1:145147223-145173738 GCA_024363595.1 Xenopus borealis | reverse complement strand
AAAGAACAAAGGAGGTTATTTAATTGCCCCTTATATGGTCATAGAGATTGCCTCCATCCTGCTATTGTGACCAGACTCCTTACAAGCCATTACTAGTTGCCAGTGACATGATTAGGAAAATACTGTCCAGAAGAATGTACACACTTCACTATATTTAAAGCTCAATCTCCTACATCCTAGAATATGATGTTATCTCATTATAATAATAAGTGATTTGCATTATTCTCATTGTTTGTTAAAAGGACCCACAGGGTTCATACTTGGAGAAATCATATTTGCTTCAGATTCCATACAGAACGAGCATTCCATGTCAGTTTTAGACTAACTTTACATACATTAGGGTTGTAACAGGATTGGTAGGTGAGGGTCACATTTGAATACATTTATAGAAAGATGAATGATTCTCTAAAATAACTCATGGGGTAAGGAAACACCATCTTGAGTCTTATGGACTTTAACTTGATTAATTCTACTTTTAATAACAACAAAAACATATATATATATATATATATATATATATATATTCTTGCTGACAAACATAGTGGTTCAGCACAAAAATAAAAGTAAAATGGCCAGTCAATATAGCCACCCTAGACCATAGTTTTATCCTCTAATATGAATAAATAGATTATACTGGTAAACAATAGACCATCCTTGTGTTATACTGAAAAGTTTCCATTTTGATATAAAGCATGGATGTAAACCTTACTGGTATTATTTGTATATAGTGTACTCCTAACTGGGTATCTGGATTGGGTGTGACTATGTAACAGTTAGCTCTCATCACAGGCAGTGTATAATGAAGATTTAGTAAAGCCTAGCCTTCCCAAAATGTAGGACCCATTTTCCAATTCCATTTCAGCTCACCAAGTCATACAACCCCTCCCTCACATGGTTTCATTTTGAAGTGATTTTGAGACTTGAAGTCCCTCTGATTTCCACAGTCTGTAGAGTCTGGACACCACGAGGCGCATGCTGGCAATCTGTGGGTTCTGGCAAATGAGGGGCTGCCGTAAGATATCATAGAAAGTCAGTATTTAGTGGGCTGGTGGGGGGCTCTTTGGGCCTCTGTGTGGCCTGTTGGGGCCTCTGGGTACCTGAAATGCCAGGGCCTATTTTGATTCTCAGTCCAGGCCTTGACAACACCACAGATAACAGAGGGACTCCAAGTCCAGCTCACAGTCTGGTTGACGGCCAGCCATAATCAGAAATGTACCACCCTGCATTTAGATAAGATACAGGTAGAATTCATGGGTAATATTTTGACACATATATTTTTGCTGCCTTCTTGATCAGCATCTAAGAAGCAATCAACAGCTACCAAATGTGTGACAAAAACCTTATTCTACAGTGCAAAACATTTACAGCCAAAGCATGGTTGTCAGATAAATGAATCTGGGTTCCTGGGGAATAGTTGAATCCCCATAACCTCTGGACCAGGGCTGACCGCTGTCCAACAGCAGTCCTATATTTGTAAGGCACTCATCATGTCCAATGAGTACAGAGACTTCTTTGTGTGACACCACTTTTTTGTTATAGTTAGCCCCATGGATGTTGTACATTGAATAATCAACCCACTGCAATAGACGAGGTTGGACATTACTGCTCTAGACTGGGATAAGAATAGATTTATAGGGCACATTACCTATGGAAGAAAATATAAACTGGGTATTTTTTAAGCATGCACTGAATTCCAGGATTAGGTACGGGATTCAGCCAGAGTTTGGCCTTTCCCATGAGGATTTGGATTTGGCAGAATCCAAGTTTCTGGCAGCTCCAAATCAGAATCCTTAAAATCACATGCTTTTTCAACACACATACAAGGACATTAATGCATGTGGTTCTCTTTAACCCTTCCTGGACATCGGGATTCAGACAAATATTTTGTGAAGAATTCAGGATTAGGCCAATTCCAAAAAAATGGATTTGAAGAATCTCTGGTATTTTCCATTGCTATGGTGCATTACTTTCTTTGCCCTGATACACCTTTAGCACTGCTACAGTAATTATAATTCAACTGTGAAGAATGCTACTTTCTCTCTTCTTAAACAACAATTGACTGGAGCAGAAGAACATTACTCTTTATTATCAGAGTTACACATACGGTAGATGAATCTTGCTCAGAACAACTCTAGAAAGGATTACTGTACCTTGAAAAAGTGTTAAGTGCTACTGAGAAGAACTGTCAAGGGTTTCTCTATACAATTTCCATTTTACTTCCATTTTCAACTTCCACATAGAAAACTCTACCAGTGACATATGTAGTAATGGACTGCTCATGCATTTCATTGATGATAAAACCTGTGCAAAACAAGATGAGGTTTATCGAACTGTACATCAAATTAACATGCAAATAAAGGTGAATCATGAGAGTGCTGTATGGTTCTTATGGTGGCAGCATGAAGAGTGCTTTAGGGCATTTTCTCAACTCCGCTACCATCCATAAAATCAGCTCCAAACTGTCATCTTGAACAAGAGATGGAAACACAAGTAAATGTATCTGCAATCCTTCTAGCTTCCATCATGTGGGGGGTCCTCATGCCAACTAGCCTGCCAATTACTCTCATGTTTTTGGGAACAATACCCAGTTATCTCACATATAAAAAGGTATGGGGCCTGTTATCCAGAATGCTCTGGACCTGGCAGTTTCTGGATATGGGATCTTTCCATAATTTGGATCTCCATACATTAAGCATGAAGAGATTTGAGCTTAAGCACAGAATACTGTTTTATTATTACAGAGAAAAAGGAATTTTTTTTTTTTTTATTGAAATGTTTGATTTAAAATGGAGTCTATTGAAGATGGTCATTCCATAATTCAGAGCTTTCCAGGTAACAGATCCAATACCTGTAATTTTTTTTAAATGCTTTATGGAAGTAGGCCATCCATACATTTTTCTTCATCTTTTTAGTTTCACAGAATACCCATAATCACATACCTGGCAAGATAATTAAACAATAATAAAGTACTTTGCTCAGTGTCTAGGTTGTTTGAGTTTGGAAACTTCAATTATTGAATAAAATGACAAGAAAGCGTGTTATTTCTTGTAGGCGGACGGTTTTTCAGATATCACAGAAATACAGCTGCTTATATTCAAGGTTGAAGTGGACACTTTCATGATGGTTCAGGTATAGGAATGTCACCAGGAAACCTGCTATCCAGAAAACTCTGAATTACAGGGTGGTCATCTCCCAAAGACTCCATTTTAATCAAATAATTCAAATTTAAAAAATATTTTCTTTTTTCTCTGTATAATAAAGCAGCACCTTGCACTTGATCCCAACTTAGACATAATAAATCCTTATTGGAGAACAATCAACGTTTTAATGATTTTTTAGTAGACTAAAGTTAGAGAGATTAAAATCACGGAAAGACCCCTTATCCGGGAAACCCCCAGGTCCTAAGCATTCTGGTTAACAGGTCCTATACCTGTACTCAGCAATGTATCAAATGTAACATTAGTTACAGGAAACCTGTAAACAATATAAAATAGAAATAAAGAAAATTGTCATTATTTGTGGTATCCTAATCGAAAAAGATGTTTTCAAATATTAATAGCCCTGTCAAGGTTACTGCCCTAAAGTTTGGCATCTGTTTGGTTTACATACACAGCACCATGAGTAAATAAATTGCATTTCTTGAAATTAACCAGTTTGTCCTTTAATTTGCTTGATAATATTTTGGATTCAGCTGACCCCCCGAATCCTTTGTTAAGATTTGTCCGACTACCGAACCGAATCCTTATTTGCATATGCATATGCAAATTAGTTGTGGGAAGGGAAAACATTTCTTACTTCCTTGTTTTGTAACAAAATGTCACATGATTTTCCCTCCCTGAGGGGTCGACCAGGCAGAAGGATTCCGTTGAATCCGAATCCTGCTGAAAAAGGCTGAATCCTGGATTCAGTGCCTCCCTAGTATCTTGCAGCACTAGAGGACTAGAGGAATTTTCAAAACTATAAGCCCATGGCATCAATGAGCAGAGACAGTGGGATTCATTAGTTATTTATTATCTCACAGCACAGCTACTCTGTGATTGCATTGGCTCAGACATAAGTCAGAAAAAGGGTCTTGAAATTTATTTAAAAAGAAGAGACAGACAAAATCTCACTAGGCATATATTCAAAACATTATTTATGATTCCAAAGGAGATTAAATATACAACAATATTAAACAGTTTTCAATTACATCCATAAGGCATTACCCATAGGGACCAGGCAGTCTCTTGCCTAGAATGTGTATAGTGATTCTCCCTGGATGGTGGGAAGTGGATTGATGCTGGCTGAGAGAAGAACCCCTGCTGTGGGTTGCTTATTGGTTAAAAAGATGGCACAATTATACTAGAGGTGTAACCGTAGCTGTGGTAACATTCATTTTCGACAAGCATGGGCATCCTGAGGGTTTTCCACAGCTGCAAGCGCAACTAATTCACAAGAATTTTACAGGTGTAAAATAATTCAAAGATGCCAGTGACGCAGGACACAGGAGCCTGTTCTGAAGAAGCTGGAACTTGCATAACTTCTAAAGGGGTTGTTCACCTTCCAAACACTTTTTTTAGTTAAATAGTTTTCAGATAGGTCACCAGAATTTTTTTTTCATTTGATTTCCATTTTTTATTTTTTACCGTTTTTTCCAAATCTAAGCTTAAAGTTTCATGTCCCTCGGTATGGGGCCCATGGTTGGAAATCAACCCAGAGGCCGACCCCAGCTTGTGAGGCACAAATATAAATGTGGTTACCCCAGGAGTTTGCAAATGCACCAAATTGTATGATTAATAAGACTGTACAAATATTAATGCTAATACAAAATCTGTGAACCTTCATACCCTGAATGCTGTCATGTAACATGCTGTGGAACTATAATGTTACCATGTAACTTTATAACTGTCTTTTTATTTGTTTTTTTCTTTCTTGTCTTTTGGGTTTTGAAAACATTAAATAAAAACCTTTTAAATAAAAAAAAGTTTCATGTCCCTGTTTGTGGAGTTTGCATCTGGCAGCTCATTAATTCAGGTATAGACTCTAAATTTTGCAATATTTAATTGATTTCTCAGTAGCATCTGTGGCATATTAACAACTATTGTATCAATTCTAACAGCTGCCTTTAATGAAACTCAGGGATTCTGCTCAGCAGGGACAAAGATAGGACATGGATCAGCTAAATCTATAACTGAAAATGTAAGATGTTGAGAGTTGCCGTTTATGTAACACCCGGAGCAGTGAATTTGTAACATGTTTTATGTACTTTTAGAATCCCCATTAGTGATGGACGAAGTGAAACGGGTGAGCTGACCCATTTCACTTCACCAAGAATTCGCAGAATGATGAAAATTAGCCATTGAAATCTATGAGCGACAACATTTTTTTGATGTGTGAAAAACTTTTGACACACAACAATTTTTTTTCACACATTACAGTTTATAGGACTCACTTTCGTGGTGAAAGTTGGCGAAAAATCCTTCCTGGGTCTTTCCTTACGGGTTTCTATACCTGAAACAAACTGTATTAGATACAAACTTAAGGGAGTAGAAGGGGACAACAGTATAGAGTCCTGCAGCGGGTCGGGTACCCGTGGGTTACCAGCAAAAACCTGCGGTACCCTGTGGGTTATGGGTAGAAGTTTTGGGTGCAGGTATAGACACAGGTTCTGCAGGTTTTGCAGGTTTGCAGGTCGCAGGTGATTTTTACTCCTTTTTTCTGATCACGCCTACTTCTGATGATGTCACTTCCGGTTTACAATGACAGCACTTCCTGATACTTGATGTTCAGCGGGCCGTGGATTGGGTTGCGGATAAGGTACTTGCAGGTTGGGTCGGGTAGCAGGTCCAAGCGGGTAAGAATGTGGGTTGCAGGCCCGAGTTGCAGATTGCAAGTTGCGGGTACGGGTCGGGTACAGGTCCGGACTGAGAATTAAAATAGGCCCTGGTATTTCAGGTACATAGAGGCCCAATCAGCCCATACAGTGGCCCAAATGGCCTCCACCAGCCCACTAAATACTGACTTTCTATGGCACATCATAGCAGCCCTTCTGACATTTGCCAGAACCCACAGATTGCCAGTCCAGGCCTGGCCAGGTACGCGTTCCAAAAAATGGACCCACGCAGGATACTACAACAGTATATCTTATGCTAGTTGCATGTTAGCATGGCTTTTTATTCATTATGAAGAATACAGCAGAAGAAACAAGTTTGAGACACCTCACTCAAAACAGCATAAGACAACTGTACTGGTGAACCTAATGCAGAGCTCCGTCATACTGCAACCAGGTACTGTCTTTATGATCCGTCCCTGTAAAATTTTACTTTTTTGTCAAATATTCTAAATCTCCTGTTTACGTTAATTTCTTTCTCAACTGCACATAAATGTAACATCCCAAACAAAAAAAAAAAAAAGGTTTGGGCGACCGATAAGGGGCTTGCAGGTTCTTGGTTGCCATGGCAGCTATTCTAGCCATGCAAAATATTCCATAACCGAAGGCCCCATAAAACACTCAACTGCATGGTGTCTGAGCAATTTCCAAATGAAACTGAATTAAAAGCACACAGTGCATGACAAATGTATGTTACTGCAAGTGGGCTCTGATATAAGCTTTCAGCGTATGCCAAGTGCTCACCCAGTGTGTGTGTGTGTGTGTGTGTTTATATATATATATATATATATATATATATATATATATATATATATATATAGCATCGCTGCAAACTGCGCCACATTTTTCAGCTTCACAGTGCATTGGCCCTCTCTAATTTGTCCTGTTCTTATAGCTGCGTAAGCATCTAATTGAGCTCCATATATTAAACATGAATTAATGTCTTTTCACGGACAATAAACATCCCACTTTGTACAGGAGCTAGGGAAATTCATAGTAAGAAGGCTGGGTATTGTTCCTTATTATTTTTTAACAAGAAGAATTCATTTGCATATTGTACGCATGAGATTTTTTTTTCTGTGTTTATTTTGTGTGTGTGGGGAGGGGGAGTTGTTTTCTTTGCAATATTTTCCAACAGAGGGGAGGGTAGAGCAGAAAGAATATTGCCATCAAATAGCCATCATGTAATCGGCAGCTGGTCCTGACAGTAGCTTAAGGGCTGCCACTGAGATAATGATGGCATTGGAAAGCTTTTTATTTACTACTCTACCATCACACTGCTTCTTCCCAAAGCCTACTTGCACAATCCTGCACAACAATTGCTTCGCTCGGCTTTAAATGGAAATTCAAGCATAACGTTATGAAATATAGCATTCACATATTATCACAACTATACACGATGTATAAATATTCAAGGACATACTTACTTCCCTGTTTAGAACTTACTGACAAAAGCCTATTTATGATATATTTATTTAAAAAAAATAATATTAGTGTAGATTCTGGATTGTGTTATTGGGGTACTGTAGTCTTGCAACACATGGTATTACTTTATGTTTACCAGTTTGTTTCTGAGGTTTACATTATTGTAACTAATAAACACTCTGGCAACCCAAACATAGAGGCAGATTCACCAAAGGGCAAAGTGGCGACTTTTTGCCAGAAATCCAATCTTAAAGTTCAAAAAACACTGGCAATTTTTTAAGCAGGATTGAATACAAAATTCCTAACTTAGACTTTTTTGGGTATGTGGTTTTCTCTACACATTTCAACGGAACATTCATTTTTCAGCGGGATAATGTGTAGGACATTATATTAACTCTCTTGTCTTTATTAAGGATCCCTGGACATTTGTAATAAAAAGCATTTGCACCAACATTTATAATAAAGACCTCCATACAGATTTAAATTACCTGCCCTATGCGAATTGACCTAAGCGCAAGATCACTAGCAAATTTTTGCTAGGCACAAACGAATGATATTGCATCTTCGCTATGAACTGCCGAAGTAACGCAAGCAAAAAGTTGCCAGCATTTGGAACCCAGGGCAAAACTTTGCATGTTAGTGAATTGACGTAGTCGACCTGGCGAAGTGGTGCAAGGTGAGCAAAGCTGAACGCTGGCAAAAATAAGCCCATAAGTGAATCTGCCCCAAAGAATCATTGCTATTACAATGGCCAGACCTGGCTTCTTTTCAACAGGAAATTCAGTGAGCCTGTTTTCTATAAATTCAAATATTTAGACACCTTCCCTGTACGTATCCTTGCGCAAGCTTTCTCTGCCAGGATCTGTGCCTAAGCTTTTTGGTATAGTTGGTTTGACCCTTGCCTGTTGTTTACTTGTTGATTGCTGCCTACCCTGATTTGCAGTCTGTTCCTCCTTGTTCTGCTCCACCAAATCTTATCCTTGCCAAGAATTTCTGGATTCTGGAGCAGTTAGAAATTGAATTGACACTTTCCTTCTGTAGTTTTCATTCTACACCTCTCAAGATACCACTCTAAGTCCAGGTGATTGATGGTAGACCTGTCAGTCCAGGATGTCTGTTGTCAGCTACTGTTCCTCTGTTCCTACAACTGAATTGGTTACACTCAGATTTCCTTTCTTATCATAAAGTGTACAGCCACTCCTGTCATTCTTGAACTTCCTTGGCTAAGACTGCATAATGCAGTCATTAACTTGGCTACAGGGCAGCTTTCTGCTTGGAATCCTTTCTGTCTTGCCATCTGTGTTCTGTCTCTTGTGTGTCCAGTTTCTATGGCCACCACTGCTCAAAGTCCTACTCTTTTACTCAAGTGCTATGGTGACTTCTGAGATGTCTTTGAGAAAAAAAATGCAAAATTAGAGAATGGGAATCTTGCAAGTGTAAAATATCATTTAGGCTACATCATCTCTTCCTCCAGTTTCAAAATGGATCCTGCCAAGGCTTGTGTAGTGCTAAACCGGACCACACCTGAGGGTCTAAAATCCATTCAGTGTTTCATGAGCTTCTCAAATTTCTATCAGAAATTTATCAAGTCGTTCTCTTACCAATATACTCCTGCAGTCCTTACCCATACAGAATCCAAAGTCACATGGCCTCTTAAAGCTCAAAAGGTCCTTTGGTCTCTAAAACATAACTTCAGCTCTGCTCCTGTTTTAATCCATCCTGACACTTCTTGTCCTTTTGTTCTCAAGGTGGATGCCCCTGATATAAGAGTAGGTGCCATCCGGTCTCAACAAAACAGTTTTCAAAGCCCTCTTCATATCCATGCTTTCTTCTCCCCACCAGGATAAATAACAATATTGGTAATTGTGAACTATTAGCCATTAAGTTAGCCTTGTAAGAGTGTTGTCTACTGAAAGGTTCAACAGAACCTATCACTATTCTTACCAAAAATTAGAACTGAAAGTACATTTCTTCTGCCAAGAATGTCAACCCATGTCCAGCCTGTTGATCATTATTTTTCTCTCCTACAGACCTAGCTCTAAGAACATCAGAGCTGAGGCCTTGTCCATATCCCTGACCTCTGAAAAATGTTATGCCTTTCCTGCCAGCCCTATTATCTCTCCTGGGTGAGTCATTGCTTCAGTGTTTCTAGCTTTGCCCACCACTGAGGTGTTTCCTTGTAAGACCTTCATTCTACAATAAATTTTAGAAGTCCTCGCTTGGGGTCATTCCTCCAAGATTGATGGACAGTATGGTATCAAAAGAACTCAACAGAAGACACATCACTCTCTTTTGTGGATTGCTATGACAGTTGTCAGTTCTGAATCAACCCTGGTCAGATATTTCCATGGACTTTATCATGGATATGCCTAAACCTGCACATTTTACTTTTCTAGTAATAGTTGACCATTTCTCAAGGATGGTTTTTTCATTTCCTTAAAAAGATCACCTCTTTATAAAAGAATTATTTCATTCCTCATTTCTGATTGTGTGGTCCAGTTCTGGAGAGCTTTCTTACACTTACCATCCTAAATGTTATAGTCAGACTGAGAGAACTAATCAAGCTTTGTTGCAAATCATTAATACCTTACTTCTCTCGGCTGAGTCTTCCCACAATAATTTTAGGCACAAGTCATTGAGTTTTCCTCCCTTTTTCTGCAACTATAGACTCAATGTGTAATCCACTTATTCTACCATCACCTCTAGGAAAGGTGGAGGTTCCTGCAACTGAAACAGCTGTTTGTGATTTTCAAGGTGTCTGGTTCAAAGCTCATAAAGTCTTGATTAAAGCTTCTGCTTGAGACAAAGAGATGGCTGATTATTGATATCATCAAGACGCTCATTCAGTTGGGGATTCAGTCTGGCTGTCAACTAAGATTTTGTGTCCTTTCTCCCAAGTTGGGTACTCATTTTATTGGTGCTTTTAAAATAAAAATGTCATCAGTCCTGTCTTCCTGCAAGCATGATCATTTATGATTCCTTCCATGTCTCCGTCCTCAAGACGGAGGTTTCTGTTAAAGGCCACCAGAAGATTGAGGTTCAAGAGATCATTGACTTTGTAAGGTCAGAGGTAATCATCAGTACCAGATTCACTTGAAAGGTTTTGGTCCTAAGAAAATGTCTTAATTTTCTTATAGGGATACTCATGGTCCTTGTTTGGTTAAACTCTTTCATAAGATTTTTCCTGGGAAACCTTGTGAGCCTCCAGTGTGTGCTTCTAAAAGTTGGGGTGTATTTAGGCACCCTGGGAGAACAGTGCAGCTCTCAGCATTCTGGTCCCTGGGCCCTTCTGTGAATGCATGCATAGTGTGAATGATATTCTGATGTCACTTTAAACCCCTTCCCTGTACCTATACATGTATACCCTTGTAACATGCTTCTAGATTTTCTTAGCTGAAGTAAAGTAAATGGTGCACCATTTAATTCAGCTAATGTTAATTTGCACTGGCATTTGTTATCTGGCTGGTAGATAGAGCTGCCTGGAAGGTGATTATAATTCCATATTACTCCCTACTACGTTGCATGTGGTGTTATGGCCAGTGATTGCTCACAGAAAATTCTTTAATGACTGTTTCTGAATTTTCTCAGCCATGCTCAGGTTCTCTGTCGGCTCTGCCACAGAAAGTTCAACTAGGGGCAAATAAAACTTCCCTCACTTTCTATTCACTCCTATGGTATATTTATCAAATGGTGAACTTTACCCTTCACCTATTGCAAGGGCTGTGCATCTCAATTCAGATACATAACAGTGGCTTTAAAATAATCTGTGTAAACTCAACACACCATGATATTCTAGCCAATGTGGGATGAGTGAATTTCTCTACTTGCTGTGTGCAATGCCATAGCTAGTTGTTAGTAAAATAGCATCATTTGATGTATTCCTGTATATGCAATCCTGTAAGGGTATTTGTGTGCAATTGTGGGGTTTTCTTTGAAGACAATATTTTTGCCATCAGCAAACAGATTTTTTTTATATTTCATTGTGAAATCTGACATGGGGCTAGACATATTATCAATTTCCCAGCTGCCCCAAGTCAAGTGGCTTGTGTTCTGATAAACTTCAGTCACTCTTTACTGCTGTACTGCAAGTTGGAGTGATATCACCTTCCCCCCACCCCGAGCAGCCTAACAACAGAATAATGGGAAGGTAACCAGATAACAGCTCGCTAACACAAGATAACAGCTGCCTGGTAGATCTAAGAACAGCACTCAATAGTAAAAACCCATGTCACACTGGGACTCCTTCAGTTACATTGAGAAGGAAAAACAACAGCCTGTCAGAAAGCAGTTCCATCCTAAAGTTCTGGCACAAGTCACATGATCGGGGCAGCTGGGAAATTGACAAAATGGCTAGCCCCATGTCAGATTTCAAAATTGAATTTAAAAAAATCTGTTTGCTCTTTTGAGAAATGGAATTCAGTGCAGAAGTCTGCTGGAGTAGCACTAGTAACTGATACGTTTTGAAAAAAAAACAGGTTTTCCTAGGACATTATCCCTTTAAGATGTGGATGGAATATAGCCAGAGCCTGCTGGTAGAGGGTTGGAGCAAACAAAGAAGTCCTTTGCTGTGTTGGATCATTGGTCAGTCAGCAGAGTTGGAGAGGTGAGTTTCTGACCCCTTTTTTAAGAACATACTGTATCTGTGAGTATTTAAAGCCACAGGAAAAAATGTAGACTTTCCTAGTTATAACCCTGAAATATACACTAAATTTTGGGGACAATATTTACTGTGTGCTGTAAACAATTATTAATTGGATTTAAAAATAGAACAATCTCTCTTGTGGCTCACATTGGCTAACATAAACTCAAGTGTCCCATTGCCCACTATCTCACTACTAGTTATTTATAGGGATGCACCGAATCCAGGATTCGGTTCAGTATTCAGCCAGGATTTGGCCATTTTCAGCAGGATTCGGATTCAGCAGAATCCTTGTGCCTGGCAGAACCCAATCCGAATCCAAAAAATCATGTGACTTTTCTTCACAAAACAAGGAAGTTAAAAATTTTGGCCCCCCTTGCTAATTTGCATATGCAAATTAGGGTTCTTATTCGGTACGGTATTCGGCTATGCTTTGCTATCTCACTACTAGTTATTTATGACCCTGGGTATGCTTTGCTATTGTTTATAGATTTATATTGAAAAAGGCAAGCAATATTGTATATATATAAATCTTAATGCACCATATATGGTGGAACTGAGATACAGATACATTCTTGATTGCATTCTGTGAATGGAATAACTAGATGTTAATCTTTATCATTAATACGTTATATTTATCTATCAGGCTTAATATCTCTCACTTTTCTCCTTGCTATTTACAGTATATGATATATTTATTAAATTACTATTATTATATAGTAGCAATAGATGACCCCATCTTTGCTAGGTTATCCGTGAATGACTGTATCCATGCCAACGATTATCTTTTTTTTCCTGCAAAAAGGACTCTTTAGCCGAAAAATTCTATGGTTCAGCTGGTTCATGCAATGCTCAACTGGACATATTAACAGTGCTTTACAAAGCCAAATGCTTTTACAACGCTTGTAAAAACATTAGGTGCAACTGCTACTGGATCTGGGTCCCCTGGGGGCAGTGTCATAATTATTAACTACCAAATGCATATAGGCCACTAAACAACTCTGTTCACTGTACATCATGTGTTCTGCAGCCACTGTGACTGCAGCCAAGTGACTCCTAACAGGAACGTTTGGATATGGTGTCAGCATGATACATGGTCTCTAAGTTTGTCACAGTTCTGCCTACATTCTACCCAGAACTGACAATTTTCTGGCTGGAAGAAAGGGAGCTCAGAAGACAAGCACAATCAGGGCAAAGAGCTGAATTATTATTATGTCAGGCACTATCAATCACAGCTGCACATAAAAGGGTGTTACTCAACATCTAATAATTTCTTACTAAAAGATTATTCTGGTGCTGCTATGGTTGATACTTCTAAATCCCTTTTCTTCTCGTCTTGAGATATAATAGGGGGAGCATGGTTTCCTATATGCCTTTTTACCTCCTGTAATTATATCAGCATTGTGTGCAATTGTTTGATGAGAACACCCTTTCTATTGTGTAGTACTGAGGAATATGTAGGCACTTAAATAGGTTGCAATAATAACAACCATTCTAGCTCCTAAATCCCTAAATTATAAATGAATATCCCACCATTCTCTTTAAGAATGTTTTCCCTGTGAGCCATATTCAAATATAAATAAAAGTTGGAGAGCAACACAAGCATGAGGCATTTTGAGGCCACTGCGAGCAACATTCAAGGGGTTGGTGAATATGTTGCTCATGAGCCACTGGTTGGGTTTCAATGCTTCAAGATCGATTGTCCCCAGTGCTTGATGCTGCCCTCTTAGCCTTTCTTTATTGACAAATGTTGTCCTTAATCCCCATACATAGGTACAAAGTTATATCACTGGAATAGTGATGGGCGAATCTATCCCGTTTTACTTCACCTGTAAATTTGCGAATTTCCAGTGAAATTCGCGAATTGGCAAAAAATTAGTGAACGAGTTGCGGCATGTTTTTTGACATGCGCCGCGTCGTTTTCGACGCACATCGCGTCATTTTCGGCGCGCAACTCGTTTTTTTTTTTTTACGCCAGCAAATTTTTGCTGGCGTTTCACGAATTCATTCGCCGGCTGGAATACACTGGAATTGTTTTCCCTGATGCCCTGCCATATTCAAACTACCAAAAGCTGAAGTTTAAGAATTTCTGAAGTCCCATAGGTCAGAACTAATTTTGCCCCCGTTCTTGCCACTACTAAAACAAGGTCTCCACTTTATGCTGTTGTTACTGGGTCCCCTTAAGGTGGATGAACCTCTTGAACTGGCAGGGCCCTAACAATGAGCCTGTGACGGTGTAGACTCTGGATCAACATTTCAAAACGCTTTAAGTATTGGGCTTTTCATTATTCTGTTCTCCAATATTTTAGGGCAATATAACACGCACATGACAGACATGACACTGGTAAACTTCAAAGAAGTAAGAATGAGCCAGGGATGACTACTGGAATACTGGGAAAAAAAAGGATTCCAAGGTGCATTTATTAACTTTGAGCAGATTTGCCACTGTGCAGTTTCCAATAGCAATAAATCATCAACTAGCTTTCTTAATCTTTGCCAGTGTTAATAAATGAGCCCCAGACAACACTTAGGGGGCTTACATAGGCATTTTAATTCTGGCATTGTTTTGGTCAAAGCTTTCTTTCTACTTTCAGTTTTCAAAGCTAGCTTCACTTTCCTAATAACCTTGACATATACCAATAGAAATACCACAAGGTGCAGTCATAGTCCTCTGCGGCTCATAAATGATAAGTTCCTTGTTCAGTCACAAAGCAGAGGGACATCATTAGGTACAGATTTTGTTGGGTTTCTGATAAAAGGGAAGAAGTGACCAATCTTGCAAACTGATGGCTTTTGCACACAGACAGCAATGCTGAGTGAAACTGGCCTGCACGTTGTCTAGGTGGGTACCACAACTATTGTTTCATTTTTTTGTAGATAAAATTAATTATTGGATGGTCATCAGCGATCATCAACGAAAGCACAAACCTCACAAAATGATGTTACAGTACCTACCTGAGACCCCTTCCCACTAAGTCACCTTTCAGAATTAATTAGGCTCAGGAGACCAAAATGAAGGGAACTGTCTGCAAACCATGAACATGTTTTTAAACTTCTACTGCAGTATAACAAGACAGGTGGGAAAAAGCAGATTTAGCACATTAACTAACAGAGACAGCCTTGCCTCATCAGTGCCCACTTCCCCCATATATTATAGCTAATAATAGCAGCTTATCACTCTATATGAAAATAAAAGAAGTCCCAGACATTTTCTTTTGAAGCCCTTCTACATCACATTGTTTAGCCCAGTGAAAGCACTTGCAAGTCATATCTCACTGTCCTTCTAGTTGCCAAAGATCTTTTTAATGGAGAGCCAAAGCTTATAAAGAAGTAGGCTAGAAATGCTACACATTATGTTTCTGGGTTTCTGTTCCAAGCCAAGGTGACAACAGTCATTCAGCAGCAAAGATCTGGATTTCTCATTGTGTCCTCATAAGATCCCAGTATTATTTTCTAGTGATTCAAAGGACATGCTCTGGGCTGCTTTTACTTGCCTAAGTTTAGGGACCAACTCACAATACAACAAAACCTTAATTTCAAGAAGAACTAAAACCTAAAAAATGAATTGGGCTAAAAATGACATGTTTTATATACTGAACTTATTACCCAAGCTTAAAGTTTCAACTTGTCAATAGTAGCAATGATCCAGGGCTTCAAATTTGTCACAGGGGGTCACCATCTTGGAAAGTGTCAGTGACACTCACATGCTCAGTGGGCTCTGAGCAGCTGTTGAGAAGCTAATCTTAGGGGTCATTGCAAATTATAAAGCAGAAAAGTAGTTTGGCCTGTCACATAAGCTGATGCTACAGGACTGAGTATTACATTCTGATGCTAGTTGCACTGGTTTATGTGCTGCCATGTAGTAATTATCCATATTAATTACTGATCAGCCTTATATTGTGACATTTCTATTTTATGTTTACTGTATATTGTGAGTGGGTCCCAAAGCCAGACTGGGAGGGAAAATCAACCCCTAGCAAAAGTATCAAAGCAGCCCATGTATTCACATGCATGCAAAGTATGATATATATTTCCAACCCCAAGGTTAATTAGAACTAGTGTTTTTTTCAGAGATATTTTAAGAGTCCATTACCATATAATCCCCAGCAATATTATACAGCCTATGTGCTGGAACTGGCCCTTGCAGCAAATACCCCCCCCTAGTTTCTATCACAACTATATAATCTGATGGATTAGTGGCCCAATACTTACAGTATCTACTAAATTTTCCTTTGTGTGCCCCCAGCTAGACCATGTACCCTGGCAGATAAGAGGACTTTAATTACCATGTGTGTCACAGGGCCAAAGTGTGGCATACTTGAAGAGACTAGGCTGTCTCATGCAATAAATGCTACGTATCACAGTTTTCCATATACCGACTGAAGTGACTGTTCTGATCACAGATCCTCCTGTTGCCAACATACCTATCATAAGCATAAGGGTTTGGGTATATAGCAAACAAGGCTAATATTACTAACTGAAGTTGGTCAGAATTCCTGGTTCCACTCATATGTCAGTACTGGCAGGTGCACTAACAAATGCAGGCATCAGTTTAGCTGTGGCTATTATGGACAGCTCATTTACATTTCTAAAGTGATTAGCTCATTAATATATTAAATACAGACCTAATTTGCATTTTTAGGTGAGCAGCCCATTTACATCTTAAAGCAAGCGGCCCATTGGGCATTTGCCCGAAACCACAGATCGCCAGTCCGGGCCTGATGGATCCCTAAGCACGGTAAGTGGCAGCAGCACAGAGCATGTGCAGTGAATCAGCAGAAAAGAAGATTGGGAGCTACTGGGGCATCTTTGGAGATGCATCTTGGGCTGGTTCAGAAGTACAAAATATAATGTGCAACATTTTTAGCTACTTCTTTAGTTTAACTTTGCTTGTCCTTTAAGTACCTTGTTTTTACGTTTTCCCGCATTTTACATTTTGTATTTGCGGTCCCACCAAATTATAAAGCATTTCCTTGATTTTAAGTAATGTTTTCCCCAATATTACATCAAAATTTTGTCCTGATGTACCCAAAAAAACGGCTTTTTTTTCTTCTATGAATGTTATTATTTGTGAAATAAAAATACTTACCAGATGTATATTTTGCCATGGTTCTGCCTGTAAATTGTCAATTCCAGTTACTCTGCCATTATACAGTCTTTCTCCAATCACTTATTGCTTTAGGTTATGTATGTCACTGAGGCCTTGCTCATGCCTCCCATAGTGTAACATTAATGCTGAAATGCTTAACCCTTGTTATTAACACAATAAGTATTGTATCTCAAAGTAAAACAGACTCCTGTGCTTATACAATATCCTTTCAGTACTTGAAGAAAAAGTTATTTTAACAAGTTTCCCTTATTTTACATTTTCCTGGATTTTACATAATTTTTTCCTGGTCCCCTGAAATACATAAAATTGGGGTTCTATTGTATACAGTATATATAAAACCTAAACATTGTGATACAAGGCCAGTTAGTAATTAATTCAGATTCACATTACATGCCATTAAAGGAACTGCTCAGTATTTAACAATGGGTAAATAGATATGCAAAATAAAAAGGCTGGAGTAACTGGATATCTAATTTAATAATCAGAACACAACTTCCTGCTTTCCAGCTCTCTAACTCTGAGTTAGTTACTTGAGATTAGAATTTCAGATTAAAATGCTATGACCCATGTGGCCCTCCCTCAAGCCTGGTAACCAATCAGTGGAAACCAAGAGAACTGCAAACAGGAAGTTGTGTTCTGTTCTGTTATGTTAGACATCCAGTCACTCCAGCCTATATACATTACATTTTTGGCAAACTAACTATATTAGAAACATTTTTTATTTTGCACAGCCATTTACCCCCCTTTTATTTTTACACTGAACCGTTCCTTTAAGGGACCCTGCTTTTTTCTACAACAAATATGAATGTTCTGGAATTCTGGGAGTTATAGTACAACAGTGATGGGATGATGGGTGTAAATTAGTAAGAAATAGTCACATTACATGACTTTCCTCCTACCAATCCCATGCCTGCAGACCTGCTAGGATATTTGTCTTGAATATACAAGCATTCAGCAAGGTTATGAGAAATCAATAAAGTAGAATGACTGGTGTGTAATTCTGAGATTGGATAAAAGTGCCATTATAAAGCTATCATAAATGACCTGCAATGGCTGTAACTAGTTATTCATTTAGCAGTATCTCCTTAGCACGACAAACCCGCAGAAGCTCAGATAGTATTGGCAAGCTATAGCACTAAATATTATTCAGCAAAGCACATAACTGCTTCCCAAATGTCACTGTATTGCAGGGGTGTAAATGATGCTGTCCTCCATCATTTGCCAATGATACCTTTCAACTTCACCCACAGTCCCAACTTTCAGATTCATATCTCTTTAGCCATAATGGAAGAGGGACTGTTGCCCACAGATAGAAAGAAAAAAAAATGCAGCAATTAGACTCTCATTTCTGAATGGTGGGGCAGGGTGAAAAGCAAAACCATGTTTTTCAAACGTTGCACCCTGTCATGAGAACACATGGACAAATACTTGAGCTCCAAAACATACAGCAGTGATCTGGGTTTTCCCAATAAATATCTCACGATGTGTGGGCCAGGGGAGGCACACAGACATCCTGCATTGAAAACCTTTTCTTGTTCTGCAAGTTATTGAGGTGCACAAATTAGGGTCTGCCTTATGTCCACCTGAACTGCATTCTGCACCTTGTGTCTTATTTTTAATCCCACGTGAGATCCAGAGCAGAGCCATTCCCCAGACAGAAGTGAGCACTAAGTGGGCTGGTTTTGCACCCCTAGCACTTGCACCTGAGGCATCTGTAAATGACCTCTCCATCTTTAGTTTGCCTTGGGAAAGGATGGCACAATTCCAGGAAACATGTGTATTGCTGTTGTATTGTCCAAATCCAATTATCTATTCTTAACACTTTTATAAACATATTCTACTTCATCCAGCTATTGTTGTGTCCAAGATGTACCTGCCTTCACCTGGGCACCCCTCTCTACTCGTCAGCCCAGCCCTAACAGACAGGAGATAATAGTGTATTTTATTTTAGTATTGGTTAGTAGAAAAATGCTTTTGTTTTGTACATTGCATCTGACAGTCCCATCCCTGATCCTCTGCAAGTCATCAATGACCATGCTACCAATTGACCACAGTGGAGCCAATGAAACTAAGTACACCTTAGGCCCCCAATACAAGGCCGATAAAAGCTGCCAACAGCTTATTGGTCCATGTGTGGGGCCATCCGACAGGCTTCCCTGATCGATATCTCACCGAAAGTCTGGCAGATCTCGATCAGGCAGGTTGAAAAATCCTGTTTGATCATGGCTGCACTTGTACGTTGATGCGGTCCCGCAATCTGACCACCCATGTCTCCTCCGTTCTGATCTGATCATTGGGCCGAACGATCGGATCAGCCTGGTATTGCCTCAATGTGGGAATATCAAGGAGAGATCTGTTCATTTGGCGAAATCACCAAATGAGCAGATCTCTCTGCTTATGGCCAGCTTTACTTTCCTTTTCACAACTAAACAGAAGCACTAATGCAACAATTTGAGTCTAGCCCCAGTAGGAGACTTCTGCACAATGGATGGGGGCCCAGCCTGAAGGCCAGTTGCAGCAAATGCTCAGTTCCTGTCCTGCATAACATGACACACAATTATGGTTTCCACATACTTTTTATATACGTGTTTATTATGCCTTAATATATACTTGTAGACTTATTATAAGCAAAGGGGCCTTGTACAAATTGTGCACTGCAAAGGGAATTTTTAACCCCAAAAGCAATGAATGATTTAGTTGTGATGATCTTTAAATAGAAAAACATTACACAATGCCCAGCAATGTGTAAACAAAAGCCACATGAGAAGAATGCAGCTTAATCCTATCTCTACATTTGGCTTTGTTTACCTACCTTGGGGGCAAATCCATTTTATTGGAATCAATACAGTTATCCACTGACATATAGCTAATGTGTTGTGTGCAAATCTAATAACTGCCACAATCAAAGTGGATTATTTTGATGATCACTATTAATTAAACAATTCATTTCTCTCCCCTATGGAATGTGACAGTGGGCGATTTTTTCCCCAAATGTAACATAGCTGAGTGCCCCCCCCCAAAAAAATAGTCAAACTATTTATTACTCTCCCAGCAGAATATACCAAATGGAATGATTCATCTCTCTGCCCACCGAATATAAAAACTACAATGGTTCTTTCCTGTCCCCAAAGAAAATACAGAATGTAATCATGCATTGCTGTTCCCACATAATCTATCACATGAAAGTATGTATTTCACTGCTTACATAATACACCAAATGAAAGTAATTATTTCTGCCCCTATAGATTATACCATGTGAAAGTAGTAATTTCTCTCCCCACAGCATGTACCAAAAATGAATAATTTCTCTGCCCACAGAATATACCAAATGAAACCGCTCATTCCTCCCCCCGAAACAAATGCAAAATGAAAGCCTTCACTCCTGTTCCCACTTAATATATCACATGGGGGTATTTATTTCTCTGCCTACATAATATACCAAATGAAATGAATCATTTCTCTCCCTAAAGATTACACCCAATGAAAGTATTCATTCCTCTGCCTGCAGAATGTACCAGATGAGACAAAATGTATGTATTCCTCTCACCAGAGAATAGACCAAGTGAAAGCACTGATCTATACACCGACTATACAAAGTGAAACTAATGATTCCTTCCCCCACATAATATACCAGATTGAACTATATATTCTCCATATACCAAAAGAAACAATTCCTAAAGCTACAGGAGTTGCCATATTTTCCTTTCTATTTGCAAACCCCTATAAAGGGTGGTGGAATGCTCTGCGATACGCCACGCAGCAGGGAAGCAGTTAAATGGAAAGTAATTGCATTTGTTCTCCTGTCAGTGGAACAATGCAGATTTCAGTGTTGCCGTTACACTGCTGCCTTCTGCTCATTAATACTCTCGCTGAATCAGACTCATGAATGCTCTTGCTGAATCACACTCTGTGCTCAACAAAATCAAATGAAGGTGTCTTACCTGGAGACCCCATGGGCTGTTTCTGCAGAAAGCCCCCCCAAAGGTCCTATTTGATGTGATCTGTTGGGAAGACAAAAAAAAGGTGTATCAGAGGCGATCAGAGCTCTGAAGAATAACAAGAGTGCTGCAGACACAAGCTTCCAGCCTTGCTCAGGCTTTGCATTGTTAAGAAATAGGGGGATTTCTCCAGCAAGCATCCTCTTGTGGGAAGTCAGCTAAATAGCATTGTTTACATGTGACGCTCCCACTGCCAGAAAGCACCATTTGCTCAATGGCAAGTGACCTTAGGAAGCAGAAAAATAATCCTGATACAGACCAACAGACTGAGATCATGAAAATATTAAGATTAAAACATCAAGAGCGTTCATCTTCCTTTACCTGATATCCTTGCAGGAAATAAATAGCTCATTTCACAACCTGCTTTTCTTTCCAAGGCCCTGCTTTACTGTACCGATCTGTTTTACTGTACCAATCTGCTTTTCCTGTCATGTGCTCACATCACTTGGTCCTGCCTCTAGTGCTGGAGTCCTCCTTTCTTTAATCCCTTCACTGCCATGATGCCTTCAGTACCAGCATCCTTTCTACATCGCATCTTTTCTACAACCCTCTCTAGGCCCCCATTAAAATGTTATAAGGGCACATGTATTTAATGGGTAACATAACAATCAAATGGTTACATTTGTACTTAAAACATCATGTACTCTCTTAGCAAGGTTAAATATAAACTTTCATTTTGCAACACAAACATATAAACAAATTATCATTGTACGGCCATAGCCAAACCAACTCAACTAAGTGAATGCTGTGATTATGCAATTAAAAGACTAGACTTTAGCCATAATGTGAAGGATTATAGGTAAAAGAGTTTTAAAGGAAAACTATACCCCTCAAATGATGTAGGTCTCTATACAAAGATATTGCATAAAACAGCTCATATGTAAAACCTTGCTTAATGTAAATAAACCATTTTCATAATAATATACTTTTTTACAAGTATGTGCCATTGAGTTATCATAAATTGAAAATCGCCTAAAAAATTCCTATGGGGAGATGGGGTGCTCTGAACCAACTACGCTGGTAATTAAAAATAAATTGGAAAAAGGAAAATATGAATTTTTAGGAAAAAAGTCCTATTTAAAATGTTCATTTGTAAAAATACTTGTGTTTTTAAGTGTATACTGTCCCTTTAAGTGTTTACCCAATAGGATTTATCTCTGCCCCTCCAATTTAGCCAGGGAGTCATGGAAGAGCTGGCTATATCGTCCTCCTCCACTAGAATAGTGCACTACCCCAACACTGGAAAAACACTTATTTTGGTAACTGGGACTTCTTGAAAACAAGCTTAAAGGAAAGGAAAACTATACCCCCCCCCCCCCAAACAATGTAGGTCTCTGTAAAAATATAATGCATAAAACAGCTCATAAAACAGCTGTAAAACCCTTCTCTGTGTATTGTAAATAAACAATTTTCATAATAATATACTGTACTTTTGTAGTAGTAATGAATAGCATGTGCCATTGGGTAATCACAAATAGACAATTGCCATTTAAAAAAAAATAAGGGCCGCCCCATGGGATTGTATATATAGTTCACAGTGCACACAAACATACCAAACAAACTATACATTAGGTCACATGAGCCAATTAACAGACAGAGTTGTGTCTTTGGCTTCCACACTTCTTCCTGTTACAGTTAGAGTTGAAATATTTCTGGTCAGGTGATCTCTGAGGCAGCACACAGACCATCATGAAATGGTGGTTCAAGGCAAGAGATATTTGCCTTAAATATATATTCCAGTTTGATTTAAACTATCTGTTGCTCAAGTATTCATTTTGGGGGTAACGTTTTCCTTTAAACAATCAGGAAAACCCACACTCCTAAATTCGAAATGTACCAGAGAATACTTTCTAAATGGCAAGAAAATAAATATGTTGTTACTATACCTGCACTATAGCAACTTCCCCACCTAAAAAATACTTGAGAAGACAAATAAAATTAAAGTGGACCCGTCACCCAGACACAAAAATCTGTATAATAAAAGTCCTTTTCAAAATAACATGAAATCCAATTTCAAATTTTTTTAAAGCATTCATAGCTGTTTTAAGCTCATTTAAAAATCTCCGCTGTCAATCAAATATTGTCTGCCACTCCTCTATGCCTTAGGCATAGAGGTGGGGCAGATAATTACTTTCACTTTCCATTCAGCACTTCCTAGATGCCACTGCTCCCCACACATTCCCCCAGTTCTCTTAACCATTTAATTGTGTAGCCAGGACATGGGGATAGACATTGGGTCCCCCATTCTGGTGCACAAACAAGATTCTGAGATGATGCAAGGCTTGTCTTAATAACAGTGTCCACAAAATGGCTCCTGCCTGCTTGCTATAATTATGAGTTCCCAGACTGAAGGAAACAAGATTAAAATAATATATATAGTGTAAATAAAGTTCATTTTGCTTGACTGATGTGATAAAATATGATTTTGAATATTTTTTTGGGGTGACGGGTCCACTTTAAGTGCCGGCAAAGAATTGGAAGAAGAGTGGGCACATAATACAGCAAAGGGTGGAATATGTACAGTAGCAGGCAATAAATTAGGCCCAAATACAGTACTGTAAAAGAGGGTACATAACGACAAGACATACCAATACAACTGATGTAATAAATCATAAGGTGTGGGAGGAGGCAATAAAAATACATGAGAGAGAGGGTTTTTTTTTCCTACACTTAAAAAACATACTGTGTAAGTGTGTTGCCAAGATATAAAGCATACTAAAAAATATTTAGTGACTTGTTAGTTCAACTGACAGGATAGTTAGTTATGCCTTTTCCACTTATCCTCCCCTGCCTTACCACCCATTCTCTTTATTTCTACCCCCTTCAGTAGTGTTCTCTCCCAGACATTTATTTTCTCTCTTCTACTCTTCATCCATAGCCGATTCCCTTCGGTTGTGCCCAAGAGGCAGCATCTTGGGCGAGTATTAAATCTCCATTGCAGCCGCCCAGCCCTCAATGATCCTGGGTTTTTTTTTCCTTATTTCTTTTCACTCCTTCACAAGGGAGTGTTTCCCGGCTCTTCTATCCCTCACTGTTTCTAAGTATTTGGGGCAAATTCACTAAAGAGTGCAATTTCGCCAGTGTCTGCTTCGCAGTCATCGCAACACTTCGCCAGGCGAAAATTTGATCAGACAACGCTAATTCACAAGTTTTGCCGATTGCGCCAAACGCTAGTGAAGTTGCGCTAGCGTTACTTCGCCAAGCAAAGCAAAGTTGCTCTAACGTAGCCTAATTTGAATACGGTGGGAAGTTAAAGTTCAATGGGCGTATATGTTGCAGCAAATACATTACACAAGCCCAGGAAACCTTAATAAAAGAAAATAGAGTTGTTATATTGCCCTACACATGATACTGTTCGTTTGCTTTGCACCATTTATATTAGCCTAGCACTAGGAGGGACTTTCTTTACAAAGAAGTTATTTTGCTGCTGGTGAGAGCTGTTCACCTATTCTCAAAGTCCCCCCAGGATACTGTTTAGGGTGAAGTTTGTATATGTGCAATAACACAGATAAATCAGTAAAGAGATAAACAATTCAGCACAGTCAATTATTCTCAGGTATGATGATGATGATGATGATGATGATGATGATGATGATGGCCTTGTATCTGGTTGCATTACTATGCAAGTAACCCAAGTCTAGTATATTTGGAACAAGGAATTATCTCTCTCTTTTATTATAAGAAATGAACTGACATTTTTAGAGTAGTCTGCCTTTACCAGAAAAGTCTCTCACACAGACACACACAGAAGGCATTGCCTCTGCTAAAGCAGCTATGCCCAGGGTGCCAGCATCTACACACATGAGGAAGCCATCACTTCCCATACAGTAAAGTGAGCCCCTCAGGCTGTATTTGACAGCAGGATCTCAGTGACAGGCCTATACATTTCATTGAGAAGCAGGTGTGCTGTCATACCCTGATATGAACCTTTTCCCAAATGATTAAGGGAAGTTATTTAGGCTGAATTTGACATCTGTGTTCCCCCTGTAATGCAAACAGGAGTGCACTCGATATTTAACTATTCCACCTATGTAGCTTTTAATGAATCAATTTTTAAAGACAAAAATATTCCCCGTGCAATGTTCTCTTTAGAGTGACTTTTATTTTTCTTTTAATATCCTTTACCACAAGAATAAAAAAATGGTCCATTGCAAAAAAGTAACTATTTTGTCACTTTCAGTTGTAAATGAGCCCATTTATTTTGATACTAGGTCACTTACAGCTATCATCATATGAGTAAGCTCCCCGAGAGGTAAACATGTTGGAATTCCTTTTTTATATGTTCTAATAAATTACATACTCTCATTTTTCATTTACAACTAACTCTCATCATGTGGCTTTATAATGCCCTAAAAGGCTGACAATATGATGAAATACAGAGTGAATTCAGATGAATAACAGATGAGAATACTATATGATGCAAATCAATATTAAATCTGCCAATTTAAAAAAATTGTTGATAACATGACCGCAATTAAAAATAATGTTATCTGAAGAATGATTGTTTCAGCAAGAAAAACATCTTATGCTGACCAAGAAATGTATTTCATACGCCCCCTCTCTCCCAAAAACACAGTTTAGCCAGTTATTGGGGCAAATTCACTAAGCAGCGAAAATGTGCTAGCGACGGATTCGCCACAATTCGCTGCACTTCGCTGCTAATTCATTAAAATGCAAAGTTGTGCTACCGCATTTACGCTATTGATGCCTAATTTGCATACGGCGCAAGTTAAACGTATAATAGAAGTATATGTTACAGCCACTACATTCCACTACACAAGCCCAGGAAACCTTTAATAAATTAAATAAAGTTGTCCTATTGCCCTAAACATGTGCCCCCTGTATAGTTGTGTTGCCATATGTTAGGAAATGTAAGGGGGGGGACTGAGGGTAACCCCAAAAAAATGACGTTATTTTTCAGACTATCACCCTAAAAAAAGTAAGACGCCATTGTTTTTATTCAAACTCCTATCTATTGTATTGAACTTCGCCAGGTCTGACCTGGCGAAGTAAAGTCTAGTGCAAGAGGTAACGTTCAGTAAAATGGTCATTTTAGTGACATTCTTTCACTGAGAGCCGAGTACTAAGTCTGACCAAAAAGCGTGTGACCTATTGGAAAACTGCCCCATGAATAACTGATGTGCACAGCTTTCCTGTTACCAGCAATAAGAATACAATTAGCAAAACGCATGCTAAAAGGACAGAAAATCAGTTTAAAAGGACAAAAAACGCTTGAAATGTGTAGAAAATTGCCTGTGATTTACACAAAACAACGGAGGCCACAAGAGACGTTTATTGAGCAGGCACTACTGATATTTCTAATAATCTAAAAATATACCTCATATACTCTCATAAATACCCCATGTCATGTGTGACATATTGCCAGAATGATACTGCTTTACTAAACCATAACATTTGGACTAAGTGAGCATGTCTGGCATGGGGGGAGCATGTCTCTGGCACGGGGGATCATG
>CM044433.1:145132051-145147213 GCA_024363595.1 Xenopus borealis | reverse complement strand
GGGGGCTCTGGAGAAGGGACATTTCATTTGAGCTGTGTGATTATTAACCCCTTCCGGAGGATTGGGACTTTGATATTTAAAAGGACTGTTTTGGAGCAACAGTTAAGTACCTAATAGTGATTTAGGTAGTGTCCCCAGTGTAAGAGTGCATGGTGTATTAGTTTGCCCAAGTTTTACTGCAGTTTATATAAAGTTTATGTTCCTTTCAATTGCAAACTGTGTGTGTTTTATTATTCCTAGTGGAATCCCCCTTAGGTGTGTTCCTCAGTGTTCCCTAGGTGGAGGCACTTCACTGTTATTTTTAATTCCCAGTACTTTTCATATGCAGAAGGGACTTAAGTTGCTATTTAAAGAAACAGTAACCAAATTAGGGATATATAAAGGTAATTTTTAGGGAACGTTAATTAACATGTATCCTCTGCTGGTCCCAGGCTGCAGCACTGTATAAAGTTGGATAAAGAGCTTTATACAGGGCTCTAGGTTTACTAATTTTGACTATATTGCTACAAAACTAGATTGCTAAACAAACAGCTCACTGCCCACCCACGTACCTGCCCAAAATGGGGTGATCCCATGGACCAATGACTAGATCATACTACAGGCTTATGTGCTGATGCAGTCCTCATCCAACTGGATTTTGAAATCAGCCAGATTATAGGAAGGGGAGTCAAATGCAGTGCACAAAGTGCTTTTCTGTAATTGTGCTCATATATACACTGGTTGTGCTCTGTCGTGCATTTGCCACAAGCCACAGACATAACCAACCCAAGCAACTACTTAACACACACTTTGGCCAGATAATAAACACAGGGTTGCTGTAAGTATTCTACTTGCACGCTAAATTATTTGCAGTAAAAAAAAATCAGGCAATCAAAGAGTATATACTTGCAAATCCATGATCTGTGCATCACCCATTAACATTTAACATTGTGGTGTCTGAAACCTAAATTCTGGGGAAATCAAATTGCAATCGTGGAAAGAATAAAAGGCAAATTGTGAACTTTTCAAAGGGATCTTTGCATTAAGAATGGCTCTAGAAGACCCAGATGTCATTAATATCTGTATAGTGATAAAATTCAGGGGACTTTTTCCTTTTTCTAAGTAAGGGGACTTCCTAATCTTGCCTAACATCTCTGCACAGTTGCTTATAGTCTTTATTTTAGTAGTGGTGCTTTCAGTGTTCTTGAGCAGATGATTTGGTGGCTTTTTTTCTGTGCCCATTCTTTTGCCATGTATGCTTTTTGACACTCATCTAGCTCTAGTTCATGGTTTTGGCTAAAGCTTTGTGTTCCTGTTCTTTTTTTGGACAGACCTTTTAACTTTTTTGTCTAACCCCAATCCTGTTTTGGACGTTTCCCTGTTTGCTCTTTGTGATCTTGACCTGTTGTACTCATGGCATCAGCCCTTGTGGTTCCTGTAGAGCAGTGATCCCCTACCAGTAGCTCGCGAGCAACATGTTGCTCTCCAACCCCTTGGATGTTGCTCCCAGTGGCCTCAAAGCAGGTGCTTATTTTTGAATTATTGGCTTAGAGGCAAGTTGTGGTTGCATAAAAACAGATGTCCTGCCAAACATTCTCTCCTGTAGGCTGCCAGTCCATATAGGGGTTACCAAAAAGCCAATCAGAGCTCTTATTTGACATCCACATGGACTTTTCCATGCTTGTGTTGCTCTCCAACTCTTTTTTAAATTTAAATGTGGCTCAGGAGCAAAAAAGGTTGAGGACCCCTGCTGTAGAGAGTGGGCCTGTTGAAATAGCTACAGTCTACTCTATTTCACAGCAGGGTGCTATTACTCTTTCATACCTGACCAGAGACGTTCATCGAGCAGTGTGTGCCAAGCCAACAGACTACTTTCTATTCAGAACAATGATATAAGAGAATGTATGAGTACCACTGCTGATGACGAAGGCTCCTAGCCCTGGTTTTATTGAGATCAGGCAGCTGTCTGTATAAACTAGTTCTCTATAAACATTACAATAACACACAATTTGAGGAAGGAATAATAAAACATATAAATATGGACATATTTATAAAGTGTAACACAAATGCATATAACATTAATATAAGTACAAAACCTGTGGACATGGTTATAGAGGGTTTTTTTTTTTTTAACTAAAAGTTGAATATCCAATAGTGAAACATTTATCTATCAACCTCTGACAGGAAGGATCAATGCATTATTTAAGCTGAGACACCATACAAGTTTCATACATTTCCACTGCATGGAGGGAGGTCCAGAATGAGAATGTTGGGTGGGGGGAGAGCTTTGAATGTTCTAATGGAATAGAGAACGAAGCAGCAGAGATATACTGCCCCCCTATCATGCAGTCACAGTGTCAGACAATATCACACTGCTAATATGCAAAAAAAACAAATTTTCCTGAGCATTTCTTTTAATAGAAATCACAAGTTGAAGGGAAAGAGAAAAAGAGTATAGCAGCAGACAAATGTGTTGGATATGCCATTTGCACATTGTCATATGGGCATAGACTGGTCTTTACAGTCAAACTGTAGTCAAAGCCCAGCCCGTCCACACCCTTCTGGTACTCCAGAAAATATAAAAACCATCTTATTTCTGCATAGAAACCTACATAAGTACATAAGCAATGTGAGAGCAGTTATCTATTGTATACATAGAAATCTATATAAGTACCACAGAGCAAACAATACGCACCCCGATGCCTTGGTTAAGTGCACAGAATCCAAGCACTAAGCCCATGCACATATTCCAGCACAAGCCTCCCCCCACCCGCCTCACTCTGTAGTCCAAGGATCCCTATTGTAGATAGACAGGCAATGAGGTTAATGAGATTAAGCAATAGCACAATTTTTTTTTTTTGCATGGGTTCTGACAATAAAAGCCAGAGTCAAGGATTGTAAGGAGCAATCTTACAGGATTACATACCTCCCATCAGAGCAGCCATAATAGAGCAGGTCACGTGGGTGTTTCGTTGCAGGAATGATGATGATCATAGCCATAGCAACAGCGAGAGAGCCTGGAAAAAAATCCTGCACTGGGATAAGGAGGCTGGGGGTGACACTGACATCGTCTCCCTCCCTCCCAACTCTGTGCCACACACATCCCAGCCAATAGGGGCCTCAGCAGGCTACATGGGAAACAGCTTGCACATAATTAGCGTGAAGGTTGTCTCCTGAGGAGCTCGTGAGGGTGTCTCCTCAGATATTCATTAATTGCAGGAACCAGGGACCCACCCTCCTTTCCAACATACAGTCATCTACCTTGTAGGCACCTGCCTGGAGGGAACCTGGTGCATTCTAAATATTCTAAATCCTAATAGAGCATGAGTAATATCATCATTAATAAATCTAGGGCATTAGGATGAGTTCAGTGAAGTGTTGGCTGGAAACAGGAGGGGCACATTGCAAGTAGGGCAAAGTCATAGTGTCACAGAGCTATTTTATGGGCTGTTTAGGTGCAAAGTGCTGTAGTTTTTTCTTTTGTAAGTAAAGTTTTTTTGATTTATACAATAAAGTACATGTTAAACAACTTGCCCATCCTTGCTTTGTTTGTCCAGTATTGTCATTTATGCTCAATAAGCATGAATAAGCATGGAAACAAAACAAAAAATAAGGGAAAAATTAAGTGAAATACCAACAGAATAAAAAGAAAAAAAGAAGACGGCATTAGTGGACAGTTACGGTTGAGTAACTACAGCAGGCAAGCCTGTCAGTGGTGGTGGTAACACTGCTAGTCGTTTTTTTACTGTTTTAGGATATTGAGGCTGTAGATGTCATGTAATAGTTCCACTAACCCCTTATTTTGTTGTGCTGTTGTGTTGTTTTTTGGGAAGTAATTTTCTCAAATTTCTTGTTTTTGTCCAACCTGGATATGACTTCTTGTATTGTGAGAAGTGTTGTGGATTTTCACTTAGAGGTAATTGTTAGGCTGGGGACAGACAGGGAGATTCGGGGAGATTCGGGGAGATTCTGTCGCCTGGCGTTTAATAGCAGGCGACAATCTCCCGAACGTCCTTCTCCCTGTCCGTCGCTAGTTGAAATGACAAAGCGCCAGCGCTGTGCACGCGCGGCGATTTCCGGAATCGCCCGAAGTTTCCTTCGGGCGATTCCGGAAATCGCTGCACCGTGTGTGCACAGCGCTGGCGCTTTGTCATTTCATCTAGCGACGGACAGGGAGAAGGAAGTTCGGGGAGATTGTCGCCTGCTATTAAACGCCAGGCGACAGAATCTCCCCGAATCTCCCTGTCTGTCCCCAGCCTTAGTCGTGCTGTTGTGGCTACTTTATTGGCCCACTTTGGGCTGGGTTGTTGAGTTTAGGGACATGGAGTGCCAGCAGCAGGTGAGGCATTTCTATAGTTAATGGGATTTTAAAGACTTTCCTTATTATGTTGATCACTTCTGACTAAAAATATGTGAGTTTTGGCAAGCTCATAGAAAATGGTGTGGTGTAACCTATGGGAGCAACCTCTCCAGCACAGGGCTGCTTTGTGGATACATTTTAGATAGCCTATCTTGGGTGAGGTACCACCTCATCAATGTTTTGTATGCACATTCTTTTTCTTGAGTGCATATTACCATTTTGAGAGCATTTTCCCATTTAGGGAGAGTCAATTCTCTTCCCAGAACTGATACCCAGTGATGCATATTTTGGAAATGGCTATTCCGGTAAGAAGTTGAGTAAATAGTACAGCTGGGATATAAGTCCCCTGCAAGGGAAGTTATCTCCTAGGTTTTTCTCAAACAGGAAGCTGGATCTGTTGCCCAAATAATGCTTGATCTGTACATATTCCATTCGTTTATCAGCATTCTGGTTTTAAGGAGTTCCTCATATGTGTTTAAATTTTGTTTTAGTGGGTTAACAAAGTCTATGATTCTGTTTTGGGAGTGGTTACCCACTCTAAGTAAAAGGACTAGGTTAGAACTCAGGATTTGCTATGAGCAGGGTCAGAGCTGAGGGATATCTGCATTTCCGTTATTTCCTATGATATTGCTTCCAAATCATTAGGTTGAACCTTATGGGTTTTGGGGCTAGGGGTGATATTTGTATCTTAGGGTTGATGAATAAAGCAAGGTTGCTGATATAGTAGGCTGGCACCCAATTTGGCTAACTTAGTGAGTGCTTGTGGTTACAACCAGGCTAGAGTTTGGTGTAAGTGCATTGCTTCATTTCCCTATGTATTAAATAAAGATCAAATGAACTCTTCCCATCCTAGTATTTACGAATATAATTAGCCATCTAGTGAGAGTCCACACATTTCAGTTAAAATGGTGACCACCTTGAAGAGACAGGGGTTCCATTGCAGAGAGAAAACCACCCAGGCTCCTTGTTACAGATGTTCTAATAATGTTATAACATCAGCGCCCCCTCCTGTTTAGTTTAATGGCCGTTACATCTTCATAACACCACTCCTTCAAGCAACAGGGGCTCATTTGGAGCGACTGATGGGATTTCTATTTTGTCAAAACGGAAATCAACAGCATTTTGATCATAGGACAATGGTATTGCCCTTTTGTGGTGGTACCTCAATACACAGAGCTCTTCTGTTTCTCTTTAAAGGGGACCCGTCAACTCAAAAAAATATTCAAAATGATATTTTATCACATTAGTCAAGCCAAATGAAATTACACTTTATAAATTATTTTAATCTTGTTTCCTTCAGTCTGGGAATTCATAATTATAGCAAGCAGGCAGGAGCAATTTTGTGGACACCGTTATTAAAGGAACAGTAACATCAAAAAAAAATTTAACAATTCGTTTGTACACAACGAAATAAAACACCATAACAAATTATACTTTAAAATCTCAAAGTCTTTATTAAGAAATCACTTACAAAAACTCCACTTCCTGTCCTATACAGCAAAGGCGAAAGGGTGACCATCCATTGAGCGGCACTTGATTTCTCCTCCTTGGCTGTCTGTTGCTGAATCCTTTAGCTCTCACTGCTGTACTTCCATGCAGCGATATCCCCCTTCTTTGCTGGATCAGGATGCCTTTCCTTCTGACTGTCCCAGCAGAGAGGTTTCCTTTCATCCCTTGAGGCTGAGAGCTGGAATCAGTGAGACTGGCACGGACTAGATGGCATGCAGGATACACACTACAGCGAGTAACTGTAAATACGGGCACTCAAATCTCCCACCATCACGCACGCTGACTACCTAGGGGGACGCGGACTGCAGCAGGGACAGGAGAGAGGGCACATCGTTGCCAAGAGAGTCCAGAGAGGAATCCCGTTGCAGCCATCGTAGTTGTTCTGACCGCAATTACCCCATTCACAGCCGCTACCCATGTGTCCTCTCCCGCAGGTCCTCAAAGATCTCTGGGAGCTGCCGCTGCGTCTATGGGGAGCTTGAGAGTCTTGCGGCCGAAGAGACTCTGCCTGGCATACAAAGAACACGAAGGGGAAGCGCAGAGCCCGGTCCGATTTGAACTGATGATTCCCGCACTGAGGGCACTGTATTCTCAATCGGCTGCTCTCGGCTTCCCTTGCTGTCAGACACTGGCTAACCCTCAATTGCAAGGGAGGAAAGGAAACTTCCGCTGGAACAGTCAGAACGAGAAGCATCCTGATCCAGCAAAGAAAGGGTATGTTCCTGCACAGAATAACAGCAGTGAGAGCTAAAGGATTCAGCAACAGACAGCCAAGGAGGAGAAATCAAGTGCCGCTCAATGGATGGTCGCCCTTTCGCCTTTTCTGTATAGGACAGGAAGTGAAGTTTTTGTAAGTGATTTCTTAATAAAGACTTTGAGATTTTAAAGTATAATTTGTTATGGTGTTTTATTTCGTTGTGTACAAACGGATTTTGTTAAATTTTTTTTTGATGTTACTGTTCCTTTAAGACAAGCCTTGCATCATCTCAGAATCTTGTTTGTACAACAGAATGGGGGACCCAATCTCCATCCCCATGCCCTGGCTGCACAATAAAATAGTTAAGAGAACAGGAGGAATGTGTGGGGAGCAGTGACATCTAGGAAGTGCTGAATGGAAAGTGAAAGTAATTGTCTGCCCCACCTCTATGCCTCAGGCATAGAGGAGTGGCAGACAATATTTGATTGACAGCTGAGATGTTTAAATTAGCTTAAACCAGCTATGAATGCTTTAATAGAAAATTTAAATTGGATTTCATGTTTAATTTGAAAAGGACTTTTATAATACAGATTTTTGTGTCTGGGTAACAGGTCCACTTTAAAGAGAAAGGAAATCTAAAAATCACTGGGGGCTCAAAGTTGTTAGAAATTCTAGTCGCTTACCCTAGGCTGGGGCTCCTCTTCCACAACTCGGCCTTTGCTTTAATATTTATTTGTCTTGGCTTATGGTAAAATCAAGATCACAAGAGAATTCTTCTAATAAAGTGAGCAATGTTGCAATTCCAACTTTAACACATAAAAATTACCCACGCATTGTATACTAAAACAGCTTACATGTATATAGTCATTAAAGTTGAAAATGGCTTGTCTCCTGTATAGTTACTTTGTGCAGGAAAAAAACAGCCCTAGTCAGTTTCTATGTGTAAAACTATTTTATTTTTGCTAGCATCTGTTATTTTGTCACCAGAGCAGGGATGAAAACACAGTCATCCTAAAAACAGTACTTGATCACAGATTTTAAAATTGTGTCTCTCTGCACTGCTACTAAAGCTTCTTGTATCAATCACTCAGGTATATGGAGTTGTTATGGGGTTCAGTGATAAAATGATGACACCTAGTATATGTTATAAAGCATGACAGACCTGCTTTATGAGAGAAAGGGAAGAAGGCTAACGTGTCAATGCTCTTCTTCATTCAAGCACTAAAGGGACTTTACATTTTAAGTACATCTTTTTTTATTTCCCCAAATTTAAATAGTGACTTTTTTTTTAATGGATATTCATATATTTAAAACAGTGCCGATAGTAGAATTTCATGTTACTAGCCTGGAGCCCATTCCCTCCACTCCTTCCTAATTACAGCTTAGAAGCCCCTAGTGATTAGCTCCTGTTTAGCTAATAAGATGTTTGTATGTTTAAATGTAGAAGGGGGCTTTGAACCAACTACCCTGGTAAGTATAAATATATTTAAAAAAAGGAAAATATGCATTAAAAAAAAAAAAAAAATTAAAATAAGACAGAATGTCATGACACAAGTCATATTTAATATGTTCATTTATAGATAATTGATAATATAGATAAGTGTTTACCAATAGGGTTTAGCTCTGCCCCTCCAATGTAGCCAGAGAGTCAAGGAAGAACTGGCTACCGCCTCCTCCACTAGAATAGTGCATTACCCCAACTTTGGAAAAACAGTTGCTCAGTTGGAGTAATCTTCTGGTACTGAACTACTGCGCAAGCCTAGAAAGTCACACAAATTTCTGTTATTTTAGAAATAACCCCTGACGAAGTGCCAGGAGAGCTAGGGGCACGAAACGCGTAGGAAACTCTCACCATCCCACTGTCTGTAATTTTCAAATGTGCACAATAAAGCCGCAATGAATTTTTAGAAGTGAGCCTCCTCCATGATTCCGGTGGGCGCCTGGGGACAAACAGGTGGTGATTTAATATGAAAACATGGCTATTTATTTTTGCAATAAGATAAACATGTCTGATAAACAAACATCTATTTTCTCATTTTACTCTTTCACACTGATAACAGTTGGATCGGGTTGTATCCATGACAAAACTATTGGAATTTATAACTGCAACTCATATTCTCCCTGGAACTGGAGGCTTGTTTAAAGGGGCAGTTCATAATTTTAAATACGATGTGGACATCTAAAACAATTAGCAGTTGGAATTAAAAGCATAATGACTCGGTCAAGTTTTGGAGGAAATGTGTGGTACTAATTGCATATTTCCCAATTACACATTAAACCCCATCCCTTAATGGTACTTGTGTCAAAATGTGCTCATTGCACTTGGTGCTACTTACTCCTTCCCACCTCACATTCTACATCAAGCACCGTTGCACCTACTCATGCAGAAGAACCCTGGATCCATTGCTATCTCCGGGCCAGGTGATAGCTCCAGGATCCCCCAAGTGTCCAGCGTCAATTGGCACAGCAAACCTGTGCCTAAATAGGGGCACATCACTTATATGTAAATTAGGGATGCACCAAATCCAGTATTCGTCAGAATCCTTGTGCCTGCCTGACCCTAATCCTAATTTGCATAGGACCGGGTAAGGGAAATCGCGTGACTTTTTGCCACAAAAGATTTTTTTTCCTTTCCAGACCCTAATTTGCATATGCAAATTAGGATTAGGACAAATCTTTCACATATATTGGCTTTGGTGCATCCCTAGTGTAAATTACATCCGATGGACTCCAGCAGGTCTGATTTGTGATAACAGCTATGTAATTGTGATTATTTTGATGCATCAGATGCAAAGCCCCCTGACACACAATGCAGGAATTGTGGGGGGAAAAAAACATGGTGTTTGTGCTTGAAACTGCACATTGCAACAGCTTCTGGCCCTTTAGTTGTAATGTTTCTTTTGGACAACTGTGCCTAAAGCAAGCCAGCCACTTTGACACCTCCTGGGAGCGGGCGTGACAATGCACATGGGGGGGGGGGAACAAGGGTCTGGATAGGAGAAAGAAAGGATATGTGTTTGACACCCCCAATATGGCACGAGTCTCTTCTACCTACCTCTAGTTCCAGCCCAGACTCTGCCCCTTTCAGACACACCACTAAACAAACTGCAATTTGTCTGGGGTGAGGAAACAGAAAATAAGGCATATCCACAATAAGAGCATAGGGCATAGGTATAGTCAGTAGTAAAAAAAACAAGTATACACAGGCCACAGCAGTCTGGCCAACAAAGGAAACAGCATGTACAGGTGTCCACACATTAAGACTAATTCATGTTAGTATACAATATATCTTGCTTTATTTAGCATAAACATTTATCCCAGCACCCGACAGCTTGTACACAATTATACAGCTGATAAATTCAATTGTACATTTGCATAAAAAAATATATAAAACTGCTTATTTACAAAAGAGAATAAGGCACTTCTAAGAATGTCGAGTGATAAAATAGAAAGAGTTACTCCACATACTGAAGCTTCGAAGATCTTGCACATCCAGATAAAGCAGGAATTAGCGTTTTGCACAGGGGTATTATTGATATAACGGTATTGATTAAAGGCGCATGTTTCAGTCCAAATATGTCATTGTGAGGTAAGGCAACTGAGATCTTGGGTTAGAGCAGTGATCCCCAACCAGTAGCTCGTGAAAAACATGTTGCTCTCCAACCCCTTGGATGTTGCTCCCAGTGGCCTCAAAGCAGGTGCTTATTTTTGAATTAATGGTTTAGAGGCAAGTTTTGGTTGCATAAAAAACAGATGTCCTGCCAAACATTCTCTCCTGTAGGCTGCCAGTCCATATAGGGGTTACCAAAAAGCCAATCAGAGCTCTTATTTGACATCCACATGGACTTTTTCATGCTTGTGTTGCTCTCCAACTCTTTTTTAAATTTAAATGTGGCTCACGAGCAAAAAAGGTTGGGGACCCCTAGGTTAGAGAATAAATGCTGAAATCTTTAGATGATTAAAGGACAAGGAAAGTGTAAAATAGAATGAGGCTAGAAATGCTGTATTTTGTATACTAAACATAAACATGAACTTACTGCAAACAAATGATTTATGCTTTCAAAGTTGGCCACAGGGGGCTGTCATCTTGTAACTTTGTTATACATCTTTGTCTGACACTGGCACTGCACATGCTCAGTGTGGTCTGTGCTGCTTAGGGATCGTCATAAATGATCAAAAAACAAAGCGGTTTGAGTTCTGCATGGCTGTAAGTAAGGCAGGGGCTCCCCCTGCTGTTCATAGGTATGAACAATTCCTATCCTCAGAGGTAATGAAGGGAGAATTTCACTGCACTGTCAGGTTTCTTATAAAAATGGTACATATTTTTTAATTAAAGTATATTGGAGATAGATTTCTTTTTCATTAAATAAAGTAAAAATGTGATTTTATTTCTTTGCCTTTCCTTGCCCTTAAAGAATGCATTCAGTGAACTACATGTGATTGTCACATCAGGATATTCACTCAATCACATGGGCAGTGTGCCACTGGTACCAAACCTGGATAAAGGCTTGTGTTTTGGCATTGGTAATAAAGCTGGCATCTTATATTAAAGGGCAAGGAAAGGCAAAGAAATAAAATACCATTTTTACTTTTCTTTAATGAAAAAGAAGTATATCTCCATTATACTTTAATTAAGAAATGTGTACTGTTTTTATAAGAAACCTGACTGTATGCAGTGAAATTAGGAAAAAATAGTAATTGTTAGACGGTCCCCAACTTCTCACAGGGAAACAATCATACTTATGAACAGCAGGGGGAGCCCCTGCCTTACTTACCAGCCATGCAGAACTCAAACCGCTTTGTTTTTTGATCATTTATGACGATCCCTAAGCAGCACAGATCACACTGAGCATGTGCAGTGCCAGTGTCAGACAAAGATGTATAACAAAGTTACAAGATGACAGCCCTCTGTGGCCAACTTTGAAAGCATAAATCAAGTTCATGTTAATGTTTAGTATACAAAATACAGCATTTCTAGCCTTATTCTATTTTATACTTTCCTTGCCCTTTAATATGGACTTACAAATGAATCATTTATGTTGGGTTTAGGGAGTCACTAAGTATTGCACCTTGTTGAACAAAAGAAAGACAGGAAGGCTGCATCAATACTGCTAATAGACTGGAAAGTATAGATGCACCGAATCCACTTTTTCAGATTTGGCCGAATTCTCTGTGAATACCGAAACCTAGTTTTCATATGCAAATTGGGGGTTGGAAAGGAGTAATTGCAAACATTTTTTTTCCACTTCCTTGTTTTTTTAATGAAAAGTCATGTGATTTCCCTCCCGGCCCCTAATTTACACATGCAAATTAGGATTCAGTTTGGCCAGGCAAGGATTCATTCGAATCCTGCTGAAAAAGTCAAAAACATGGCTGGATCCTGAATTCGGTGCATCCCTACTGAAAAAGTGCAACAGCCTTCTTTTGCAACAAGAGCCTCTATGCCTAGCTCATTCATCCTCACTGGGAGGCAGCTGACCTGTACAGCACAGGTGGGCCCTGGGATATAATGATCTGTATTCTCTCCTGTAACCTCACCAACTCGCCTATGCACCAGATCTGGTTATAATGCCAAACACAGTGATAGGACATGCTCTATTGATGGGCCAATGTCAATACTGTATTTCCAGTGCTCACAAGCTATCGGGGCTTTCAAGCATTTGGTAATTAGTGGGTGTATTTATAATCACCTACTGGTTACCCCACAATAAGCCCTCTTTGAAGGTCACTTAGGATGAGATTTGGGATGAACAGCTTTTCCTGCAGTGGATGGGTAAAGGGGCCCTGACCAAATATTGCATGTCAAAGGGAAGCTTTAACCAAAACTTCCAAAAATAACTGCTCTAAATGCTTCTACAAAAGACCAGTTCTATCATGTATCTTTCGTGAAGTTTATTAAAAAGCAACTGCCACCTAACAGAAAACTAAAAACAGGTGTACAATATTTGGGAGTTGGTGATCCCACCCATTGTGGGTTGCACAGTCCAGCTTCTCATATTATCCCGCTGCTAAGATCCCCTATTATCCATAAATGGCTTACCAGGTCCAGAAGCAAGCTGAAAAGGATAATTCTGCTATCCTCCAGTAGAAAGAGAGGAACAAAAAACAAGTTAACCTCGTCAAGTTTCCTCATGGAAGACATGAAGCCTCCAGTGAGAAGCCATTCAAGTGAATTACATAGTCACCCATTACTGAATAGCCCCGACCAGTAATAGGGTGATAGGAGGATTCCAAGCTGCAAATCTATACTTTAAATACCAGTTATTAGATAAAGTATTTTTTAACAAGGACATTTCTGGCTGAAGTGGACATTTTAAGAGGATTTTTACCAGAGGATGCTACAGTGTAAATGGTTATGTTCCAAAAGGACATAAAATATTAGGGTAAATATAACATGCCACTTAAGAATTGCAGTAAAAGAATATTAAAAGCCCACATCATGTTGTCTTGTTCATGGTTTATACGTAACAAGCCACTCTCACTTAGATCAACAGGACTGTGATTAGCAATGCGGCCTTGAATGAGGGAAAAGTAGAATTGCATTCCCTGCAAGTCATTGTAATTTCTCCGGCAGCACGCCAGCATTGCTGAGTGGAGTGAAATGTTTGCAGATAAATAGAAGCATGTAAACACAATGCTGTGCCTTTGGAAATCCTTTTATAAAAATAACGTACTAGAAAGAAAAACCAAGAACCATATCTAGGGCACAAATATGGCTATGACAGTCATTTTACTACAGAGGCCTTTATAACCAAAATAAATTCCTACACACTCACTCTTAATAAAGTGGCACGCCAAAAACAGCAAACCTCTTGTTTAACTTAAGCAAAATAAACACATCAAGCTAAGTCCAAGGTGGGAGTTTTTTCTTAGATAAATATAATTTTAATAAAAAAAAAAAAAACAGATTTAAAGAACTATTTTACATACTAAATTTACTGTACCTAGCCCAGAGGCTTTATAACATTAATGATCCAGCCACTCAAAATTGTCCAAAGCCATTGCCCATCTTGGATCTTTTTAGGCCATCTTCTGCGTGTCTGCAGTGGCATTACACATGCTCAGTATGCTCTGGGCTGCTGTTAACTAGGTAGTTTAGGGGTCTTCAGGAATTATCATAGCATTCGTTAAATCAGTAGCTGATGCTAAAGGGCTACTTATTATTTGGTGTAGTGCACACTGGTTTTCATGCAAATACTGTGAATTAATCATTAATCAGCCCAGTATTGTGAACCTGATATAATATACTAGCAAAGTGCATGTTGGGCAATCATGGATTTTGCATGTGCTAATTATCAGCAGAAAAGGTAAGTAGTTACTGCAGGTATTTCAGAGGCAGAGATCATCAATGATAAAGGGATGTGATGACTTTGGAATGGTGGTACAAAAGCCCAAAAAACATGGTGTAGCATGTCCAGACTAATTATTTGTTGTGGTTTAGTTCTCTACTTCTTTAATGCATTACTAATCTGCTAATCTACTACCATTTACTAATTTGATCCAAAAAAAAAAATCTTTATGTTGTAACAGAGTTATTGGAATGAGCTAGACAGTCTCTAAGTCTGCCTACAGTGTTACCATCAATGCGTTAACGTAACGATTCTGATGTGTTCCTTGCGTTAGAAATGTACAGTATGTTACAGTAAGAGGTATTCAAGTTCAGAACATAAGCACAAATACGCAAATCATCAGACACTCTCTCTAGTGTTGTTAAATCCAGATTCCTGTGACTATACTAAATCCCTATAATGTAATTGTACAGTGTTCAGTATTATGAAGGAGCAATCAATGCAAACCAGTGAGTAACTTTGCTAATTCTGCTTGTTAATAAATTTATACAGTGAAAATGCTGTGCCCTGCCTTGATGATGGATTATAGAAATAAGAGGGGACAATAGGCTCTCAATTGTTTTTCTCCGTTATCTCCTTTGTGTCTGTTGATGGGTTAGGCAAAGATATTTGTGACAAACTCCAGGAATCGTTTTCCATACTGGTCAGGATGTACTGTGGAAATCTCTGCTCCAGCCTAGAAAACACAATAGACATTTTAGGATACATGGCTATAACAGATATCATCAATGTACCTGCATTAGGGCGTTTAAACAGGGGCATTTCTTTGTGTGGTTCCTTTCGGTGGACCTTAATGCATTCCATGTCAAGGAACTGCCAAAGCTTCCCTGCAGCAGAGTGAGCACAATTCATTAAGAGGAACAGTCTGCCTTAACTCTTCAGCAGTAGAACACACTCCTGTGTCGCATATCCCTTATTTAACCACAGCAGTAATGAGTAATTTGGGCTTTTATGAGACTAAATCAGCAGGTTCACCTATACAAATCTATGATCAATAAAGTGTGCCTGACAATATTTAAACACATCTTGAACTGCATTGGATTGGATTTTATGTTCAAATAAACATATTGAAACATACAAGATATAAATATATTAATTACCCCATGCTTTACAGTTTTTGCTGCATGTGCTGCTTTCTTCTTGGCATCATAATGTGTGAGAATGTCAATCAAGCCCATAAAATAAACTTCCTTATGGGGAGCATCTAATCATCAGAAAACATAATTAGTCCATATTAAATTATGAAAGCGTAAAAAAAAAAAAAAAAA
>CM044433.1:145037941-145077369 GCA_024363595.1 Xenopus borealis | reverse complement strand
CATGGATTGAATGATATTCATATATCTTCAAGGCAGCTGTTGTATTAGGGAGCTGCTATCTGCTTACCTTCCCATTGTTCTGTTTTTAGGCTCCTGGGGGGAAAGGGAGGGAGGTATGGTGATATCACTCCAACACCAGTAGAGTGACTGACGTTTATCAGAGTACAAGTCACATGATTGGGGGCACCTGGGAAACTAACAATATGTCTAGTCCCATGTCAGATTTCAAAATTAAATATAACAAATCAGTTTACTCTTTTTAAAAATGGATTTCAGTGCCTTTTATTACATATAGAAGATAGTCTTCATAGTGAGATACCATAACACTATGCCACCACAGGAACTCTCCTTTGCTAAGCATAATTCTAATGATATAGTGGCCTTTTATCAGCTGATTTGGAAGCTAAAAAACATCACAGCAAAATGCATCTGATACATGAAAACAGTGTTTATTGTAATTCAGTTCCTTACCAATCTGTGCTGTGTGTGTGCGTTTAACTGTGTTCTTATAGCGTACAGCCTCCTTAATACGATCGACTTCCTGTTGGTACCTCCTCTTGTCTTTCATAGCTCCTTCCTTAGCCTCCTTCAGTGCACCCTCCAGGGCCTTAACTCTCTCAGCCGTAGCCCGAAGACGTTTTTCCAGTTTAGGAAGCTCACAACGAAGATCTGCATTGTCACGAACCAGCTTGGTGACACCATTCAGAAATCAAGAACAGAAGAATAGGCATAAATTCATGGAAATGCCTCATTCAGAAATACCAATAGCTGACCATCACCAGCTACAATAGGGTTTGGTTAATATTTACAGAAATAATTAATTATAAAGAGATTGCTTAAATCACATCTGTCATTGCAATAAAATAAAATGCTGTAGCCTATGCTTAATCAGTTTCAAAAATAGCCTTTGATAGTTTTAAAAATACATTCCTTCATAACCCCACCCCCACCCCCCCTGGGAGAGGACTAAGCTAGAGGGCCACATCTAATTTCAATATATCTGGAACTGCATAGAGGACTGTTTATTGAAGTGCAGCACGTTGATGCCAAGGTCTGGGAAACCATTACTTTAAAGGGATACTGTCATGGGAAAACATGTTTTATTCAAAACGTATCAATTAATAGCACTGCTCCAGCAGACTTCTGCACTGAAATCCATTTCTCAAAAGCGCAAACAGATTTTTTTATATTCAGTTTTGAAATCTGACATGGGGCTAGACATTTTGTCAATTTCCCAGCTAACCCTGGTCATGTGACTTGTGCCCGCACTTCAGGAGGGAACTGCTTTCTGGCAGGCTGTTGTTTTTCCTTCTCAGTGTAACTGAATGGTACGCAATGGGACATGGGTTGTTACTATTGAGTGCTGTTCTTAGATCTACCAGGCAGCTGTTATCTTGTGTTAGGGAGCTGTTATCTGGTTACCTTCCCATTGTTCTGTTGTTAGGCTGCTGGGCGGGGGAAAGGGAGGGTTGATATCACTCCAACTTGCAGTACAGCAGTAAAGAGTGATTTAAGTTGATCAGAGCACAAGTCACATGACCTGGGGCAGCTGGGAAATTGACAAAATATCTAGCCCCATGTCAGATTTAAAAATGAAATATGAAAAAATCTGTTGGATTTCAATGCAGAATTCTGCTGGAGCAGCACTATAACTGATGCATTTTGAAAAAAAAATTCCCATGACAGTATCCCTTTAAGATATAAGGGCTCATTTATGTTGGTAAGTTCAGTAAACAGAGCAAAATTGTCATGTTGTTGTCTCACAATGTAGTGTTTTTTCCCCAGAATTCCAGCATCATTAGGGGTGCAATGGGGAGTTGAATCTAAAGCAACTGCTCAGTTGAGTTACATCAAATGGTTCCAAAGTCTGCCTGGTATCATTTTTGGGGTTCTGCGAGTGCTCCCTATTATCTTGTCGCAACTGCACTGCAACAATTAATGTGTGGCTCTGAGGGAACCATGTAGCTGCCCTGCCACCTTGTCAAGATGGCAGTAGCTCCAAAATTCAGCTGTATTAATAGGCACAGCATACTCTGATTTGAAATGGAGGGCAGAAAGACTGGGCAGCACTGAGCCCAACTATATAGAGATGGCATTTTGACTCAAGTACCTTTAATGAGAGTGGTTTCATGCACTACTCAATGTGGTAAAAAGCACGTTTCCCCCTGCACTCGCAGTTGTAAATGAGCAATATTGTCCTAGGAAACAGAATGCTCACAGATCGTGGATGTTGCAGTAAACTACAGATCATAATTCGCAGTACAATAAAATGTGATAAATTAGTATCATTATTAGTAATTCTTTTAAAACAAAGCAAGGCAGGATGCTATCTAATCTAAAAAAATTACTTTCACAATTTCACAGAAAAGGGTAAAGTGACATGTTTATCACAGAAGTGTTGGAACACAACTTGACAGAACTTGTGCATGTGTTAAACCCTCCATACAACATGCAAGCAGGGACGTGTCTGGATGCTGAAAAGCCACAAGCAGGGGATGCCAGTCAAACGAGGTTGGTGATGGGCTGAAATGTACACAGGTCACATACTAATCTATTTGCACAGCCAGAAATATATTTCAGTTTACTGTTACTGACGTACAGTGTCTCTGATGTGATAAGATAAACCTCCAATGATAGCTAAACAGGTCTTTAAATTAGTTCATAACCTAACATTTAGTTTAGAATTAATGATGGTACTCATTACTGTAACAAAATACATCATGGTAACCAACCATATGCAGCATTTAAACCCCAACCCTGAGAGACATTGTAATAAAGACTTTCACTTGCTTTTCACAAATGTGTACTTTTTTGGAACATTTTGTAGACATTGTGTAGTCCATTCATGAAAGTCCAAATAAAAGTAAAGGAAAAAGGAAATCCAGCAGATTTACTGCAAACAAACTTTTATTCTGACTAGTGGTAAACACAACATGCTTCAGGTTCAATACCCTTTATTCTCTTGATAAAGTATGTTGAACCCGAAACATGTTGTGTTTACCACTACTCGGAATAAAAGTTTGTTTGCAGTAAATCAGCTGGATTTCCTTTTTCCTTCACATATATTTGGATTGCAGTTGGCAGTTGCAGCACAGAGCAACATTCAAGGAATAGGATAGAAGAGTTTGGAAGAAAAACATTTGTGCTGACCACAATGCCCCTCTTCCTTATGAAAGGAAAGATGAGTAGCAAGGGTTTTACTACAGCGGCACTGGCCAGGATTTCTTTATTCTATCATTCCCTCCATCCAATAAGGCATCCACTAAAAAAGGGAAATACAGTATCGCTATCTCTTCTAAGAAATTTAGTGCTTTCATTTTGCAAAACAATTGTAATGGTAAAGCTAGCCTGAGAGGCCAATTTTTCTGCGTCTGACCTTAGAGTCCTGCGCAGGTCCATTTTTTGCAACCCGTACCCTCAACCTGCAATCTGTAACCCAGACCCGCATTCTTACCTGCCGGGACCCGCTACCCGACCCCGAACCACAAGTACCTTATCCACAACCCAGACTCACGACCCGCTGACCATCAAGAATCAGGAAGTGCTGTCATTGTAACCTTGTGACATAATTGTAGTCATAAAAATTAGTTAAAATCGCTATTGAGAATACCTAAAGGCCAACCCGCAGAACCGACTGACCCGCATCTATACCTGAACCCGGAACTTCTACCCACAACCCGCAGGGTAACCCACGGGTACCCGACCAGCTGCAGGACTCGAAATGACCAAGTGGACCAAGGATTCTGCTACATATCAGACATCAAACTAAAATGACTAATTGGCCAACTGGTAGCCGATCACCCCCAAAAAAGTGCCAAAGATGCACTTTACTTATACAGATATAAAACATATGCTTCATCAAACCATGATGACCTGCCTCTGGTGTATAAAACCATGTACAGCATTCCAAAGGGACTGTGTAAATTCCCAGGACACATGCATATAAGAGCCAACCTGTTTACAGCCCCTTGGATAAAATATTGATGCAGAATGAGTATATTCAGGCCAATCTCTGGAATATAGTAAACGTATTAAAATAACGGGAACTTGTATGAGGCAGTTATAAGAAGAAATTACTACTTCATGTAAACTCTTCAGTTGTTCTGATCTGTATGGTCGTATAGGCGTGAAACCATTACAAATAAAGTAGGAAAGTTAGAAGCATCTTCCTATTGTAGGCCAAAATAATTAAAGGGGTCTGTATGTAATTTGTACTGTTACTCTGCACTGTTAAAAATACATTTTAAAAATAAATACATACAGCATAGTTACCCTGCAGGTGGGAAAACCGTTGCCCATATTGTTTGCCTGGGTTAGGTTCTTTGCTGGGAAGCTACCAAGAGCATTCAGAGGTGCAGATCTAAGGTGCAAATGGGATCTATTGGCCTCGAGATGATACAGAAATCCAAAATATAAGGTGAATATTTTCTAATTCTTTTCTGAGCTTTAGTTCTCCTTTAAAAAACAGCACTTGCAGAATAATAAAAGCCAGGACTGTCTCAAAAGAATCAGCTATGTAAGTCATGATGTGGGATTTGACCATATTAATGATTCCATTTCAAAGCAGCAGAGCTGTTAATCCCTTAATCCCTCCAAGAGACGTTCATAACAAATAAACCCTTTTTCTACCAGGCTGGCAGCCTAACAACGCTTACAAAAATACAGGAGACAGAGAACTATAAAGAGATAAAAGTGATGTATAAGTCAAATAAGTGAAAGGAACAAATTAGCTGATATTATTGTTAGTAAAAAAAAAGGCATTCTTAGGGCCCTTACACACGGGCGTTTGTTACCTGCGCTCCCCTACGTTCCGTTTGGCTGCGTTCAGCCGCAGGGGAGCGCAGGTAACAAACACCCGTGTGTAGAGGCCCTTTAGGTATGGTATAGGAGGCATGAAGATCAGACTCTGAACAGCTGGTTTAAGTCAACACACTGCCAAACAGGTTGTAATTGCCATATTACAACTTATATCCTAAGAATAGGTTTTTTTTTATTTAAAGGGGACATATACACACCCATATACCCAGATGTTATATATATAAATGTTGGAGGGAGTAAACAATCGGTTATGTGAACAATATAGTGGTTTCTGCTATGGCTCCCTCATTACCCAGGGTCCCATGTCACTCCCCAGTTTGCATATTCTGAGTGACATGCAAGCTAGGGGCATTCAATTGGACATTTGTATCACAGACCTCCTGCTATTAATGTATGCATCAATGTCAAATGCATAGATAAAAATCTGTGCTGCATTCTAAGAGTGCAACAATTTTCACTTCAGATTACAAGGAGCAAATTAGAATGAGACATGGTGCAATTCACCCTCTTTCTCGTGTTTTGACTAACTGCAGTAAATGGTATTATTTTTGTAAGGTTTCCACTACCTGAATCTACTGTTGCAAGTGAATACAGACACAGAGCTTGTGCAACTAAAGCCAAGTCCAGATCATTTTCATCCATGCATCCTCAGGGTGGCCATACATGGGCATATTAAAGCTGCTGATATCGGTCCTTAGGGCCGAACGATCAGATTAAAGGAACAGTAACACCAAAAAATTGAAGTGTTTTAAAGTAAAGTAAAATTGGTCTGTTTGCTTCAGAAACACTACTATAGTTCATATAAACAAGCTGCTAAGTAGCAATGGCGGAAATTGAAAAACGGCTATATGGCACAGGATAAGTAATGGATAACAGATAACATTATGTTCTACAGAACTTATCTGTTATCTGTTGTGTAACTTGAGCCTTTTCTGCTTTGAATGGCTGCCCCCATGGCTACACAACATCTTATTTATATAAACAATAGTAGTGCTTCTGAAGCAAACACTGCAGTTTTACCAGTGCAGGGCAACACTGCATTATATTTTTATTATTTATTTATTTTTTGATGTTACTGGTCCTTTAACTCAATATCCATTTGGTGAACTTGCCAAACGAGCTAATTTTATTGTGTATGGCCACCTTTACTAGATTTTGGGGGCATGGTGCAGTACAGGGGGAAGGATTTTTTCAGACATACTATAATTTATCTGTTTCTATATTGCTGGTGCACCTTAATATAATGCATGGATGTTAGCACTCCATAGCATTTTTCTGTATCGATCCAGCACGTCCCCACCCCCCTCCAGAAAAGATTGTTGCCGCAAATTTGCCCATGCCCAAACCTCCAGCAGGCCCTGTTGGGTTACGGGCCCCCTTCACCCCTGGTAGTTCCACCACTGTAATGGGTAATACATATAATATATCATTCTACCGAAACAGCAAACTGAAAAAGTTGCTTCCAAAAAGCGTTTTGAAGGAAATTACTAAAATATGTCGAGGTTTCTTTGACCTTGCAAAATGCATCCATTTAAGAACTCTCTGTATTTTTCCCAGTTGCACAAACTGATTTAAAATTATTTTTTGGCATTGAGGATTTTAACAATGCAAGCACACTGAGAAGGGACAGGGCGACATTCAAGCAATCTTCCAGTGAGATATGTAATTTGTCTGTTGATTTGTATCATAGTGGATATATATATATAATATATTATAATATAATACTATATAACAGGTTATGGAAAAATCTAAAATTAAATTAACCCAATAGGAATTTGGCTGCAAGGCTTTAGACTCATTTTCAGACCAACTTTTAGCTATAAGCTAAATTCTGTATTTATAAAATGTATATAGAAAATGAACTAAGACCACAGGCTTCTTCAAAAGTCAAATAGGAAAATGTGGAGGGTTTGCATATGGTGCTGACACTTGTCAGATGAATGTTTACCAGGAGAACAGAAGTAAGTAAGAGGGTATCTAGAGAGCTGTAGAAAAAATTACAAAGAAACTATCATTCTCAAGACTAAAGCTCTCCAAGAATTCATTTGTTGACCTATTTATAATTATTTATTATTCATCTGAATGTCACAGGGGACCCTGACTGCCCAAATATGTGTTTTGTTATTGGCTCTCCTGGTGCAAATATAAGCAGTGACCTAACATATCAGTTTATCCAGTAAAGTGAAACACACTTACATATATGAACGCTCATGCCTGACCGTCACATTCAAGCAGTTTACACGAAAAGCCGAGTAACAGAACTGGTAGAGTGCCTGCCATGTAACGGGAATCATCGTGCCACTAATTACTCGCATAGATTGTACCAGCACTGACTCATAACCAGTTTTGGAATTTAAATGATAACGTGCCCGGTAATTTCATGCAAAAGGAAGAAGAGCAGTGGGAGAGCCATAGTGGAAAAGCACAAGTATGGACGAAGAAATGAAATGATGTGTACTACTAAGAGCCAAACACTGTATAAAAACAGCAGTTGCTGCCTCACTTTTTGTTTTGGGGCATAGACTCTATGATACAGATGAGTTCTTTCATCCTTCATCCGGAACTTCCAGAAAAGTTATTTACTACAACTGGAATATAAGCACAGGTTTTATAAGGATTTATAATCCAAATTAAAATTATATTTCAGACATTAATAAGCAGACATGATTGAAAGGTTGTTAGTCACTTCAGATGACCTACTACCTGGATATTTACTATAGTTATGTAATTATTGTATTGTTAGCTGGCTTAGTATAACCCTTGCACTATAAGGGCAGAGACATGCAGTCTTCTCCTCTTCTTCAGGGGTCGACTAATCTCTGGGAAGGCAGTTTGGGGAGATTAGTCGACACTCGAAGCACTTTGCTCTCCAAATTTGCCAAAAGTTGCCTCACGAGGAAACTTCGGAAAACAAATCGTTCGAGTTCCATCCCACCGGCGATTTACATTCTAGCAGGTGAAAAGGCAGTTTGGGGAGATTAGTTGCCTTGAAAAAGAGATTTGTCGCTGGGCCGACTAATCTCCCCGAATCTTACCGTGTGTCTCTGCCCTTAAACCTCTGCTGCTAATTTTTCCTTCATTTTTCCGTTCGGTCCTGTGTTCGGCCAACAGTTCGGTTGAATCCCAAATAGTGGATTTGGTGCATACCTAATAGGATCTATTATCCAAAACACGTTATTCCGACGTTGTTCCGACTTACTGAAAGGCCATTTCCCATATACTCCATTATTATCAAATTTTTTTTAATGATTTCCATTTTTTCTGTAGTAATGGAACGGTACCTTGTACGTGATCCCAGCCAAGATATAATAAATCCTAATTGGATGCAACACAATCCTATTTGGTTTAAGTAATGTTTAAATGACTTTTTAGTAGACTTAAGGTAAAGAGATACACATTTCAGAAAGGCCCCTTATCCAGAAAACCCCAGGTCCTGCACATTCTGGATAACAGGTCCCATACATTTATTGAAGGCAAAACAATCGTATTGGGTTTATTAATTGTTTACATTATTTTTTAGTATACTCGAAGTATCAAAATTACAGAAAAACTCCTTATCCAGAAAACCCCAGGTCCTGAGCATTCTGGAAAACAGGTCCTATACATATAGTAATTTTGCAGATGTTTAAGAAGTCTACTCCAGTTGTTACTCTGGGACAGATGTTTAGAGGGTCTCAAAAGCACTTTATGGGGGCACTAACTGGGACATAGCAAAGTGGAATTTGGGAGTTAATATGGTTATAACCCTATTTTCATACTGATAATCTTGCAGTAAGGTGGTATGGGGGTGAAATAAATAAACGAAGACCCACAAAAAGGCTTACGGACAAAGTCTACAATCCTCTGAATTAGTCTGGAATAATGATAGATCCTATAATGCTTAGCATTAGCAGAAACGGTGGAAACATAGGAAAAAACTTTAGGATGACCACAATACGGGCTAACCAGTATCCATACCTTCTACTCTTTTCTGGTTCTATGATCTGTAAATTATGCTGAGCTCTGTCTGCAGTATTGCTGTATCCAGTAGCACGTGTCAGCACTTTCTTAGAGCTGCTACCTTGACTCCAGATCAGCTGCAGAGCTTCTCCAAGTCATTGTCCCTTGCCTTGTAATAATTACATTTATATCTTACACAGTGTGATAGTCGCTTCCTTTCTGCTAAAGCCACTTATTCCTTCAATTCACGCTATGAAGTGATTGCCGAGTGTTTAGGATGAGCTGGATGAGTAATGGAGCTAAAGGGATTGGTGAGACATGATCAGCAGAACTGGAGTTAGGCAGACATCTCTGCATTAGCAGCATTCAGTACCTTTGATACCCAGTCATCCAGCTTAATGGAAGGCAGCAGGGAGGGAATGTGGGATACAAATGGGAATCATTGAATATAGATTGCTTCTTTCTGTTAATAGGAATGTGCAAAGCTGGAAAAAAAAGCTGAATGTGAAACATGTTTAAATATGAATGTAGAATATAATTTTGCTTAAATAAGATAAAGTAGCACCCAACCGATACAAAATGATCATTAAATCCCACCATTGACAAAGGAAAAATACCCTGATATAAGCAGTGTTGTAATCCATTTCCACAACAGCTAAAGGGCATGATGATATTTTTCTACATTTTTGTGTGGTAGCTACAATATCCTTGAAAGTGTCAATGAATAATATTCTGGCAGCAATCGAAAAATACTGTCTATTAATGAGCAATATACCTCTCTAATAATGCCTTGGTCAACTAACATTAAATGCGGTCTATGAACCAAAGTGCCAGCACTGCATGAAACAATATGTGGGAAGTACAACAGGATACAAGAACATATGAGAGCGACTGTATATAGAATAAGGATCCAATATGCAAGCAGGGCTTAAATAAGAGATGGGATATTACACACAATGGGCCAGATTCAATCCAGAGAGAAAAAGGTTTATCACGTGAAAGGTTGTGGACGAGATTCATTTTAAATGCAATTCAATTCAGAAAGACTTATCTCACTGTTTATCATGTGAAAACTCTATTGAAGTCTATGGTTAAAAATTGGAACTGAATTTGGAGAAGTTTTCTCTCCTTGAAGTGAATCCCGTCCATGAGTTTCCACGTGATAAACCAGGAGATAGATTTTTCTTGCTGAACTGAATCTGGCCCATTATCTGATCGCTGTTAATACTTGGATCTGTGCTTTGATTTTTAAATTACTAGCACACTATCTTTAAAATGTCTATAGACAGGACAGTATTTAGCTCTTTGTGACCTTTTTATTGATAACCTATGGCTAACGGCAGAAGTGCCCAAAATGTATCAGTCCAGTCCTGGTCCTTGGGATTTGCATTTATCCTTTTGCTAAGCAGCAAACTGAATAAGCAATACAAACAATGTTCATTCCGTGCTTTAATTCTGAAATCTTCAACTTGTGTAAAGAATCTTGATTGCAGCTGGCCTTCACTGGTCCACTCTGCAGGACTCTCCAATACAAAACAAATCTCTGCAGGGATGTGCAAAAATGGATAGTATGGTTTAGTATCCTTAAAAGGGCCAAGCAACACACTGTGCTGTGTTAATTATGTAAAACTTGTTTAAAAAATTGCCATGTGCTGTAGACCCTTCAGGTAAGTTAGACCAAGGATGATAAATCAGCCCACCAGTACACACCAAGTAAACTGGTGCGGACTCCAAGGTGTCTTTGAGTTTTCACGCAATGTTCATGAAAAGAAGAAATATGATAGTGCAGGCATATTTATTTAAAATGAATGTGCCCCAGCAACTTGGTATACTCACAAGATAACATTAAATTGTACAATTAAAACTGCTGCTGATCCTTAACGTGTTTCACACCCTCACTCCAACCATAGAAACTAGTGATGGGCAAATCTCGCGAGTTTCGGTTCGCCGAAAAATTTGCGAATTTCCCAAGAAATTCGCCAATTGGCAAAATATTTGCGAAACGAGTCGCGGCACGCTTTTGACGCGCGTCGCGTCAACTTCGTCGCGTTGTTTTCGTCGCGTCAAAAACTAGTTTTTTCGGCAAATTTTCGCCAGGTGAAATTTCACTGCCATTTCGCGAATTTATTTCGAAACATTCAGGTTTAATTTACTTATGGTGAACTATTTGTGGCAGCATTTGCATATTCAATTATATGGCACATATGTCAATATACAGTATATATAATTATATATAACTGCAAATGCTGCGACAAATAGTTCACCATAAGTAAATTAAACCTGAATTTTTCTATGGTTGGAGTGAGGGTGTGGTTAGTAATTTTTCTTCTGAAGACGCTTAGCACTCCAAGTGAAACGCACTGGATCCGTTTTAATTGTACAATGTTTTCAATTTCATTTTATCTTGTGAGTATACCCAGTTGCTGGGGCACATTAATTTGAAATAAATATGTCTGCACTATCATATATTTCTTCTTTACATGAACATTGCATGAATACTCGAGGACATCTTGGAATCAGCACCAGTTTACTTGGTGTGTACATACTTTGAAAATCTGGTGAGTAGGCAATTTCACCAGAGGTTTACCATCCTTTGTCTAACTTACCTGACGGGTCTGCAGCACATGGCACACTTTTTTAAACAAGTTTTACATAATTAACACAGAGCAGTGTGTTGCACTTGGCACTTTTAATTTAAGGGTACTGCACCATAGTATGCATTTTAGCGCTTCCCTACAGAGATTTGTTTTAGACTGAATAAGCAGTTATCAGGAGAAATTATCTGGGAGATGGAATTTTCTGACCATAAGATGGGCATACACTGGCTAATCCTCCAAGGTATACAACTAATCAGTTTAACAAATAATGCCATATGAGTGGTCATACACAAATATGGCTACCTCCCATTGTTCCATTCATTGGGACCAACAAACTGAATTATCGAAACAAGAGGAAGTGATGAGGTGCTGCAGATCAGAATCAGAAGTCAAATATAGGAGCAGATTATGATTTTTTTATAAAGAGCGTTAACAGTGGTTAAATTTAATAGCCTATAGCCAGCTGGACTGAGAAACTGAGCTGCTCAAATTGGTGTCTCTTAGTGCCTACAGTTAGTTATGTCTTTATAGGAACAAATGATCATATTAGTAAGCAAATCGGTTTGGCTGATGATTAGTGGGTATTAAATTATAGGAGAATAAATTGAGAGGACACATGCATTGACTTGGCACAGTAGCTTAAAGCAAGACAATGGCAAAGTACTGTACATGACAAACACACCCAGGCATTAGTGTTAAATTGGCAGATTACTAGATACTAAATACATGAAAATAAACTTTTGGTTTGCAGATTAAAAGATTAATTTTTACCCCAAGGCAAATGTAGTCTATGGGTTATCAGTCTACATGGACACAATCAATGGTGTTTGGTTCAGTAAGTATCAAAGTAAGAAACATAGTTTCAATCAAGAATTGATTTGCAAAAGGTGAATGTTAAAAACCACCATGTCCACAAAAACAAAACACAGAATACTGTTAACCTGTATAACACATGAAGGTCACACTGGCTTTCTTCTGCAATTATCAATTACACATCACAAGCAAATAGTAAAACATGGCAAAAACAGATAAAACAGGTAGCCAAAAGGATTGCATTGAAGGGTAATATGAAATCCAGTTACAAAGACATCATCATCATCACCATCAATCATGGCAATAATAAAATAGAGCATACTCTGAATGAAAATGCAGCATACACGTACATTTTTGAGTTGATCATTGGATCTATTCAATGTAGAGCCAAGAGCACAGAATGGGGTACCTACTTGTTTGTGAACCTTTGTAAGCTGTTCCAGGTTGTTCTCAAGAAAGGAAATCTTCTGTTTCTGTGAGTGTATCCCCCCACTGTCCTCGGGTTCCATTTCAGCACTCTGCACAATAACAAGAACAACAAAAAAAGGTAAAGTTGTGCTCACCATTACATTTTTAACAGTTAGGTGCTTAGAGCACCTTTTGTCTATATGAATAACAAGCATGACAACAAAATATGTGAAACTGAGATCCTCTGTCACTAGGTTCCCTGCTTAAAAGGAGTAAGCTAACTGGGCTTTGACCAATAACTACACTCACTCAATAGCAAAAACACAGCACTCAATAGCAAAATCCAGGTCCCACTGCAACACATTCAATTACATTGAGTAGGAGAAACAACAGCCTCCCAGAAAGCAGTTCATCCTAATGTTCTAGCTTTTTCTGCAAAATTACCTGATATGGCTGCCTACACACCAATATTACAACTAAAAAAATACACTTGCTGGTTCAGGAATTAATTTTATATTTTAATTATTTGCAGTGTAATTTAGAAATAAAAACTACATCATAAAATCATGATAGAATCCCTTTAAGGTTCCAAAAAACTTGTACTAGGAATTATTCTATTTGCCATTCCACAGTGCCAAGTGCCAGGGCGTCTTTTTAGTATACTGTATTCTATATCAGGAATGGATCAATAGAGGACATCCCACAGCTTACTTTCTTGACTCGAGATGTGACGTCTTGAACAAAAAGCTTCCGAAGGTTGTGGAGGGTCTGGAGTTCGCGGGCCTAGTTTTAAACAGAAAAAACAAGGCAAGACAGATGTGACTCCTGATTCTGCTTCAATATGACTCCTGATTCTGCTTCAATATGACATACTAAGGAACGGTATTATATAAATGTATGCAAAATTGTGAATCTTCCAAAAATATTGTTCAGTTATGAAAAGACTTGCAAATTCAAATGTGAGCACAATCATCAGACTTGCAGCTTCTATTATTAACATGTATTTCTATAGCGTCAACTTATTTCGTAGCGCTATGGGTACAAATGTGTTGTTATCATTTGTCGCGCTTAGTAATATTATATTATAACAAGGGTTAAACCCAGCAACATTCAGTCTAGTCTGGGCTTAATTACTAATTGTAACTGCATCTTTTTAACAACATAGGTGCACCGGCAGCTCTAAGTGATACTGACCCTTTCCAGGCGATTGTCAGCATGTGTTTACAAAGCTTCCTGGTACCTATCTAATATATTAAAAATCCTTGCCATGCCCAGCCCTCTCTTTGCTTACTGGTATCAGCCTCTGACACCTCTTAAGCCTTCTATAGTGTTGACATTGGGCAAGGGAGTGGCTGAAATACCCCCTAAGCCAGGGGTCCCCAACCTTTTTTGCTCGTGAGCCACATTTAAATTTAAAAAAGAGTTGGAGAGCAACACAAGCATGAAAAAGTCCATGGGGATGTCAAACACGAGCTCTGATTGGCTTTTTGGTAGACCCTATATGGCAGCCTATAGGAGAGAATGTTTGGCAAGACATCTGTTTTTTATGCAACCACAACTTGCCTCTAAGCCATTAATTCAAAAATAAGCACCTGCTTTGAGGCCACTGGGAGCAACATCCAAGGGGTTGGAGAGCAACATCTTGCTCACGAGCTACTGGTTGGGGATCACTGCCCTAAGCTAAAGGCACTGTTTATATTAGTGCTCTGGCCTATTTGGGTCTTTTCCCTGCCACAAGTCCAAACTCTCTTCTACAGGAGCCATAGCTCAAGGTCTATTTGAGTCTTATATCCATTATTATTGTCGATTATGAATATATATATATATATTATATATAGTTAAAGAGAAGGACCAGCACTCACTGTGGTTCCAAAAAAGGTTATTGTTTTATTTTCAGTGCATCTCATATATATATATATATATATATATATATATATATATATATATATAATATACAGTGCCAGCCCATCCTACCCCCTGCTCCCCACTCCCACCAGAAGGCCCCTATTATTAACTATTATTGATTAAGGGCCCTATCATCATTTAGAAGAATGGGGTCCCAGTGAAAAATACATGACAAACCTATGCCAACCTATCTATACACTTCCATATATAAACTATATTTACCAATATCTATTTATGCCCACACATGATCAAACCCCCTCATCCATCACAGTCATACCCTATTATGCTAAAAACCCCACTATGATCTGCCCAAAGCCCACCACCATCACAACCCACAATATCCTTCTCCAGTGGGGCATATCCTTAATGAGAGTTGCTTCTGGAATTAGCATCTTGGTTAAGCTCTGAACATGTAAGACACCTGACAATTTCATAAAAGAAAAATCCCAAGGCATGGTAATACTTACGACTGTCTCCTCCAACCCTTTAAGATCCTGCTTGGATTGTTCATGTTTCTCGTACAGAAATCTACAGAAGAAAAGCAATGTTACAAAGCTGGATTGGGGAACTTTGAATTAGATGAGGTACAAGCAACGCATAATGGGGAGTTTTTGTCCATCGTTGATGTTCCTACAGTTAAATGTGACATCTGGCTGTGGTCTTCAAATATCAGTATAAAATATCTACTCAGATTATTCTAATTATTCTAAGTTGCCTTCATTTTGCCTTTCCCCTACTTTGGACCATCAAAGGGAGTGTTTGTCAAAGTCTGTGAACACTTGTACACCTCTACAGCTTAATATTTATTAATATTAAGCTTGATATTTATTTCTACTGTATGCAGTGCTTGCCATTACAGGTAAGATTAACTTTTATTATTTATTGCCCTAAAGCATGCCAGATGTAATGATAACTGCCCAAGCAAGTGACTCTTGGGGCTTCCCTCTGTCAGTCTGGAAACAGCTCGTTGTGATCAAAACTTCTAAGGCTCATGGGACATTTAGATTGCCATGGTCCTCTCAGACTCAACCCTGCACTTTATCCCCATCTGATAGGGCTTCTCTGAAATAAAGTGGAATCAGTCGTTGGTAGGCAGCTGTTGGTCTTTCTCTAAGAGAACCACAGAAAATGCGCTTGAAAATGTCCTTCCAAACCATGACTGAATGATCCCTCATGTGTCACTAACCCAGGCACTAGTTGCTCATGTGTCATTCCCAAGCAGGGCAACCATGAAGTGGCTGAACAAAATACAGCTCAAGGAGCCCTATCTTAAAGGCTGTCATCAGTCATACTATTGTACATAACTCTACTTACATTCTGCAGTCCAATAAACTTCTTACTGATCTAAATATCTGTCACATATTCCTAGTGTATAGACTATACCTCTGTTAGTATGTCCAGATCTTGACAGAGAGCCCAAATAGCCCTAAGATTGAAATGGATTATAGGAGACTCACGTCAGCTCCTGCAGCTTATTGCTTTTCTCGTGTTCCTCACTCTTCAGCTTCTCATAATCAGCCCTAAGTTTTTCCAGCTCCAGCTGCAGCTTCTGATTCAGACTGAGCAGTAAGAAAGCAGTAGAAATTGGCATTTCAGTTTCAGTTTTTTACCAAGGTTTTCTGTTGTACTCACTATGCTTCTGCGCCCCAAACACATTTGTAGATGACACATTACAAGGCCACCAGCAAATAAACACATTCACTAAAGGGTGAATTGTCGCCAGAAAACACTTTGCACACTTCGCGCCACTTCGCCAGGCGCTAATTCACTAAAAGGCAAAGTTTCATTTGGGTTCCGAAAGCTGGCAACTTTTCGTTACTGTTACTTCGGCAGTGCAAGCATTTCAAGGCGAAATTACGCTAGCGATCACTTCTGACTAGTGAAACTTTGTTAGTCCTCTTACATTTAGGTCAATTTGAATAGGGCGGGTACATTAAAGTCATATAGACAAATTTATTAGAGATGTTGGCGTAAATGCTTAAAGGAGAAGGAATGTCAAGACTTACTTGGGGGTGCCAAATGTTAGGCACCCCCAAGTGATTGTAATGCCTTACCTGAAACCCTGGGCCGGTGCTCCGCAGGAAACGGCACCGGCCCGGGATATTACCAGTGAGCACAATGGAGTGATCATTTTAGCAGTTCGTCTGGTCTGAGGTGGCAAAGTCAACTCTGGCGAAAGAGGTAACCTTCAGTAAAATTCTCACTTTACTGAATTTGTGGAGTAACGACCGTTCGCCAGAGCAAATAGAGTGTGAACGAACGCTAATGATGGTTCCATTTGCTAGCAAATTGTTGCCACCTTTTAGTGAATTGGCAATGTCCCTGCTAGCGTTAGCCACTGCACCCTTTAGTGAATCTGCCCCACTGAGTCACCATTCTCTGGAACTGGTGTCTGCAGTTCACTTTCTGTGCCTGTGGAGGTTTGAAAGCATCTTAGTGTTAGCACAGTAAGTTCCATCTCATTCATAATTGGGGAGTAAATCCTCTTTTTCAACATGAGTTCAATGAAATTTTTTTGTGGGATCATTTTTATCTATTAATTAAGATGGGGAAAACAGAAACACTTAAGGGGCAGATTTACTAAGGGTTGAATTTCGAATGCAAAAAAAATTCGAAATTTTGGGGAATAGTGGGGGAATAGTGGGGAATTAAAAAAATTCGAATTCAAATTTTTTTTGCGCAATTCGATCGATCAAATAGGGAAAAATTGATTGAATTCGAATCGAATATTCGATAGATTTTTAAGCGATCGATCGAATCACCTGCAACCACTTAGGAGGTCCAAATTCCAAAACCTCAGACAATTCTTTAGCTATATAATCCGAATTTTTAGTGGGGAAACAATTAGATTATTTTTTTATTTATTATACCCCAAGGATGGAAAAAGTCTGAATCTGAAAATCTGGCATTTCAGATCTGGCAAGGTCTTATATAAGTTAATGGGAGAGGTCCCTATTTGGAAGTTTCTGTGACATGCGCTGGAATTAGCCCGAAAATCAGATTATTTCTGACTTTTCTGGCAAAAATCCCAAAAATTCTGGCCCAAAAAAGAAAAACAATCGATTTGGGAAAAACCCTGAAAAATCCATACGATTCTGATTTTCGCTAGATTTTTTCGTGTTTGTACCCAATCCAATTAAATTGTGATTTATTTTAAAGGGGTGGTTCACCTTCAAGTTAACTTTTAGTATATTGTAGAAGGACCAATTCTAAGAAATTTTTCAATTGGTCTTCATTGTTTATTTTTCATAGTTTTTTTAATGATTTGCAATTTTCTTCTGTTTCTTTGCAGCTTTCAAATTACACTGACACCATCTAAAAACAAATGCTCTGTAAGGCTACAAATGTATTGTTATTGCCACTTTTTATTACTTATCATTCTATTCAGTTCATCTCCTATTCATATTCCATTCTCTTATTCAAATCAATGCAGGGTTGCTAGGGTAATTTGTACCCTAAAAACCAAATTGCTGACATTGCAAACTAGAGAGCTGCTGAATAAAAAGCTAAATAACTATAAAACCACAAACAATAAAAAATGAAAACCAATTGCAATTTGTCTCAGAATATCACTCTCTACATTATACTAAAAGTTAACTCAAAGGTGAACAACCCCTTTAATAATAAATAAAGTCCAATTGTGGATTCTAGTTTGGTCGGACTTTTTTAATTAAAATAATCATAAAAAATTGGAATTTGATACATAACCTTTATATGTCAGTCTTTGGATGGTAATGGTCCATATGTAAAGTACTAAGTCACACAATTTCCTTCTGTAATAAGCTGGTGGTTTTTCAAGAGGTGATAAAAGGCTGGTGTGACATTCACCCAAGAAACAAATTGTTCAGGACATGATAAATTGCCTGTGTAAGTGCCTGCTCAGTGGTGTAACTAGATGTTACTGGGTCCCACAGCAAATTAAGTTTAGGGCCCCAACATATCCAGAGATTGTCCTGTTCTACCAATATATATTGAAATTGCTAATTATTTGGGCCTCATGGAGCCCCCTATACCTCCTGGGGCCCCCTGCAGGATCTGCTTCCTCTGCCCCTGTGCCTGCTCATGTTTTAAATGGGTCAATCCTCTATAATGGATTAAGAATGAAAGTTTAGGTAAATCCTTTCTTACTCTTTGAGCTCATCGATGATCTTCTGTTTCTCATTAATTTCATCCCTGAGACGAGCCAGCTGTTTGTGATGGGCCTCTCGGTGGCTCTCCATCTGCATCTCCAGGACCTTCTAAGGCAAATGAAGTGTCAGCTCTACATGCTGCTCTATGTGAATTACAGTAAACTATAAATGCACAAAACCATAGATGATCTGATTGGCTCTCCATCTAACTACATTTATTATTATAGATACTCTACAAATTCTTGGTCAAAGTAGAACCAGTACAGGCAGCAAAACACATTCAGCTGTTTATTATTTTATTTAGCACCTTCATTTTTGAGGGTGATTCCATAATAATGCATCTGGTTAAAGAAGAGTTAAACCCTAAAATTGAATATGGCTAAAAATTGCATATTTTATATACTGAACTTATGGCACCAGCCTAAATTTTTAGCTTCTCAATAGCAGCAATGATCCAAACTTGTCACAAACATCAAAATTGTCACAGGGAGCCACCATCTTGGAAAGTGTCTGACACTCACATGCTCAGTGGGCTCTGAGCAGCTGTTGAGAAGCTAAGCTTAGGGGTCGTCACTAATTATCAAGCAGAAAATGAGGTTGTCTTGTAATATAAGCTGATGCTACAGGGCTGATTATTAAATTCAGATACTAGTGGCACTGGTTTCTGTGCAGCCATGTAGTAATTATCTGTATTAATGATTAATCAGCCTTATACTGTGTCATTTCTATTCTATGTTTACTGTGTATTGTGAGTGGGTCCCTAAGCTCAGTAAGTGACAGCAGCACAGAGCATGTGAATCAGTGAATCAGCAGAAAAGAAGATGGGGAGCTACTGGGGCATCTTTGGAGACACAGATCTTTACTGCTAAAGGGCTGTGGTTGCCTTGGGCTGGAACAGAAACCCAAAATATAATTTACAACATTGCCTGTGTAAGTGCCTGTGTATTTAGTTATGATTTAGTTCTCCTTTAAAGGGGAAGTTACAGAACAGTGCTCTGTACTTTTGTAGCATCAGAAGCAACTATACTAGCTGCAAAAAATAACAGAAAAGCTATAAATAATCAGGGTTTCTATTGAAAGAATCTAAATATTATATTGACCCCAATATTCATGAGCAAGAGCACTGCTGGAGATGCTTATCCTTTATTACCTTCCAAAGAATTGGGCATCTCTGTTTATGACTTGAAAGCCCGAAGGTCACACAAAACCCACAGGAATTTCTCCTGCAGCTTTTTGCTTTGATTTATACTCAACGGACGTTGATTCATTTCCCACATTACTGATTTACTATACTGAGACTTATAAATAAATAATAAGTTGGCTGCCGTGTCCTGCACTGTAAAACAAAGCCACAAAAAGGATTCTGACCTTGACTTCGTGCGCTTCCATCACATCTTGCTCCTTATCCTTTATTGCCACTTCAGTCACATTTTCTGGCATGTGAAAAGAGAAAATGCAGATGAATATGGATTCCCTATGCGCTGTCATCTAATCTGACAGGCTGAACGGACATCAAACAATTCCTCATCTTTTGTGGATTTTATGTGCTGAGAAAAACAAATCTGGGAGATTCAGAGGCCACAGTCAAAATGAACAGAATACGTAAAAGTGATCACATTTCCCACCAAGGTTCAAGTGAAATGTTTTGTCAAAAAGAAAATGGGCAGGATGTGACTTAAATTTCCATTTTCTGTTCTAGTTAACCCACTGCTACGACTAAACACAAATGCAATGATGCCAACAGGTTTAAATCATTTTTGGGATGAGAATGGGCATAGTGAATGACACACATAAAAGGAAGAATTTAATTGCAGTTAATCAATAGATTATAGAGTAAGTTCATGGCTTACAGGACAAGGTCAAGATTCTTCTTTATGAAAAACCTGGTTCAGACTAGAACTCACTGTATCATTAATCAATGACAATGTGTAAAGCTCAGTATTCAAGCAATTTGCTTTTTTTTACTCTGTGCTAAAATGTCAGCATTTTTATGATCCCCCTGAAATTCTAGATAAGCAGTCCCCACTAGAGGAGCTCAGAGCAAAAGCAGGAGGGCTTAGCATGAGGGGCCAGTTAGGGATTTTAGAGGGCGAATAAAAGCTGCCGACAGACTGAGTTTATCGGCCCGTGCGTGGGGCCTTCTGAAGGGCTTCCCCGATCGAAATCTGGCTGAAAGTTGGCCAGATGTTGATCGGGCAGGATTAAAAATCCCATTGTATTGCAGCCGCATCTGTCCTGTGATCCGACCGCCCCTATCTGCGGGCCCAACGATCGGATCAGCCCGATATCGACTACCTCAAGGTGGGCATATCGGGGAGAGATCCGCTCGTTTGGTATCATCACCAAACGAGCGGATCTCACCATGTATGGCCAACTTTAGGCATAACAGCTGCAACACAGCTGACTCCATCTAGAATACTGGAAATGTTTTCTGTATGACATTTTTTTAACAACAGTAGCATCATTTTTTTTGCACTTTACATCCTAATAAGATACTGTATATAAAATGCACACTAGCAACTAAGTCTACAATAATCAGAGTTCAGCATGGTTCCATACCTTTCAGAAGTTACATTTTTAACTTAACAATAACCATTCATTTATATGACTCTGACTTGTGCTTTACCTTGCACCTGCATCTTAGCTAACTCCTCACTCAGAGAATCATAGGACTCCTCCAGCTGCCGTTTCTTCAACTCAACGCTGTGCATGTACTCTGTCAGGGACCGGATCTTTGCTTCATGCTGTTCAAACGAATTGATAAAACAGGTAAATATACTGTAAGTATATTACGTCAGAACTACAGTATCCATTCTGTGCTCTTCCACTACCACTAGCTCTACTGCAAGCTCTCCCTTAGTACTAGTGATGGGCGAAACGGGCGCGTTTCGCTTCGCCGAAAAATTCGCGAATTTCCAGAGAAATTCGTGAATTTTTCACCGATTCGCGCGTTGTTTTTGACGCGCGTCTCGTCGTTTAAGCGGCGAATTTTTGTTGGCGAATTTTTTTGGCCGTTTCGCGAATTTATTCGCCAGCGGCGAATCGCTGGAATTCGCCGCGAATTCGCCCCTGGCGAATAAATTCGCCCATCACTACTTAGTACCCATAACAAGCAGCTTTTCTTTTTATATCTGGAATACTACACAACTTTATAACAACACAACTGCATTAGTCCAAAGGCAAGATCTGTCATCCTTGTAACACTAACTCAGTAATCCCCAACCAGTGGCTGGAGAGCAACATGTTGCTCACCAACCCATTGGATGTTGCTTCCAGTGGCCTCAAAGCAGGTGCTTATTTTTGAATTCCTGGATTGGAGGCAAGTTTTGGTTGTATAAAAACCAGGCCTCTTGTAGGCCTCCAGTTCACATAGAGGCTACTAAATGGCCAATCACAGCACTTGTTTTGCACTCCCAGGAACATTATCATGCTTGTGTAGCTCCCCAACTCTTTTTACATCTGAATGTTGCTCATGGGGAAAAAAGTTGGAGACACTGTGAGGCTTATGTCTGGGTTAAAATGAAATGAGACTGATCTGTATCAGTTTTTCTTTTATAATTTTTCATATTAAAAAAAGTTAATGAAGTTAATGTTGCAGCCAATGCAATCAAGCCAGTGGGAAATCAATAAATGTTAAAGTAAACTTTCAGACTACACTTTATTTTAGAGATAAGTGAATCATCTGTAAATATATTGCCAAATCCAAAAATTCTTGGATCATGTCAGTATGAGTCAGCCTGTTAATTGCTTCAGTTAAGTTTGAGGTATTTTTTCAAAATGCACCTTTCTATATATGCCATACCTTTATACTGAGCTACAGGGTTCCTCCTGTTTACGCCCATAATGGCTATATGTAGATGTCCCTTGAAAGCTGCTAACCTGACTTTCGTGTATATTATTTTTCCTAGTAAAATTATATAGTTTTGTCCGACAGCACCATAAAAGTGTTGAGATATACCTGAGATATGAGCAGCTGGCAAGAGGAAAGCTCCCTTCCCGTAACCTCCATCTTGCGATGACATTCCACCTGAAGACTTTCTAATTGTCGGCACCGTTTAACCACAGATTTCACCTCTGATTTGATCTTGCTGATGTACAAGCGGGCTACTGTAAACTCCTCTTCTATTGCACCGCTGATCTCCACCGGCTGGAAGAAAAAACAGTAATACAAGCTGTTTGATATTATCTTTAGAGCATTTAAATGAACACTATGATCCAATCAGTTGTCTCCTTTGGAAAAATAGCACTGCAAGGGATAAGGGCACAAACTTAAACATATGGGATCACTAAAGGGAGGTGACTAACGCAAGGGAAAATTCGCCAGCGTGACGTCATTTCGTTACTTCACCGATTTACTAACGAATAGTGATGGGTGAATTTATTCGCCAAGCACGAATTCACGGCGAATTCCCGCGATTCACCGCCGGCGAATAAATTCCCAAAACGTCAGCGAAAATTCGCCTGCCGAAAATTCACTGGTGTAAAAAAAAAAAAATAGACGAGCGTCGAAAATGACGCTACGCAACTCGTTTCGCAATTCGCGTAACAGGATAGATTTGCCCATCTCTACTAACGAACGTAGTCGCTCCTTCACTAGCGTAGGAGAGGTACGCTACCATTGCTTCGCACTCTAATGCTCTGGCAAAAGAGTGTTACTATACCAATTCACTAAGATGCGGATTTTACTGAACGTTACTTCTTGCACCAGACTTGCCTTCACCACCTCAGACCAGGCTAAGTGCAATAGAGTAGACATAGATAAAAAACACTAGTGTCTTTTCATTTTTACAGGGTAATAGACTACGAAAGATTGTATAATTTTTTGGGGTACCCAGCTTCCCACCTACATTTCCTAAAATCTGGAACATAAACAATACAGTTGTGCTCTTTTGTGAATTTGCCCCATGGAGAATGGTAGCCAATAGTATAGACTGACAGCCTTCAATGCTTCAACTGTTGCAGAGCTACAACACCATGTAGACTTTTGGATGGTGAAAGTCATTCACCAGATGAACAAGTTAGTAAAGAATAGAATCATTCCAATAGAGGGAAATGCCCTTGGCAAATCCAGTGAGCAGAGCAGTTTGTGAATCGCTGTGGCCAAACAGTAGGGCTGTTTTTTCTAGTTTCTTGGGCTAAGCTGAACAGCAGGGCCTACATACCTCTTAAGTGCACTTTACTCACCAGCTTAAATTCACCATTGCCCACAATGACGCTGAACTCGCTAAGGTCCTTCATGAGGCCGTTCAGCACGTCAGCGATTCGTTTGCGTTGATGTGAGCTAAACTCCTGGAGGCGATGCAGGTCATTTTCCAGAGACATCAGATTAGCCTACACAAAATAAAAAAAAAATACTACTAGCCACCATAGATTAATGCAGTGGGTACAGAACACGCACAGTGATACTAAAAAAGAGACAAAGTCACAGCTAGTAGACTCCGGATGGAGATGAATCTCCCAGTAGAAGAGCTCTTGTAATAACATCCATAAAATACAGTTTTTCTTTTAAATGAGAACTAAAGTTAGGTTCTACTTACTACTTTCTGAGACAGCTCATCTGCCAAAATCTTGTTCTGCACAGTCTTATCTTCCACCTCCTGAGACTTCTGATCATAGTTTACAGCAAGCTCTTCCAATGCCTGAAGGACTTCCTTGACTTCTTCCTTGGCACTGTCATTCTCTGACTGCAGACGGCTCAGCTCCATCTGCACCTTGTCGTTGTCACCGCGTGTAGAAATTAGGAGCTGTATAATGCAAACAAGAAACAAAAACCTTGTTTAAAATATGCCAATAAAAATGGATATGCTAATACCTGAATGTAGTTCCTCAGCTTCCTCAAACCAGAGCTAATAAATAGAAAAGTTTTATGCATATGACATGTTAGTCCCAAACACATGACAAATGAAGTGTGTGACTGTAAAGTTACTTTCTTATGGGCCTATATGGTGTTACTTACTACCCAGCACTATGGCTAAAGCCACAACTAAGAAAACAGATTTTGTGTGCTGGTGATAAATATAAATAATATTTAAAACATTAAGAGGAAGATTTATTAAAATCCATAAAACCATCTAATTTTTGTTGTATAAACCTAATTTGGTTACAGGGCCCCGAGTCCTGGGAACTGGGATTTAAAGCACAGTGCCTCCACCTAGGGAACACTGAGGCACAAACGCACAGTTTGCAATAAAATAAATATAAACTTTATGTAAAACTGTATTTAGTAACTGCAAAACCACACAATATCACTTTATAAATGTAGAATAAATCCAGTCAGTTCAATGTCCTTTCCCCAAGAGCTCTTCCGTCCCAGGTAACACTACCTGCCTCAAGGTACCTTTCCCATTGAAAATAGTAGCTGCTTCCACATGGCAGGTACACAAGCAAGACCTGTCCTCACCCTGAAGAACACAAAGTATCTACAGGCAGGCGTTAGAAACTGGCTCTCCCTCATGCTCAAATACTGTACTTTCTCAAGCAGAGCAAAATACAGGCATTTCTTTCCTTCTTTCTGGAACCTCTTTCCAAGCAATACTTTCACTCTCCACAGATTTGGATCTCTCTGGCTGCTGCAGCAGGGATTTCTTTATAAGCTTTGTTGGAGACCCTGTACATTTGGCTCCAGAGTCAGGCACTCCCCTTCTCCCAAGGATGAACTGGGGCGACCAACCAATCGGATGGCTCTCCAGCCTGTAACTGGGTTGGATGATGTCACAGACAGAAAAACAGGGGAAGGATTTGTTTGATCCCCTACACTTGCATGATTTTGCAAGTGAGAAATCTCAAGCACCATTCATGTAGTTATTAATTCTTAAGTCGGTTTTCTCAGGTCCAAAAACATCAGGATTGAAGCGAGAGACTTCTAGCGCATGGATGTATTAGTTCTATTGGATAATTCTTGAGCAAGCCCACTGTGACCTAAGTTATCCAAGAGTAATTGAGTAAATTGATAATCACAAAGAAATCTTAATTTGCAAAAGAACTGCACTTTTCCATTGGCATCAAGCAAATAAGTCAGCCTTGGATAAAGGAATCCTTAAACCTGAAAGGCTAAGACATGTGCATGTATGTTTTGCTAAAATACAGTTTAATCTCATCATTTTTACATGTAATAAATATTCATCTAGCAAATGTCTAGTTATTACCTCATCTTGGTCCAACATCTGTTGCTTGAGCTTTTCAACTAGTTGGCTCTGCTGATTAATGTCATCATCCTGCAATACGAAAAATAAAGTTTAAAGCAGTTGGTTCACATTTTGTAACTTCCCATGATTTCAGTGATTACCCTTTAGATGCTTGCATTGGCCATGTCATAGTACAGTGTCAGTTTGGAGTATCAGTTTTTGTAAAATATAGAAAAGAACACCAAAAGCTCTGACTCTCAATGGTTGATTCACAAAAGTCTTGATATAATTTTCACTTCTCAATTTGAATTAATAGGTAGGAGTGTGGCTCTAATCTATAAAATGTTGCAGCCATTTCTACTAAGTGTAAGTGGGATTTAAGTGGGATTTACGTGATCATAATTTAAAATTTGCACCTAAATATTTGGCTAATTTGAGACAAAGTTCTTGCAAGGTTGTCTGTGTTCTAAAACTTCTAATAATATACTGATTCAAAAAATTGCTGAGAATTTTTTAAATATTGGACAGTCTATATTTTTACAAATTTTCATAGCATTGGAAGTGTTTCTCAATAATAGTAAATCAACTGAAAAATCACAACTCAGCAAATGGGTTTCTAAAATGTAGTAAATCAGCTCCATAGTGTGAGAACCTAGAACATGCTCAGTACAGCTTTTCTCCCTAATGATACCTTTTCATCCAGCTGCTTGTACATTTTCCGGATTTCCTCTTCATATTTCCTTCTTTCTTCCTCTGAGATTCGAATGACAATGGATGAATTATCATTAACTGGCGTTTCATCAGTAATATCTTGGGTAAGCTGCTCCCCATCGCTCAACTGCTCAGTTTCGGGTACATTTTCCCCTACAATATAGAATAAATATATCAGTAGAATGAAGTGAGTAGTAGGAATAATTATAATTTTCTTACACAGTTTGAAAACATTTGTATGTACAAGATTAATCACTATATGAAAAAACCCTGAAAGGGGTTGTTCACCTTCCAAACACTTTTTTCTGTTCGGTGGTTTTCAGATTGTTCTCCATAAATAAAGACTTTTTTCAATTACTTTCCATTATTTATTTTTTACTGTTTTTCCAAAATCTAAGTTTAAAGTTGAATGCTGGTGTCTGAGGTGTAGTCTGGCAGCTCAGTAATTCAGGCGCAGACTCTAAACTGATACAATTTTGCAACATTTAATTGATACATTTCACAGCAACATCTCTGGAGTATTAGCAACCATTGTATCAATTCTAACAGCTGCCTGTAATGAAACCCAGAGATTCTGCTCAGCAGGGACAAAGATAAGAAATGTATCCATTTAATGTATCAGTTTAGAACAGTTGGGTCCCAGAGCTGCTTTAGAAGGTGAAACATTACACTTTACACTAAAAACGCTTAGGGGCAAAGTTACTATTATTCCCCATAATTAGCTCGACCAAATTAACAATTCGATAAGTATTCGACTATTGAATGCTTATCGAATTGTTCGATATCCGATTTCTCGATGAATTCGTACGATCGGACAACGAATATCCGATCATTCGATCTATTCGATGATCGAATAGGACAAAATTCACTTTACGATTTCACAAAAAATTCGTACGATCGTTATTCGATCGAACTTCGATCATTTCACGTGAATTTCATAAATTGGCCCCTTACAAATAGAAAATAGTAATTGGAAAAAGTTGTTATTTCTGGTGATCTATCTGAAAACAACTAGTTGTTTGAAGGTGGACAACCCCTTTAATAACATCTAAAGCAAACAATAATCAGTACAGGTATAAGATGCATTATCAGGAAAACCGGTATCCAGAAAGCTCAAAATTATGGGAAGGCCATCAACTATTATTTTTAAAAATGAATTCCTTTTCCCTGTAATAATAAAACTGTACCTTGTACTTAAACCCAAGTAAGACATAAAGGATATTACTGAAGACAAAACTATTACATGTTTAAATGTTTTTTAGTAGACTTTTGGGGAAATGCTATAAAAGTCGGTAACAGAAAAAGTATTCGCAATGAGAAAAGTTATGCCTCTGCGTGAACAAATTTACCTTGGCACGAATTTAATATAGCTTTTGTGAACACAGAAACTGTTTAGCGACCACTTCAAACAGTGGAAGAAAGTTTGCAAATTTTATAGTTTGCGCCAATGCACAGTCAATGTAATAAAACTTCTTACTGAAAAAGTCGCAATGTTTGCTCCAAAAGATTACGACACCTTCAAGCACTTCTTAACAGTGCGCAATTAAAATTCACAATGCAATAACAGTTTAGGGAACAATATTACATTGCGAGATGTGCATTATTATTCTTATTGGTGCAAATTGTTTTTCTCTTTGCGACTTTTATTACATTCCCCCCTTTAAGTCTCAAGATCCAAATGACAGAAATACCCTTTATCCAGAAAATTCCAGCTTTCAAGCATTCTACATAACAGGTCCCATGACTGTATTTGCTTAGTGATAGGATAGTCAGTGTGAATCATCTCACCATTTATGTGTTCTTCCTTACCGTTCCTCCAGCGGCTAAGTTCAGCCTCCAGCTTCTGGATAGTTTCCTTCAGAGTCTTGTTCTTTTCTTTTTCCTTCTCATACTTCTTCTTCCACTGCTCTGCTGTCAGCTCCAGGTTGACAGATGCAGTGTTCTTGATCGTCTTAGCCCTTAACAACATTTTAAATAGTTTATGAACAAAACAATATCATTCATGTTAACCAGAACTTCAGAATTGGTAAAACCATTTGTTTTTAGCCCCAATATCAGTTTATAGCAGATAGATAATAATTTTAGTGTTATGATAAAACAATTGTAAGAAATTAGGAATCCATCGTTGTATTGGCTCTATTCTTTTGTCTTAATAAGGCTCCACACCACAAGTGTTTGTGCAGTGAAGAGATGGAAGTCAGTCCTTCACCCACATCTATATTTCCCAAAGTACCTGATCCATTCAAAAGTCTCTTAAAGTAAAAGCAAATAAATCATCTTTGAATTTTGTGACTCTCAGAAACTGGCCATAAACCTTGAACGTTGCCAGACATAACTGGCATAGGCCAAATGCGAATAGGTGCTGATGCCAACCTTCCTTTTTCACCCTCAATAGGCATTTTCTCCATAATGTCTCCAATACCTATAACCACCCCTTGGTATTTGATGTTCCTAACCTGCATCCCCCACTGAAATATTACCTCTGTCCAAACATAAGGGTTGACTTAGTCTCTGCATCATTGTAGCTGGATGGAGAACAGCAGATGAACATTGTTGTCCTGCAGTTTCCTCCCAATGAGTCCTGAAGAATTCGAGTCATCTTGCTGTCTCTATAGGGCACATAACCTTTCTAAAATACAAAGGTCAATAACTATAAATGGAGATGCACTGAGCACAGTTGTTCCTAAATGAATACATAATAGAAATTAAGTGCTATGACAACATTATGACAACACACATTTTTGATGTAAGGATAGTTACTGCAATAGATCTATGCCTTGGTGAGCATATACCAAATGTTTTAACTAGGAAGAATATCAATGCAAAGTGACTACTGTGTTCTTTAATGAAATAAAAGTATAATGCATAAAATACATTCATATGAGACAGCAGCTGGATAATTATCCAAGATATGTACATACATTTTGCAAGTTTTATGAAAGCCAGCATTATTCCATTCTTGCATCACTTTGCCTCGCTTAGCTTGGTTCTGCAGTAAATCACATATTTGCTGTTCAATAGGGGTCAAATCCAATGCAGCATCTGCTTCTGTTAGTAGTTGGGTTAATTAATGTGAGTTGTACTAAAATGGTATATTACCCCACTGTGACTTGTGCTAAGTATGTCATGGACACAGCAGGCACAATACAGTGCAATAAAGACAGTTCAAAGGCAAAATTAAATATAGCCTGGAAGTTCTAAAAAAAAGGTGTAAGGGAATAAAATATTCAGCTGCAGAGAAGAATCATTAAATTAAAATAGATTAAGCTTCACTGCCATCATGTCTCCATCATAGATTGTCATTTGACACATGCCGTTCAAATGTACATAATGTTACCTACTCCTTAAGACAAATGGACTCAACAGCCTACTCTATACTCCCAGGTAGTGATGGGTGAATCTCCACAGTTTCGCTTCACCGAAAAATGGCGAAAAATTAGTGAAATGAGACGCTTTTGACGCACGTCGCGTCGTTTTCGACGCGCAACTCGTTTTCCCGGTGAAATTTATTCGCCAGCTGCCAATCGCGGGAATTCGCCGCGAATTTGCCGCTGGCGAATAAATTCGCCCATCACTACTCCCAGGTCATCTGGTCTACTAAAACTAAAAGAGACTTGATTCTTGATCAAAATTTATTTTTTCCTATGAGTTGAAGATATCCATTCCAGAGCTCTCCATCTATGGTTGAACAGCAACAGCCTTTAGCTATTTTTGGGATGCTAAGAGCAACATCAACATCTGAGGGTCTTACTTTAGACACCCTTGATGTACATACGGAAAATATTTAATAACTGGTATACAATAGCTAAGTGGCTCCTCTGGTGTGCAGACCCACCAAAAACACACTCTCTGTCCTACCATAAAGGTCAACCTGGAAGGACTAATGGGACTATTTGACAGCCCCCAACTGAATGTCATAGGGTTTCCTGGGCCTCTAGAAACTAGAAACCAGGCAGAATGGATGATTGCTAGGTGAATCATAAGGCTTGGCTCATTTAGGGGTTGTAAGCTTGTTTACTTAAAGATCAAATGGACTTCAGTGTTATTCAATTACATGTCTCTCTTACCGATCCTTCAGCCAGGGCAGAAATCACATTTCCCAGAGCAGACAGAGATTTGTTGATATTCTTGGCTTCATCTAAAACTGCTCCTTCAGCTCCAGTCTTACTGACCTAAAGGAATGAATGCATGATGTAACAGAAAGATGTAGTGTTTTTCTTTTTAAGCATACCCATACAATAATTGCAGATCAGTGCTATGTAACCAAAGCCTCATATTTTGTACTGACAAAGATGGAAGCTATTTTGGGGACTGTGCTTAACATTTACCACTCTTAGCACTGCTTTGCATAGAGAGGCATCACCCTTTGCCAGCCCTATAGAGCCCTCTAGTAGATCCTTGCACAATGTTACAAACAATGCCAAATGCGTCCTTCAGCATCAGGAACACAATTCTTTTCAGCAAATGGCACTGCAAATAATATTCAGTTTTGATTCTTTTAACTACAGAAAGGACAAATTCAAAAATAGCAGACCCTCTCTCAGCTTACAGTGCTTACTAACATAATCTATAACATATTTATATTTAAGAGGAAATACAACCATGTTAGGCTAAAGTGTAGCAGCTAATATTACTGACTCCAGAAAACAATATTCTAACTTTTGGTTTTGGTACATGCTTTATAGTCATCCCACATGAAGGTTCTATTTATAAATGTAATGTAAAAAGCCAGTGCTCTACGTCAGTTTCTATCCACAGCTTTTTTTTCATTCTCATTAATTTTAAATTCCAGTTTTATTCTGGTAAATAGGTACATACAGAATTTATGGGCAGAGGGGATCTTGGTGGTATTTGCAAATATCACATTTTGTGTATTTTCCATAAAATGGAAAAACCTGCGGTACCCAGTGGGTTTTAGGTAGAAGTTTAGGGAGCGGGTATAGACGCGGGTCGGCAGTTCTCCGGGTTTGCTTCTCAATAGTTAGTTTTACTCCTTTTTTTCTGATCCCGCCTACTTTGAACGTCACTTCATGTCACTTCCGTTTTACAATGACAGCACTTCCTGTTTCTTGACGTTCATCGGGTCACGGATTGGGTTGCGGATAAGGTACTTGGTCTGGTAGCCGGTCCAAGTGGATAAGTATGCGGGTTGCGGGTCCAAGTTGTGGCTTGGGTTCAAGCTCAACAGATTCTACCCGTAGGTGCCTATTTGAGATTGCTCAAGCTTTAGGCCCCAGACACACATAAGTTTTTTCGGGCAGCTTGCACCATGGTTTTTAAAAAATCTGACAGCCATTTAAATGCGCTAGCATAAGTGCCATATCCGAAACTTGAAACCGCTAAGCATATTTACAAAGCAGTCGGCTTTTTTTAAAGACCATGGCATGAAAACCTATGTGTCTCCATACCCTTAGGTGCTGAAGTTCTTCCTCGTTCCAAAAGCCTGTGAAATTATGAAAATTGCTGAGGTTTTTCAGCCTGAAACCCAGAATGAGTTAGAAAACTCACCAGGGTTTTCATTAAAGGGGGTGTTCACCTTTCAGTTAACGTTTAGTTTGATGTAGAGAATGTTTGCAATATCAACAGTGTGCTAGGCCCAATTACCCTAGACACCATGCACTGATTTGAATAATAGACTGGAATATGAATAGGAGAGGGCCTGAATACAAAGATGAGTAATAAAAAGTAGCAATAACAATAAATATGTAGGCATACAGAGCTTTTTTTAGCTGGAGTCAGTGACCCCCCATTTGAAAGCTGGACAGATTGAGAAGAAGGCAAATAACTCAAAAACTATAGAAAATAAAAAAAACCAAAAAGCTGAAACAATACTAAATAAGCCCCTTAGTATTCAAACCTATACCTGTACATTGAAAAACCATGATAGTGTCATCACCAGGACCCATTTCTTGGGCATTACTTTTTTTAACAGAGAATTATAGGCAGTACAGCTTATTGAAGTTCCAGGCCTGACTCCTGATGCTTAGAAGGTTCCTAAGAATTCTAAGAACCTGTGTAGTCAATAACATTTTTCTAGCATGATTTGAACGATTTAGACCATTCGATCAAATTTTTTTATTTGATCTTAAAAAGCTGTAAAAACCCTATGGGAGCTTCCCATAAGGTTATACAGCAATTCAGTAGGTTTAATCTGGCAAACTAGGCAACAAAAATTAAAGGGCAAATCGAATGGCCGAATGATCGAATAGATTTTTATTCGATCTATTTGAATCATTCGATTTGATCGGATTTTTAAAATTCAATGGTCGAAGTGGCCACAAAAACTATTTCGAAAATTTTAATTTGAATTGATTTAAAAATTCGATCAAATTTCGAATCATACACACAAATTTTGTAAATCTGCCCCTAAGTTTCATGACTTTTTAAATAAATGATAGCTACAGAAAGAAGGGTTTGAATTTGATTTGGTATTACATTTTTGGGGGGTATTTGTCCAAATCAAAAAATTATGGATTTGCTTTTCTATATACTGAACACATTATTTTAAAACAGTTTTCCTCATATTTTTTTTATCAGAGACTCCTAATGAAGCTGCTGCATCCGAACGAATACTACATGTATTTAAAACAGCTACTGTAGGTGAAAATGTGCCAAAAGAAAAGCAGTCATGGAATAACTCAGGTTCTAACCTTTTCACTTCCAGCCAGATCAACCAGATACAGCTTCCCACTGAGCTTCTGCTCCGTCTCCACGTTCTCCTGCTTAATATTGATCTGGAAGATGCTGTGGCTACGGGAACTGTGTTCATTCATGTCTAAAAAATAGTGATAGGAACATGAGGGGGGTCGGCTTAGACAAGGTAAAATGGAAAGTCTTGAAAAACACGCTAAATAATGGAAATAGTGAATATGATAAGAAGAGCAGGACTGTAACAGAGACTATAAATTGTAAGAAATCAACTACCATCAATAAACATTATTACAATGGGAAGGAAAGCTCTGAATGAAATGAAAAAGACTCAAAAAAGGCATAAAAATAAATAGTAAGGTACTAGGATCTTCCTTTCAGGACTCACTTGTTACTGCAACATGGCGGTTTGACTTCCCTTCATCAATGACGTCCAGGATCTCCTCTGGGCTGGACACAAAACGCTCAGTGCAACCCTGGAAGATTACAATAAAGCCGATTATATGGTCAGTTAATGACAATATATATTTAGTGAATAAAATACCCCCTCTTGTAAAATTTAAGCATATTATGAGTTACCAAGGAGTCCCATGACTTAAGGCAGGGCTATGTAACTGGCCCCTTGTGTGGCCCGCCACATGAAAGTCTCTGCTTACCATGTGTAATATTTAAAATGTATCACTACAGGGATTAACTGGCCCCTGCATCGTTTAAACATTGTTCACCTGTTCACATCTTATTCAAAATGCTAATGGGGCAGCAGCACTGGGTCACTGTATGTAGTACATCTTGTGTTCCTGGTTGGTTTGCCTGCCTCCTGCTCTACCTTTCTTATGCTCCGTGTGTGCCATGGTCAGCCTGCCCTATGCTGTCTTTGTGTGCCATACTCTGTCTGCCCCATGCTACATGTGGGTGCCATACTCTGCCTGCCCTATGCCCCCTGGGTGTGCCAAACTCTGCCTGCCCTATTGTCCTTGGGTGTGCCATACTCTGTGTGTGCCACACTCTGCCAATTTGTGCATATTCTGCCTTCCCTATGTTCCCTGTTTGTGCCATACTTTGCATGTGTGTGCCCTGCTCTGCCTGTGAAACAGTCTGGTATTTGGTATTTCTGGGGGTATGTTAGCTTTTGAAAATTGTTAGGGACCTCTAAAGTGTTTAATCATATGCTGGGGGTATTGTGTTAACCACGGGGGAGGAGGAAGCATATGGATTTATGGGTGTCTTAATATGACTTAATTTTTTTTTTTTTACAAATGAATGACATCCTTGCAGTGTGCTATTAAGGTAGATATGGTCTTGTGGTAACATGGGTGAGGTTTAAAGTAGGGATGCACTGAATCCACTATTTTGGATTCGGCCGAACCCCGAATCCTTCCCGAAAGATTTGGCCGAATACCGAACCGAATCCGAACCCTAATTTGCATATGCAAATTATGGGTGGGAAGGGGAAAACATTTTTTACTTCCTTGTTTTGTGCCAAAAAGTCACGTGATTTAGCTCCCTGGCCCTAATTTGCATATGCAAATTAGGATTCGGATTCGGTTCGGCCCGGCAGGAGGATTCGGCTGAATCCGAATCCTGCTGATAAAGGCCGAATCCTGGCCGAATCCCGAACCGAATCCTGGATTCGGTGCATCCGTAGTTTAAAGTGGGTGTGATCTAAAAACAGGGAATGGCTAACACTGACTTCCATTATGGGCCCTCCACCATGTAGATTGTAGACCATAAAAATTCAGTCCCTTTGTACCATAGAAGTTGGACAGTACTTTAAGGTATAAGCTGCTAGAAGCATCATTCTTTTTCCTTGCAAGTAGTGATGGGCGAATCTACCCAGTTTTGCTTCGCCGATTAATTAGCGAAATTGCGAAATTCACGAAACGAGTCGCAGCACGTTTTTGACGCGTTGTGTTGTTTTCGACGTGCATCGCGTCTTTTTCTACGCGCATCGCAAACGTTTTCGTCGCGCGACTCGTTTTTTTGGCGAATTTTCACTGGCGTTTCGCGAATGTATTCGCCAGCGGCGAATCGCGGGAATTCGCCCCTGGCGAATAAATTCGCCCTTCACTACTTGCAATTGGTTAGGGATTTATTTCAGAGTTTCTCAACATTGTATTCCAGCTGCAACCAATACACTCATGTTGCAAGTCACTTTAACTGAATCCAGAATAGGTCAGCAGTCTCCAATGCATTGTCGCACAGCACGCTTGGGTTGTTTGTTGTAAGTAACAAATTATAATTCAGGAATAGCATTATTTCCCGCTTATAGTTCTATAGATGTATTCCATGCAAACCTGCACATAGAGAATGTCAGACACAGCAAGTTACTGGCCTATGAATAGAAAGTTTAGTGCCTAAGGCACAGGGACATTTTTATTTGACCACAACCATCCAGCACAAATCCATCCCAACATAAATTAGATCCTTTGGCTACTGAGGCACCCTTTCTCCCAATATTATTTTATGTATAAGAGATCATAGAGAATATTGACATTTGATTTTAATCCAGCCAATTAAAAAATATTGGGAGAAGACAAAATGGAGTTTCTGCACACCAGAGTGCTTTAAAATCCCAAATCTTTATTGGTGTCAGGCAAGATGTGCTGTGTGCCTATGATTATGGACCAATAAAGATTTTGGATTTTAAAGCACTCTGGTGTGCGAAAAACTCAGTTTTTCTTCTGCCGATTCAGTGTGGCATGGGACGCCAAGGAACTCCAGTACCTGGCAATATTTCCATGGGCTGCCTGTAATACAAAGAAGCCATGCGGTGAGTCTGAGTGGTATTTCTATCTATATTCTAATTAAAAAATATTCATAACATTAAGCTGAGAATATATAAAAATCCTGCAATTTATCTGTTGTCGGTAAATGCAATTGTCATTAGCAGAGCCCGGCCTAGATAAACAGGTTCCCAAGGCACCCCTCCAGCGGCCACTCCCTCCCCATCCTGGATTGCATGCCTCAATGTCAATGACATTATGAAACAGGCATCAATATTCTGTAAAAACAATGCTGAGTGAGATGGATACTTGGAGACCTTCCAGGTTTCTGAACTACAGGTGTTAACTAGTTGCACAAACCACTGCTTACTGCTGCATGGTTCCCTTGCTCATTCATTTTATTTATCCCAATAATTATCCCAATATTTAACCCAATAATTAACACACACTCCAAATGAGTAATATAAAATCCGAGAGGTGAATATTGCCATTGTCATAGGCTGTAGTTCCCCACAAAAACCGAGCTAATTAAATGTAGAGTTCGTGTATTTACAGTATATGCATCATCATCATCATCATGTATCTACAGTATACGCATCATCCCAGCTCAAGAAATGACTGTACAGAGGGAAATCTGCAAGAGATGAATATCGGCTGCCTAGTCAGTGTGCCGGGTATCAGCAGAACATTGCCAGAAACAGATCCTCCCCTTCTGATAATATGAGTAAATCCATTACTTCTGTACCGGGCACTGAGCTATTTTCTGTGATGCTCTGTTCTTTTGGTAATCACACACTGCGATTCGTGCTGAAGTCTACGAAAAGCCAAGATCTGATTGGCCACTATGCCAGTAAATTATGTCTTACAAAACTGACAACAGGGCAAATACATAAAATCAAGAAATGGCCACTGATGTCATTCATCTGATGATTGTGGCAGCTTATTCAGAGGGGAAATTTTCAAACCTTTATGTAATATAAAAAGGGTCTTCTGATCAACTAATTAAACCTTGTTTAGTAGATGGAGCTTGATTTAAACATACTATATTTAGCTCTGATTCTGAGAGACTCTAAAATCCCTGCCATTAAATTAGCTTCTATTGTTCCAAAAAGGAAAAAGAAATTGCAGTGTCTCTACTAGGGAATAGCTTCTCCCACGCAAGAACAACAATGGCCTATCATTTTTATTGCATAAAAGTAAAATCTCCAAAATTATACTCCAGGTATCGGATCTATTATCCAGAATGTTTGGGAGCTGGGAACATTTTGTACTGTTATAATGGTATGCTTTTAACAGGGCAAATTTAGTCCATAGGAACTTCTTGCTGAGGTTTTGGTGATTGTTTTAATCAAGAAATACATAGGATTTTATTATTTATTGCATTAAACAAGGCTAAATCTAAAGTAAAGTTACATTCTACCTCTTGTTCATAGGAGCATAATCAAAACAAAGCAGCGGCCCACCAAGAAGCACTCTGTTTATTGAGCTGCAATTTGTCTGTAGCAAAGATTATAGCTGAAGGAAAAGATGGATATGTTTATACAGAAAGCTTCTCAGTGAGCTGCTTTGTTTTGACTATGCTCATAAAAACCTGGAAGAAGAACATGACTTTACATTCAATTTCACAAGTTGCCGTGTTTAGTGCAAAAAATAAAAAAAGTTCTCACTGAACTCAAGTTAAAATTGAGTCTATACTGCCCTTTTAGGGTTGAACTCCACTGGGAATTTTGGAGAGATCCGACGTGCTGCACAAAAACGCAGGCGGATGCAACGGAAATAAGGTTAGAGATGGAAATGAATGAGGAAGTTGCAGCGTTGATCCGATGCGATACGCCTGCGATTTTGTGCAGTGCGTCAGAATTCGCCCATGGAGTTCTACCTTAATGTTTGTGCACTAATGGTACTGACAGTAAAATGTAAGTATTTAAAAGCTAATCAAAAGGTTGGTGGTTTGTTATAATATAATAAGAGACTTTAGACGTTTTGGACTCCAGACTGTGCACAAACCTGGCTACCAAAGAGCCACAAGAATCTCAATACCAAGAGAATGTAATAAAATTCATAAATGGGTTGTTTTTACATTTTTAAAATTTAAATAAAATCCTCAATCATCCTTTTAAATTTTTTTTTAATTATTCACGTTTACATTTTTTCATTAGCAACTACATTATCAAAAGTCTTTTCCCCGTTCACTGTATTTTTCACTGTAGAGACAGGAGCACCGTGGATACAGATATCGTTTCCGTGCAAGATAAATACACTCATCCACAGTCAAGATATAAATGATTTCAAGAGCTGCTAATAAACTCAGTAATTACACAAATGTAATCCATAAAAGATTAATGAGTCTAATTCCACAGACTGTGATTGTCGGTAGTCGAATGAGTGTCGTTGCTCACCTTGACAAAAGGAACGCGGTTTTTGTCTTCGTGAACTGAGAGATTGGTTTTAGATACTGAGAAAGGGGAAGAGATGGAAAGAAAGAATCATTATAAAAAATATTTATACAGTACTGTGAGATCAGAAGAGAAAAGTGAGTATATGTTGATACATTACTGGTTCTGTTTCTATGTTACAAGATTTGAGATATGCCAGAAAGCATTTTGTGGTTTTTTTTCCATAAATACATTAGATTTGCGGAACTCATCTGCAGGAAAGATCTGCAATGCGGTGCTGTCCGTGCCGAACACTTGTCATCCAAAAGTGCATATATAAGGCTAGAATGTGAAAAATATGTACCTTTTTATCATATTTCTGACTGGGCCAGAGTTAAAGGAGAGGACAAGGCCAATATTACCTCTAATGTAGGCTGTGTATGCTACAGTAATAGATGGGTTCCAACCAAGTACTGATTTATATGAGCATATGAGCCGTAACCTGTGTATATGCATGAGCCAACAAAGAATGTTGTCCAGGGCAGTGCGTGAAGACTGTAGCAAACCTGTATTCCTGAGGCAGTCATGAGTAATGGATATGAGGAGGGGCATAGGCTTGGATTTGAACAAAAATCCAGAATATGCATCTGAGAATGTGTAAAGATGTACCTTCAGTGCACTCTGATGCATTTGTAAAGGGGTATACCATGAGGTAGCAAAGGGGCATGCTCTGCGTCAATGGGGGTACTCAGGCTGGCAACAAATTACTCTCTAAATCTGGAAGACCAAGGAAATCCATTATCTGCTCTGTTCTACAACTGGCCTTTCTGCTCACTATATTACTAAGTTACAAATGTTGTATTAGCATGATGAAAATGCAGCTGTAAAAGTTTCTCCATGAGTTTTGGCACTTCATTTCTATTTGAAGCATCCATAATATATAATTAAACATGTGGAGCTTTGTGTATCCTGTATCCTAAGGCTAGACACGTGCATTTCTGGACACCACTGCCAGGTCCATGTCTAGAGCAGGCCCCAATTAGGACCTACTGCCCTTCAGCTGTTTTTGAGCTATAACTACTCCAACAACCACTGAAGGATCATTGGTTGGGCAACACTGGTACAGTGTTACTGTCGCTCCTAGACCCTACTTCACCAAATATGCACCAATACTCCAGCTTACAGCAGAGAACCACTATGCCCATTTTACATCTCAGAAATGGGGTCAGGCAGGAAA
>CM044433.1:144973524-144985099 GCA_024363595.1 Xenopus borealis | reverse complement strand
GCCTGTTCCACAACTGAACTCTCCATTCCCCCTCCTTCCTGTATACATTTCGGTTCCCTTGCCTGCTCAGAACTTCCCCCTCGGTCCTCTCACTTTAAGACCTGGTGACATCTGAGTAGCAGAGGGTTCCTCCCGAAGCAAAAGGCAGCTGCTCGCGGCAGAAGCGTGAGCCGAGACCGGGGCCTTGAGGTTTATTCTGAGTTTGGGGATTCCGTACGTGACAGCCATAAAAGTGGCAGTTCCTTGTTAAGGTCTTACGCAAGCGCTAAAAGTGGTAAGCTTTACGTTTTGTTCCAAAGAAACCAAGGGAGAATTATCTCTGCAGGGATTCAGGAATTCCATTCCAAATGTAAGGGCAAAGCAGAAGGGTTTAAGGTGAGAAAGAGCAGTAGTAACGGGCTGGTGCAAGTGAACGGTAGCTCTGAGTCGAGTGGAGGATTTGGCCAGGAAAACATGCAGAGACAAGACGTAATGAGGTGCAGAGGTTTCAAGGTTATAGAGCGAGTTGTTCTTTAAAACATGGCCCGTACGGGGATCGAACCTGCAACCTTGGCATTATTAGCACCACGCTCTAAACAACTGAGCTAACCGGCCAGCTTGACAGTCACTGGTTCCATTAGGTGATTTAAGGTTGCCTTGCTACTACTAGAGAAGGCATGCTAGGATTTGGCATTTCCATTCAAAAACTGAGATGTTTCTGAAGTCCCAGCATTTCCTGCAGCTCTCTCTTATTGCTCCACTCACAGAAGCGCTTTCAGAGAGTTTACTACTTTAGCCTAAGTATTTTATTTTATTTTTTTCAACTTTGCCTCTGTGTGCCTTGCTCTGCCTGTGGAACATAAGCCTGGTGAAAGGAGGGAGTAAGTGGAAATAACTGACTACTTTGTGTTTTATTGAGAGTTATCTATCTGACTGAGGTTATCTTCTTTTTTTAACTCAGCTGGTAGATAATGAGATTTTCACTTACCTACTTGTCGTAAATTCCATGCTGTATTACAGTGCATGATTTGACATGTACAAAGGTAAGTCCGGTTGACGCCATTCTGCCCCTGGGCAATCTCCAGGACTCTTATCAGTTTTGTGTCAACCGGGCAGGTTTAAAAGTTTCATCTTCCGGACAGAAGGAGCCAAATGACAGTTATGCCACTGTACTAAAACGTTCCGTACATTTTGTTGGTTGGTCTATGGCCATTTTTTAGTTTTAACCAGATCCCAACAAATGTCAGGATTACAACATTTGTTATATATGTCCGAGGGATCTGTATCTGCAAGTTTATAAATAAATAAATAGACAATACGTGGTAATATGGTCATTTTGGTAGTTACAACCCTGCCTATCCAGGAAAGTTCTAACTTTTGCCATTTATTGCAGTCTGCTTTGGTGTATCGCAATAAGGGAAGATAGTTCAGTTTATATACTTGGTTGAAAGGTTTTAGGGATCTTAACCCCTAGGTAGATAATATATGTACTTCTCCAGTCAAAGCTATACAGTATTTTCAGTTGGGCAATTTCTGCTTGGGGTAGACCAATTGGTAGGGCCTGTGTTTTGTCTTGATTAATCTTATAGCGTGAAATATGTTGGAAGCTCTTAAGTACGCTCATGATATGAGGCAGTGAAGCTTTCGGATTTGTGATGGTCATGATAATATCGTCTGCAAAAAGCCCAATTTGCTGCTTGTATTCCTTCTATTTCTGGTTGTGTGCGAAGTTTCTCTGTTCTACACACCCCTGCCTTGTTCCATTGATTACATTAAAGGCATTCGAAAGGGCCCCCGGGATTCTTACTTTTGCTGATAGTGTACAATAGTGATATAGCTTTCAGAAAGTTGCCCTGCATGCCAACTTTTTCTTTTGCATATATGCCCAGTTCACCCTGTCGAATGCCTTTTCTGCATCCAGCGACAAGGCTAAGAAAGGGGATGCTTCTTTACCAGCAATCTGAATTAAATGTAGTAGTTTTATAGTATTATGGAAATCTGGGGCCTGTCTATTTAGTATAAATCCAACTTGGTCATTCTTTATTAGTGTTGGGAGTATCGGGGCTAATCTTAGTGCCAGGATCTTAGCATAAATTTTTATATCAGTATTTAAAAGTGCAATAGGTCTGTAGTGCATTTATCTGTGCATTTATCTGTGGCTTTTCCCGGCTTTGGTATGGTGATTATATGTGCTGCAAGGAGTTCCGAGCTTATGGAGTTAGATCTCACCCAGTAATTAAAAAGTTTGGTAAGCTTAGGCACTAGGATTTGAGAAAATTTTTTATAGTAGTCGTTGGAATATCCGTCAGGGCCAGGCGATTTGCCGTTTTTAAGAGAATTAATTGTGGTAGCCACTTCTTCTTCAGTGAACGGGTCATTGAGGGCCTCTAGCTGCTGTTTTGTTTGAGTGGGTAAATGGATTGTATCTAAGAAACTTTCAATCTCCCGATGTGTGGGGTTGTGTTCTTGGGTCTTCTGAGTCAGATTATAGAGCTCTGTGTAATAATTTGCAAAAGAGTCAGCTATTTCTTTTGGGTTTGTCAGTAGGTTCCCTTTATGAATGATAGATTTAATCCTGGTTTGGGCTTGTACGTTTTTAAGTCTATATGCTAACATTTTGTTTGCTTTGTTTCCCTTTGTGTAGTATTTTAGTTTTAACAGTATCAGCCTATATTCTGTTTTAGCTAGCTATATGTTGTCGAGTTGTGTTCTAATGTCTTCTATCTGTTTCTGTAAATTTTTTGACTGGCCAGAAGGTGGTGTTGAGATTTGGGCGTTCTCTAGTTGTTTTAGTTGTTGTTCTATCCTTTCCTTTTGGGCTTCCCTATTTTGTTTAAGTTGTTTACTCAAACTAATTAGCTTTCCTCTGATTACTGCTTTGTGGGATAGCCACACCATTTGTGGGAATACTTCTTTGGTTTCATTGGTTTTGAAGTATTCTAATATGTGGTCTGTTATCATTAATCCTCCAGAGTTTGGAATGTGTCTGGTTCTGATGTGCTTTAAAATCTGCTATAAGAGGCGCATTGTCTGACCATGACTGTGTTGTCATAAATGCGTTTGTCAATGTGTTAGTGGTTTGAGCGTCTGCCAGTATCAGATCAATCCTAGAGTAGGAATCGTGTCTTGGAGAGTAGTATATGTAGTCTCTGTCATTATGATTGTGGGTCCTCCATGTATCTATCAATGCATTCTCAGATATATATTCTGCCATTTTGTGTGCTATTCGTAGAGTATTTGGGGGAGGTACCTTCCCAGGGGGTCTCTGGGTATCAAGTGTTTGGTTCAATGCTATATTAAAATCTCCAGCCACCACAAGGTGTCCCTTCCTTATTTCGCCAACCGTATATAACATTTTATGTACAAATCTGTCCTGATGTTCATTTGGGGCATATATATTCATCAAAGTATACATTTGACCATTAAGCGAGCAGATCACCACCTGATATCTGCCTCCTTTATCTGTTATGTGTTTATGTATATCAAAGGAGATGTGTTTAGAAATAAATATGGAAACCCCTTTAGATTTAGTTGTAGCACATGAGTGAAAATTGTGTGGGTAGTTTCCAGAGTAAAATTTAGGTGGGTTGCGACTAGTGAAATGGGTTTCCTGAATGAACAGTACATCAGCCTGTAATCTGCTCGCTTCTTTTAACGTTAAATTGCGTTTCTGGGGGGTATTAAGACCTCTTACATTATGTGTGAGAAAACGAACCATTGTTAGTCAGATTAAAATAGGCAATACCGACCCTCCGCATTTCAGTGGGAATCTGAGGGGGACATAAGTCTAGTACATCGTATATAGAAACCCTGGTCATATGTAAAATATCACTTTGTATATATAGAGCATAACAGTGTAATATTAACATAATCATAAAGTAACCTGAAATGGTAAACTGGTGAACCTCAAATGGAGGAGTAGTGGCCACTGGCTGCAGCGGTTGCTGTGTTGTCATCGCTGCTTAATTCCCTGTATGTTTACAGGGGATTGGGGGAAGTGGGAGAACATCAGTGTTAGCCTCTCTCCCCAGCCCAAATTTAGGGTTGGTTGTGTCCCCTTAGCTTCTCAGCCTCTGGTAAATATGTGGTAGGACCCCTTGTCCTAGGAGGGGGTCAACAAGGCCTAAGCGGTGTCTCAGTCTCTATCTAGACATGGTGAGGAGGGAGGGGAGCCAGCTTGGTTTGCAGTTTCAGGCTTGTTGTTTGTCTGATTCTTTACAGATCCATTTGTGCGTCATTTTCTTAGCTTCTTCTGGCAAGGCAAAAGTATAGGAACACCATTTCTCAATACGATAAGTTTTGTAGGGTATGCCCACCTGTAGGGAACTTTATGTTCCCGTAGTATTCTTGTGAATTCAAGGAAGGTTCTTCGCTTAGCTAGTGTAGCCATTGAGAGATCTGTGAAAAGTTCAAGGGTTTTATACTTTTCTGGCCAATTCTTCCGTTTTCTCGCCAGCATTAAAACTTGTTCCTTTGTTTTGACAAAATGTAATTTGGTGAGGACATCTCTAGGAGCTGTAGTAGGCACCGTCCTCGGTTTAGGAACCCGGTGGATATGGTCGATCGTCAGCTCGATTTGGGGTGTCTCTGGTAACAGGGCCTAAAGAAGATCTAAGAAGTAGGCCTCAAGTTCCTCTGCTTTAATGTCCTCTGAGATGCCTCTTATTCTGATGTTGCATCTGCGGGATCTATCTTCGAGATCCGCCACTTTTTCAGTGAGATGCGCTATCTCTTTTTCCATAACTTGCTGCGTGTCTGCAACTTCATTGTGGGCTGTTATAAATTCGGACATTTTGCGTTCCAAATGATCTGTGCGTTCTGCAAGGTCTTTTACTTCTCTTTTGATTTCAGCGGAGAATAATTTAAAGTCATGTTGAAGTGATGTTCTGAGCTCTGTTAGCATGTGTTTTATTTTGGCCGCTGTAACCGGGGAATCCATTGGCCTCACAGCAGATTTAGGATCTGCATGTTGATCCAAGATGGCGCCTGACTGCCTGGTATGCCGATCTGCGAAGAACTCCGATACCTACTTGGATTCTTTTTTCCCATGGTTTTTAGGGCCCATCTTTCTCCTAGGGTGGTATTCTTCGATTGGAGTGCTATTTTGCATCGGGGTTTGCTCTATTTGTGCACCTTCGTTGGCTGGGAAGTGAGGAGCTCTTAAACTGAGCTACCGCTCACGAGTAGTTTGGCTCCGCCCCCCCTAATTCTATTTTATAGTTTTATATTATGCAATTTTCTGAATTATTTGCCTTCAATTTGAATTATTTTCCTTCAATTTTGCCTCTTACCAGCTTTCAAATGGGGGTCACTAACTCCATCTAAAACCAAATTAAAGTTAAAGGGATTCTGTCATGGGAAAACCTGTTTTTTTCCAAACACATGAGTTAATAGTCCTGCTTCAGTAGACTTCTGCACTGAAATCCCTTTCTCAAAAGAGCAAACAGATTTTTTTTATTCAGTTTTGAAATCTGACGTGGGGCTAGACATTTTGTCAATTTCTCAGCTAACCCTGGTCATGTGACTTCTGCCAGCACTTTAGGAGGGAACTGCTTTCTGGCAGGCTGTTATTTTTCCTTCTCGATGTAACTGAATGGAACGCAGTGGGACATGGGTTTTTACTACTGAATGTTGTTCTTAGATCTACCAGGCAACTGTTATCTTGTGTTAGGGAGTGGTTACCTGGTTTTTAGGCTGCTGTGGGGGAAAAGGGAGGGGGTGATATCACTCCAACTTGCAGTACAGCAGTAAAGAGTGATTGAAGTTTATCAAAGCACAAGTCACATGACCAGAAGCACCTGGGAAATTGTTGAATATGTCTGGCCCAGGGGTGTCCAAACTGCGGCCCGAGGGCAAAATGCGGCCCAGGATGGATATGAATGCGGCCCAGCTTGAAACGCTCAGTTCCCAAGAAAACATCATGTTGCAAAGGATATAGGAGGAGGGGGACTCTGCCCATTGCCCAGATGGTAATAATAATAATATATTAATAAGTCTATTTAATATCCAGGTGTCCCATATTCCAGTGTATATCTCCATCTGGTTATCCAACTAGTATTGGTTTTTTTAATGTGTATTTTCTTTACTTTTACAAATCAAGTGTGTTTGTGTATTTCATGTGTGGCCCCAGACAATTTTTCTTCTTCCACTGTGGCCCTCGAAGCCAAAAGTTTGGACACGCCTGGTCTATTCCCATGTCAGATTTCAAAATTGAATATAACAAAATCTGTTTGCTTTTTTAAAAAATGGATTTCAGTGCAGAATTCTGCTGGAGCAGCACTATTAACTGATGCATTTTGAAAAAAAAACATGTTTTCCCATGACAGTATCCCTTTAATAATGGTTTCTGCAGGGCTCTGACTATGCAAACATCGATTTAGTTCTCCTTTAAAAATAGCTTATAACCCCACATCAAATCTAAAGGCCAGACAGCCAGTTAACCATTAAGTTAATTTTTAGAATGTTATAGAATGGCTAATTCTATTTTATAGTTTTTGAATTATGCAATTTTCAGAATTATTCGCTTTCAATTTGAATTATTTTCCTTCAATTTTGCCTCTTACCAGCTTTCAAATGGGGGTCACTAACTCCATCTAAAACCAAATTCTCTGTAAGGTTACACATTTATAATTATTGCTACTTTTTATTACCTATCTTTTTATTCAGGCCCCTCGCATTCAAATTCTGGTCTCTTATTCAAAGCAATGCGTGGCTGCTAGGGGATTTGGACCCTAGCAAACAGATTGCTGAAATTGCAAACTGGAGAGCTGCTAAATAAAAAGCTAAATAACCATAAAAAAAATAAACCCAAGTAATTAAAAGCAAAACCAATTGCAAATAGCCTGATTGTATTATTGTCTACATCTTACTGAAAGTTAATTTAAAGTTGAACAACTCCTTTAAAGGAACAGTTCAGTTTAAAAATAAAAACTGAGTAAAAAATGTTTCTTATATAGTTAGTTATCCAAAAATGTAATGCATAAAAGCTGGAGTGAGCTGATGTCTAACACAACATAACACATCACTACTTCCTGCTTTTCAGCTCTCTAACTGTGAGTCAGTCAATAAGTTGAAGGTGGGCCACATGGGACATATCTGTTCAGTGAGTTTGCAATTGATCCTCAGCATTCAGCGCAGATTCAAAAGCAACAGTTACGACCCATGTGGCCCTCCCTCAAGCCACTGATTTACTGACTGGTAACCAATAAGTGGAAAGCAAGAGAGCTGAAAAGCAGGAAGTAGTGTTCTGGCTATTATGTTAGACATCCAGTCACTCCAGCCTTTTCACATTTTTAGGCTAAATTTTTTATTTTGCACAGCCTATTTACCCAGTTTTTATTTATAGTCTAAACAATTCCTTTTTACAAGAGTGAGAATTCCTTTTTGCTGTTGTACAGGGCAGAAAAGGAGGGTACCTGACTGTAGCTGTTCGGTGTGTTATGACCATAAGCTCTCCATAGACGCAACGATATTTCCCTGCCAAACGACCGATCTTAGGGAAGTCCGACCAATCTGTCAAATTATCGTGCGGTTAGTGGGATACAAACGATCGTTCGTCTTGCGATTTTTCGTCCGACATTGGTCTGATGATTGATCGGCCAGGTTAGAAAATCTTTTTCGGTCCCCATGCAATCTACCTATGTTTGCAGGGTCAAGCAGGCTGCGATCCTTCAGTTTTGCTGGCAATATCGCCTGAAATGGTCTTTTTAGTTGACAATTGGATCTTTCAAAAATCTTTACGTCTATGGCCAGCTTAAAGGAAAACTATACCCCCCGAACAATGTAGGTCTCTATAAACAGATATTGCATAATACAACTCATATGTAAAATCCTGCATCATGTAAATAAACCATTAGCATAATAATATACTTTTTTAGTAGCATGTGCCATTGGGTCATCATAAATAGAAAATTGCCATTTTAAAAAATAAGCACAGCTTCCTGGGATCCTAGGATCCAACGGTGCACACAAACATGCCAAACAAACTATAAAGTTAGGTCACATGAGCCAATTAACAGACAGAGTTGTGTCTTTTGCTTCAGCACTTCTTCCTGTCACAGTTAGAGTTGAAATATTTCTGGTCAGGTGATCTCTGAGGCAGCACACAGACCATCACGAAATGGTGGTTCAAGGCAAGAGATGTAAAAGGGCAATATTTACTTAAATATATATACCAGGTAGGTAAGATTCTTTAATATGTCACTTGATTTGATATAAACCATCTGTTGCTCAAAAATTCATTTTCGGGGTATAGTTTTCCTTTAAGTGTCACTCACAGATATAAATCTTCCCACACCGCGCGGCTCAGACAAAAACTAGTGTCTAAAACCCTCTAACCCAGAGATCCCCAACCTTCTGAACCCGTGAGCAATGTTCAGGAGTAAAAGGAGTTGGGGAGCAACACAAGCATGAAAACTTTTCTTGGGGTGCCAAATAAGTGCTGTGATTGGCCATCTGGTAGCTAGGGTTGCCACCTGGCCGGTATTTTACCGGCCTGGCCGGTATTTTTGATTGTTGATCCCAATGTTATTAATAGGGAAAAAACTTAAATATATAGGAAGGCCGGTATTTTTTTGTAGAAAAGGTGGCAACCCTACTGGTAGCCCCTATGTGGCTTGTCAACCTACATTGAGGCTCTGTTTGGCAGTACACTTGGTTTTTATACAACCAAAACTTGTCTCCATGCCTGGAATTCAAAAATAAGCACCTGCTTTGAGGACACTGGGAGCAACATCCAAGGTGTTGGAGAGCAACATGTTGCTCACAAGCTACTGGTTGGGGATCACTGCTCTAACTCATAACGGAGGCCTAATTCGCTACAATCCAGCAGAAACTACACTTCCCGTCCTGCAACAGCAAAGATGACGTCAAGACGGAGCGCTTCAGTCTCGCGAGGTTTCCATCATTGCCGGGTTTGTCACATTCGGTAACGGCGCTTGAATCCGTGGCGGTGGTCGCTGGCTGCTGTTGCTGATATCCTATTTACTTCTGAAGCGTCTGACCTGATTTAAACCACTGAGCGTGCGGCTGTCTGGTTTCTTCTGTCCTGCACACTGCCGCATTGAGCCGCGCCCTGGCCCCTCCTGTCACCGCTCTTATAAGACATGGCTGACCCCAAATACGCCGACCTGCCAGGCATAGTGAGTAGCCTGACTGAATCATCATATACATTATATTTGTACAAATAAGCGTGTGTATGGAAGGGCTAGGAACGTTGCTTCGCTGCCCTGTCCCCTGGGTGTAGCTATTATCTGTTTCCTATGTCAGGTTTCTGGGAGATGTAGTTCAGCAATAACCCTCTACCCTGCACACAAGGGAGCTGCTTTCTGTGGGTGTTTCAAATAATATTGTACTTCTTTCAAATGTAAAACCAACAAAACAAACCCTGATTCCATTTAATCTGCTCTGGATTTGTCTCTGCATCGGGGCCAATTTGTTATCTACTTTTGCATTGATTTGGTCAATCAGTATGGCAGCTTCTTTTCCTTACCTTGCACATACATCTACTGGTAATGCCATATAGTCCTTGTGTGTAGATGTGAGTATGCCTGTATCCTCAGGGGCAGGGCTTAGGGGGGTTCATGTTATTGAATGTTTAAAAAGACACTGGGAGTGGTACTTGCACAATATCTGAGAATCCATTTTTTGTATCACTAATTTTTAAAGTGATGGTTCACCTTCAAGTTAACGTTTAGTATATTGTAGAAGGGCCAATTCTAAGAAACCTTTCAATTGGTCTTCATTATTTATTTTTCATAGTTTTTTTTTTTTTAATGATTTGCAAGTTTCGTCTGTTTCTTAGCAGCTTTCAAATGGAAATAGTTAAGCAAGGTTGCTAGGGGACCGTAGCAACTGGATTGCTGAAATTGCAAACCGTAGAGCTGCTGCATAAAAAGCCAAATAACTCAAATAATAAAAAATCTATTTCAAATTGTCACCAAATATCATTCTCTACATGATACTAAAATTAGGTTTTCCACCAATTTTACATGCATGTTATGGGCATATATTGTTGTTTTTATTCAGTAGTTAAAAGGGGAATTCAACCCTCCTGGACACTAACCCCTCCCCCACCCAGTAGGCCCCATCCTTCCTCCCCCCAGGGTATTGCCCCTAAGTTACTAATTACTAGGGATGCATATGCAAATTAGGGCCAGGGAGCTAAATCACGTGACTTTTTGGCACAAAACAAGGAAGTAAAAAATGTTTTCCCCTTCCCACCCATTATTTGCATATGCAAATTAGGGTTCGGATTCAGTTCGGAATTCGGCCAAATCTTTCGGGAAGGATTCGGGGGTTCGGCCGAATCCAAAATAGTGGATTCGGTGCATCCCTACTTATTACCCTTCTGTGTAGGTCCCCTCCAGCGAAGTTCACAGGGGCCATCTTGTTCCTGGCCGTCTTCTGTACCAATGGCTTCTTCCTGGATCTGGCTCCGTTGGAGCTCATGCGCAGTAGGACGCTGGTTAGCCCCGGGGGGTTGAATTCCCCTTTAAACCTAGCGCCATAAGAAGATATTGGAAACTAAAGGCCAGGAGTCCTTTGGGCATGTATCACAGTGGGAGAAACTTTGCATAAGGAGATCTGGCAGCATGATCCACAAACCGCCGCTAGCCGCTTTACTAACCATTGATCTGCCTATGTTTTCCATGTTTTGGCTGTTGTCCGTCTAGATAGTGATGTCAAGGACCGGGCAAACGGTTTTATGGTGAAGGAGGAGGGATGCCTTCTGGGAGCAGGGTGATATCTGGGGTCAATTCCATTACATCAGTGGACAAGGCTTTGATGGTGGCAAATGTAATTTTGCTTTTGAGGAAGAATTGGCTCTAAACAGAACTGGCTATAGTGTGATAGGAATGTGATAGGAAGCTTCGACTGTAAGCTCCAATTTGGCGGGCACTGATGTGAACCATATAAATTATCTGTAAAACTCTGCAGAATATTTATATAAAGAACAATGCTGCACTTTTTAGGAATATCTCCATAGCATCTCACTGTAAGGTATGGTCCTTAAAGGGGTGGTGTCATGAAAACAGGACACTCAACCACATGCAACTCTTGGGTTTGGATATAAGGGGTTACTCTCTGTCTCTCAATCACCTTACACACAGGTTAGACTAACATCAGACACCCCAAAACACCCCAACACCCTCAAAGTTCATTCGCTGCCACCATCTATCATTAACAGGCAATAGAAACCTATTGTGACTATTCCCCTGCCCTCATCAATATATTTATTTTGTAGCAGCATTTTTAATTGCAGCAGTCTTTCCCCGACTCCTGTATCTCCAGGATGTTGTATTTTTTTTCCCAAGCTAACACACCCTTTCTGGATCCTAAAATATAACTCCTAACTTGTGTATAAATTTGTCAGCACCCAACCTGTACATAAAGCATGGACAGCAGCAGTTGTATGTGGTAGAGGCTTGATGTTTGTATAATGTACAGGAGGTATCTGAGCAAAGAAGTCCATTAAAGGGTTTGTTCACCTTCCAAACACTTTTTTTTGTTCATTGGTTTTCCGATTGTTCTCTATAAATAAATACTTTTTTTCAATTACTTTCCATTATTTATCTTTTACTGTTTTTCCAAAATC